>KK117287.1:117203-255210 GCA_000611955.2 Stegodyphus mimosarum | reverse complement strand
CAATATCTTTACATAAGCATATTTTGTTCGAAATTGAAGGGAAGTATGAAAGGCAGACTCAGCTGGACCTTGAACGTCACTCAGTCCCATCGACCGAGTGATGTTAAAGTCTGAACCTCATCCTCGAGCAGCATGTGTCTGAAACCATGAAATGTCTTCGGTACTGATAACTTCATCTCAGTGGGTATCAGCATACTCTCCAATCGGAATAAGAGGGTTCTGGGTTCAAATCTACCTCGAGTTCTGACGTTTGTCCACAACATCGTGAATATCAACTCAGTTTTTAAAACTAGAGGGAACAAAAAGAAGGCTTTGTTAGGTTTTTTATGCTCTCGCTGAGCTCGCAGTCTACAGCTCTGCAGTTACGTTCTCTCCTACTAATCCTTTTTTTTGTCGTTTTGGCTTTATTATTAAATATCATTTTCTTCGCACTTACGCCATATAGAATTCAACAGCAAAATTACATAAATTCTGAAAGCAGTATACGTTTAGAATTTCCGATGCAGTGTCAAGTGTAGGCATACATTTCTCTATGTTTTTCTTTTCAGGTTTTATCTCAGTTCATCATATCAATGTTCAGTTTTTCTACTAAGATGACTTTACAAAACTTTATTTGTCTTTTTATAATTAACGTTTTGTGTGTTCACTTTTTTTATTAAATATCATGTTCTTGGCGCTTAAGCCACATAAAATTCAATTCAACAGTAAAATCACAAAATCTTTAAAAACAGCACATCTTTAGAATTTCCGATAGACAATCTCCCGCGCCGTGCTAGAGATAGATTTATTTTTCGTACCGTGTTGCCACTGCTCACTTTGAATTTGTTGAGTTTATTCATAAAAAAAATTGTTAAAATTTTACAAACTATGAAATAGATAATAAACAAATTCGAAATTCAAAATTCAGTCTTCCAGTTGCCCATGTTCGTGTGGAGGACTACATTATTTAAAATTTGATGGATCTAGATGCCGTTGTTTTTTCACAATGTAAAAAATATGCACACGTTCATGCAGATTCTTCATTATTTAATTTCTTTAAATATAATGAAGGACTCTAATATTTGGTGGCAACAGTTTGAAAAGTGATATGCCGTTTATAGTGATTCAACGCAGAAAGCCTTTTCTAGACCAATATCCCATTCGGGAATAACACCCCTATTTGGCTAAAAAATAAAAAAGATTACCAATTGAAGATTTAAGATTGTCTCTTATTTCGTTGAGTACTTTTGAGCATGAAGGAAAAAAGTGCCTTTTTCATATGTTTAAGCAAGAAATATTGTTTAAATACGTTTTGCTTAAATGAGCAAATGTGCAGTGGATATTTTAAGAAAATTTGCAAAATATAAATTTCCATCAACGCTTACAATACTTCTATGCAAGTGCTAAAAATACTTCTGAAAGAATTCGATACATCTTTTAGTTATAGTCTTTGCTACTCTCGAATATTTTCATGAATTCATAGAAATCCTTATTTAATTTCGACAGTTACATTATTTTTTCCTCACAGACAGGTTTTCTTCCTTTAACGAAAACAAAATTAAATCCTAAAGTAGTCGCAACGTCTGTCTAACGCTTTATTATGATTGCGAAACTACGCATTCCTTTTTATTTTGCTTTTACTTTTTAGAAATGTGATATTAGGAAAAGAAAAAAAAAGTAGCGAAATTTTGTTTTCTTATGAAACACAAAGAAATATTAACTTTCCATTCCTCATTAACTATTCTGTATGTAAATTTACGATTGTGTGCCACAAAACCTGTTTCGTGGGCAAAATATTTAATGAATAAATATTAGTTCTCGATAAATTCTACATTTTCATGAAACCTCTTTATTTACAATATAACCATTAACATTTCAAAAATGTTCATTGGCGGCAGAGTTGTGAAAAAACACTGAGCACTTATAGCTTGGTTTCGTGGCAAGTGCAAAAGACTTTGATGCTCAAAATTTCTCTTAAAAATCTCCCTTAAAAAGTCTTCCATGATGAGATTCCTGCTATGATAGACAACTCTTTCGTATGCTTTCTTATTCAAATATCGCATAAATGAAGAAGTTTACCTTCACAGTTGTGAAGTTTATTTTCGCAACATTATTTTAACGTTAATTCTTTCACGTAGCTTCTGCTGTTTCTTTAGCCATTACTAGAATACGAATAAGGCTAAATTTGTGTGTAATTTTTTTCATCTCTTAGAGCTTAGGCTTAGAAATTGCTTTTTCCAGAAACCGTATTGTTTAGATCTTAATGTTATTTGTTGAGTTGTACGTGCATAAGCACACGTGTTTTTAAGATTTCGTAACAAAAGAAAGATAACACTTCTTAAACTTCATTTATATCTGCAAAATGAAGCGTTTATAAAACTTTTGGTCCTGTTTCTCTTTAGGTAATTTCAGGTTATTCGAATAATGCAAAGCACGTAAGGGCTATCTGCCTAAAAGGAGGGATGTCTGGATGGAAGATTTTCTAAGGGAAATTGGTTTATGTTCACGTTACGAATTGAGAAATCATGAACACTAACTATGAAACCACTCTCGGATCGAACCCTATTCAGATTCCCATACAGTGGTTTCACACGCAGAAGTGCCCACCAGCGGCCGAGAGGTAAAGTCGCTGGACACTGATAATTCGGTCCGAATCTCGAATTCGGGCAAACGGGCTGGCTGAATGGACGTTTTCGTGGGTTTCCCCTGTGTAATATGTATATGGGGCCGTTTTCTTTAAAAATCCTTCATGAAGTCATTCCTTCCCTTTCAGCAGAGAGTTGTCAAGTAATTTGCCGTCATCAAATAAACTATGCAAAACATACGCAGGTTTTTTTAGTTCTTAGTTAGTTTACGTTCTTTTAGTTCTTGACTTCTAATTAAAGACGAAAGGGAGAATTTGACAAAAAGGCTAAACAAGGTATAATTTAATATTAATTCATTTTAATCTTACGTCCTTACGCTAAAAATACTTCTTAAAATAGTAGCTTATAAGAAGAAAGATTTGAAAGAAAAAAACAATTCATTTTTTATTTAACTAATGATGATTATCATTTTTAATCATTCAATGATGGCAACACATATTCTCTTAGAATGAACTTACAAATAAAATTAGCTAAGAAATAAGCAGCGTCAGATATTTAGCAGCAAAGCGTTTCCAAACTGAATGACATCAGGCTAAATTAACAAAAACACTATACCCTAATATTTAAGAATATAAATGTTATTAAATATCTATATTCTTAAATATAAACAAGATTCTTGATATTGTAAGGTTTATCCTAATTTTATTTACAGCTAGTTTATGCATCTTTTCTATCTTTCTAGTTTCAACTTACAATTTCCCACCAGAATATAATTTCGGAAACGCAGTTAATGCAAATGAGTAAAGAGTAGTAGTTAAGTCGATGTTTCATCGACTTCGTAAGAGAGAGTCTGAGTTTCTAACTAGCGCGCATTTGCCTTTCGACTACGTCTCTCTTAGATATTACTACGCTCGGTCATACTTTAGGCCCTTGTTTGGCTTCGCCAACTTAATTAAGATTTAGGGGCCAACTACTTAGAATCTTGATAGGTTCGTCTATATCTTTCAATCAGCTTTAGTTAAGCTTAGTTTAGTTTAATTTCATAATTATTTAAGTTCAAGCCCAAGTGGAGTCTTTGCTGTACATTCCGAGTTAGGAACTGATTGCATTTATTCTGAGAAATAAAGAGTAGTTAACCCTTCTTGAGTCTTACGTATTTGTTTAAACACTTAAACGATTATTCGCTTATTAGTGTTCGTGAGGTTCCTAGGATTGAACCTTGAATTAAATAAGTAAAACCTCCCAATCTAAACACATAAATTTTACTTATAAACGGAGCAGTTCTAAGAGAAATTAGATCTCCTTTCATCAATAACGTGCGGAGAAATGCAGATTAAAACCTCAATTTAAGGGTCTGTTTAGGTAAAAATGGTATTTGCTGTAAAACATTATTAGTCCAAAGGGGCAATTTGCCCTGAAGGACTATTAACTTCGTTTTGGCATTTCGAGTTGAAAACTATAAACGGCGAATCACTTTTTAAATTGTTGCCACCAAATATTATCGCCCTGTGTTATCTTTAAAAAAATTAAATAATGAAGAATCTGCATGAATGTATGTATGTTCCTCGCATTGCGTAAAACAACCATACCTAAAGCCATCCAAATTTGAATTATGTAGTCTTCCATAGAATATGAGCATGTGGAAGCCCTAATTTGAATTTGAAATTTGTTTTATTATCGATTTCATATTTTTTAACACTTCAACGAATTTTTGATTAACAAACTGAACGATTTCAAAGCGAGCAATGGCAACACTGTACCAAAAAAATTATCTCCAGCTGTTTTTAAAGATTTTGTGATTTTCCTGTTGAATCGAATTTTATGGTTTAAGTGGGAAAACATCACATTTAATTAATAAAAGTAACACACAAAATGTGAAACAAACGCCCCTTTGAATGTAATTTAAAATCTGAAACCTTTCAGATTTTTCTGTTTTTTATATTTAAAATAATTAAAATCCGAAAGATTAAAAGATCAGTTCATTTTTTAAATTAGTAAAAAATATATTTATTAGGTTAGTAAAACTTATTTATCAAATTACTACTATTTTGAGTTTTGCAGTAGATAAAAAACATATAAACAATAAAAATTTAGTTATCCGGCAAAAGATCCAAATTTTTGATCTGAAAACCATCAGGTTTTGTCAATCTTTCTTTACGAACAACCGGCACAACTCTTTAAGTTATACTTCGTAAATTTAGCAGCTAACTAACCAACCACGAATAACGAAATATACTCAACAACCTAGTAATCAAATCAAACAAATTTTTGATTGAGACATTATTTGCTTTACGCTTATTATATTTTACGAATTTCGTAATTTATTAGACTTCATAATTTATTGGATATATAATTTTCATTCTTAATGCCTTAGCTCAGCTTGATTTTCGAAATAATAAAAATCTAAAAATATTCAAATTACGTTAATAATTGCTTCCTCAGACACATTTTTTATTGTACTGTATACTAATTTATCAATTTAATAATAGGATGTAATATTTTCGACGTCAGTTCGTACGAGTAATACTTGTTTTTCTAATTATTGCAATTTAGTTATTGGTCTTGTTAGCTAATTAAAAGAAATTACAAGTTCTTAAAATATATTGATTGTTTCATCTTCGTATTTAATAACAGGCCCTAAAATTCCTAAAAATGTGCCTACCTGGGAAACTTATTTTTTCAGTACGTACGAAAGCCTTTTATTCAGGATACCATGAATAAAAGGGAAAAGTATAATATTGTTACGATTCAAATATTTGTACAAAATGTTTTATACATCAACAAATTTTGTACATAGATAGATGATTTTACTGCAAATAAATGTGAAATTTTTGCATTTTTTTGTGTAATGCAACATAAAAAAATCCTAGAGAGAGAAGCTGTGAAGGAAAAATAAGAATACATGGGAAAGTCCATTTAACATTGAGTAAATGGGTTCCTCGGTAATTTGGCAAAATACCGCCAAGCTGGCAACGATTTCGGCGACTAATTTTTGTCCCCAAATTTCGATAAAAATCTCCAAAGTTTATAGTCAAAATATTATAGTTTATTAAAGTCTCCAAAGTCAATATGGCGACCATTTGGCGAAATTTTGGTCCGTTCCCTACATTTTGGCCCGGAAGTAGTAGGTATTGTAATTGAATAAATGTAATTGATCACTATATAAGTTGTAACCATAATTCGATCCTCATATTGACTTCCAGTAATTTCGAAAAGCAGAAAGTATTAGAAATATTTGGGCGGCAGTATGGATAGTGCATAAGGTCGGAGAGAGCATCTGCTCTCAGATGTTGTTGCTAGTTGTTAGCTAAACTTGAGTTCCGAGTACTATCTTCGGTTTAGCTGCGCTTTGCATTGCTTTGTGTTTAGCGTTCATAGTAGTTTAAAGCTTAACTACGGATTGTTGATCTTCTGGGTGAATTTCTGCCGAGAAGTTCGAGAGCGATATTTGGACTAGATTTGATCAGTCGTGTGGATCATTCATTAACCTATACAATCGCTTATCCTCCCTAGACTTTTTTTCTGGGGTGAAATGGAAGATATAACGTACGATACATCTGTGGATAATAAGGAGGATCTTCTAGTTTCCGGGGCAGGCCAAGAGTAGGCGGGAATTTTTTAAAATATCCAAATAAAGTCGAAATTTAAAAGTAGGACTTAGAAGTGCATATGTTCGGGTGGCGGACTATGTGTATTCAAAATTGGGAGGCTCTAGGTTCCGCTGTTTTTAAACAATGCGAAGAGCATACATACATCTATACGTACGTACGTACTTATTTATATACATACAGATTCTTCTTCATTATTTAATAATATAAATATATTGTTGTATGTATCTGAAAAGACTTTACGTTCTTTTTTTATTGCATTGTTGTAATATTGTGCAATTATTTATTTAGTTATTTATGTACTGCATTTGTGAGCATTTTTTTATTTATTTAAGTATTTATTTCTCATGTGGGATCACTGATGGTTTGGTTCTGAGCATGGCAATGTTTAAATTGTAAAAATAATTCAAAAAGAGAGCGAAATATGAGCAAATACGGCCTCACGAGCCTTCGCGATCAACGTTTTCCAAAGATTTTTAGAATCTCGTGCTACACTAGACCCGTGCTGGTATTACACGATGCATAAATACGACTCTCAGAGAAACTTCGGAAATGTCTGGGACCTCTCTAATTCTACAACTGTTGCATATTAATGAATTAAATATATTATTATGTCTTATAATTTCTGATGTTCTGGGAATATGGCGTATGACGATGGCGTTTTAGACCCTGTATTGCTATCTGGTCCCAGTAATGCGTGTGATCCGCTAACTGAGAAGCATTTTCCTCTCAGACGCTTGTGCATACTATAGCAAACCATCCTGTCTATTACAGCGTTCTTTCACTGATTTATGTACTAAGAAATATTATTTATTAGGCTTTTTTTACCTATTAGCAATTTGCTTTCTTTTAGAGTCTAACATTACGTATCAAATTTTATGCGTTTATAAAAGTTTTTTTTTATAAATTTAGGTAAATGTTTACATACTTTACGTTATTCCTGCGATTAGATCACTTTTCTCCTGTGCGAAGAATTATTAGTACGATAAAATAATTAATAGTAAAATAATTAGGATTATTAGTAGTTGGGAATTATTAGTACGATAAAATAACAAAGAGTTAAATTGTCTTAGTGGAGGAAAATTAAAATTCATTGAAAATACCTATAACTATAATTCTATGCAATTCCTTCATTCGAAAACGCATGCTCTTTCATTTGCATTTCATTTTGCGCCAGTATCTAAAACTTTGATCATTAGAAAAAAAATTAATTTTCTTGTAAATTATACAGAGTAATAATAACAGAGTAACAAATTATACAGAGACTGAATTATAAAACGAGGGAGTAATATTTTATGCTTCTTGTATATAAATGGCAACATAAAATCATGAAAATGTTCGCATACCAGTAATATTTGCAGTTAGAAACATTAAGTGAATTTGTTCAGATTTTGGCGAATGTGAAAGGCTTCATATAAATCTCATGGTTAATTTAAAGAGAGTTTTTAAATAATTTTGGCGAAAGAAAAATTGAAACCTAGATGGCAGTGATAAATTTGGCTTGATTTTAAAGCCCAAGGTAAATTTCTCTTAATCTATTGAGTGAAAAGAATTTTTTGTCAGAACTATTATTTCATGTTATGCGATACGAAACTTGAGTTCTTTTGTAATTTGAAAAATCTATTACTATGAAAAGTAATGCCACAAACTCCTTCGCAATTAAGATTTGAATATAATTTTCCAAAAAATACTTTAAAGTTCATTAACAGCATCAACAACTTGAGATCAAATTAAAGGAGAATCATTTTGTTTTATTTGCAGCTATAACAGAGAGGGGAGAAAAGTCGCTATGAAAAATATTAAAGAAACTCTTGGCGACAGGAGTTTTATTTTTAGAAAAGATAAGCAGGCTGCAACAAAATAATAAAAATAAGCACGCAACACTTCATCTGACTTAAACGTCCATCATAAATTCTAAATGATTATTTAGTTATTGATTATTGAAAACCATTCATCACATATATTACGCACTTTCAACCGTGCAGAAAGTTATAACTTTTAAAAGTATCTCAAGGAAGCCATCAAGTCCTTCATTTTAGACAAAAATCGATTTAGTAGTATTGATGATATCGATTATATCATCAGTATGACTTAAATACTATCGACACTTTAATATGACAGCATCTGGAGGATTAAAGGTCTTCCAGTATGAATAATAATAACTTCAAAAAAGTATTAAGATATTTTTTAATACGCTAGATTCTTGTATTAATCCACAATGTAATTAATTTCAGAGGTATCTCTTTTCACGAATTCCAACACTAAATCAATTTATGAATTCTAATATTCAGTTTAGAAATGGTTAACGGAACAGCAAAATGGATAATACCTGAACACTTAAGTTCGATAATGAAGGAATCTCTCTCAGGAAATAGCAAAAGTGATAAATTCGTCCGAATGTTCAATTGGCTGGGAAAAACACTAGAAGTTACAGACTGGTTATGGATACAGCAAGTGTCCCAGTGATCTACGAAGTTAGTCTGCCCGTAGCGCAACAGGTAACAAACTGAAATAAGCCTGCAACTCCTCTTCACTTGATTCGGGTTAATTTGCTGATATAAAAACTACAGTGATACTGATTTGGTTTGGTTTAATATATTATAGCAAAGCACACTAAGGCTAAGTGTCTGAGAGTAAGTATACCTTCATGGAGAATTTTCTAAGGGAAAGTGACTCGTATATACGTTAAACATCAAGAAAACTACAAAAACGCCCATGCAGTCAGCCCGTTTGCCTAGACTAAACCCAGTGGAAACTACCAGTATTCAGCACTTTTACCGCTCGGGTGCTGGTGGGCCATAGTAATACTATGACGATGAGTCTTATTTTATATTGGTTATGATAAAGCATACAAAGATTATACATGCTTAAAGTGAGGGATGTGTTCTAGGAGGATTTTGAAAGAGGACTGGCTCCTATTCACAGCATACAAAAGGGAAACCGTGAAAGCTCTCATTCCTAGCTACCTCGTTTCCGGAGTTTTAAAACGTGTAAAGCCGACAAGCATTTTTTCCTGCTGGGTCACTAATAGACGCTGAAACTTTGAGCAAAGCTATTAAACGTATTTAGAGTAATTTTCCGATGCTTCGGCTATGGATATTTTGTTGATCAAAAACCAGCACGATCACGTGGCGGCTAAAGTTATAAAATTATATACCTTTACATAAATATATAAAGGATTTAAAAGTATTAAAAAGGTTTATGTCTCGTGTTGTTGAATTTATGTGTTATGCAAAAAATTTGAAAAATTTGTACAGTTTGCTTAAATTTTGAGATCTGTTTATTATAGTTTTTTGAATGACAGTGCTTTTTATCACGAAGTAAAACGCTGTATGGATTATTTGTTTAACTGAAAGAAATGCTTTTTATCTAGTATATTTTTATCTAGTAATAAAAGAGTTTGTTAAAATATTAATAGCAGTCCTTGTGCAAAGATTTCTAGAACTCCAAATAAACAAATTAAAAAATATCTTGTCTGCATGGTTTAAATTGAATCTCTATATTGAACGAGTTTTCAACTACCCGATGTCGTTACGGTTCCAGTTACCTTGATAACAATCGAGGATCCATTATACTTTAATTCTTTTAGAAAACTGTATTCATTACTTACAAACACAAGATAAAATAAATTTGTATTCTAGCATGAGTATCATATTTTTATTGCGTTCAGGCATAAAATCAGAATTTAAAAATAGAGAACAAAATAACAAATATTATTGAAAGGTACAAGCAAATAAGTAAACAAAATGAGTTTACACATGTTTATTTAATTCGAATATGGCAAAGAGGCAGTATATTGCCTGTCTAAATGGAGTGACACCTTTGAAGATGAATTTCTGAGGAATGCGTTCATTTCACACAAAGTAATAAATAAAAAAATATTGGTTTCGTTGTCAGTGGTTTGATTAATGTACTTAATTAACACATAGCAGAAGAAAACTAAGTAAATTATTTTATTATCTGTTTGACTTGGCTTCGGAGGCAAAATAAACAGATATGCTGTAGTTTGAGTTAAAATAAAAAAATCAATTTCCTCTCATTGCACTATATTTAAATAAAAACTTGACACAGTATTTAATTGCTTTCATCTTAATTCTACGTTAAAGTAATTTAAATTTAAATTAACTTATATGAAGATAATTTATATCTACCAGATAGTTATAGTGTCTTTGAAAAACAGAAAAATACTTGGGGCTCCCTCCAAGTAAAATAAAATTTTAAAGGAAAGTAAATTTTTTCAAATGTCAAAATATTGTTTAGTTTTAAGAACTTGACTTTTTCTCTTTTTTATATATATATATTCGAAAAAATATAAGCCAATTAAGGTAAACTGGCTTCAGAATTTTTATGCGTGGTGCTTTTTTCCTTCAGTAGGTTTTAAAATCTCTTTACTTGACAATAACATCTAAAAACTGTAATACTGATGAAAATAGTTTTAATATTCCATTATTTTAACCAAGATCGCACATAAATAGTTTAAAAATTTATTTGAATAATTTTTAGTATTTATTAGTACATATAATAAAATTGCTACTTCTAAAACCTTGAATAACAAATTACCATTAGATATAGTATTTACAGTCGCAAAAATAATGCAATAAAATCGGATCTTAACACAGGCGTGTTTCTGTGTTTATAACCTCAGTAAAATTGGTTCAAATCAAAGCGCGGATCCATATCTTTCTCAGAAAGAAATTCCATATTCTACAGATTATACTAATGAACTTAAATAGATGATGAATATTGTTTAGAAATTGGGCAAAATTGAAATTTATTTTGTGTCTAATTTTAAAGAAATGCTATTTGCATTTCCGGACATATTGATCCAAATCTCCCTGTTCAAGCAGCAAAGTATGGTAGAACATAGATTACTTGAATTAAGATACTAGTTTGATATTTTTCAAAAGTCAAACTTAATACAGTCATAAGTTAAACTTACTGCCCGCCCATCAGCGGCCGCGCAGTAAAAGCTGCTGAACACTGGTAGTTCGGTCTTGGGTTTGATTCTCGGCAAGAGAACTGGCTATTTGGACTTTTTTGAGGTTTTCCCCATGTGTTATGTGGATACGAGCCAGTTTCCCTTAAAAATCCCTGCCTTTCCGTGTAGTACCTAATGGTGGAGCACGTAACAAATAAATAAACATAATACTCCTCAGAGACAAAATTTGTTAAAAATTAGTAATAATTACTTCGGTCACTTAAATTTGAACACACGGTGATGCTGGAATTATTTTCTTTAAATCTCTCGAGGCAGTGAAGCGAGATATTATTTCAGAATCATCGATTCATGTCTCAACAAAAAGACAGCACAAAGACAAGACAACAAAAAGAACAACTAGCCTTAGAAATGCTCTTCCCCCTTTTACCAGCTCTTAAAACCTATTTAGATGACGGCCTACTTCTCCCACTCAAAGATGTTGAATATCGTCATCTTACAGTGGAGAAAAAATTCTTTGTGCTCGTTAGTTGAAATTGAACCTGAAAATTACCAAAGGCGATCCTCTAAAAGGTACACTTTCAAATGAGCAGTAGTTCTATTGAAAGCCATATGAAAGGGGACTGGAAGTGCATTCTTATTTTAGTCCAGCTCTGGAGAGAGTATCAGGGCTACTCTTCGCTTTCGCCTCATTCTGGGAGTTGGAAATCGCGAAGTGATGTACCTCTATTTTGGATTGCGGAGCTCATCGACTTGAAAAGTGTCATCAGGAGTTAACAACGAGATAGACTCGTCGAGTTAAAAGGGCCTTTGATCATTGGCCCCCGATTGAAATTCTTCGCTTCGTTTTTTCCAACTCCAGAATGCTGTGAAAACAAAGAGTAGCCCTAATACTCTCTCCACTGCGAGACAGTATAAGGATAGAGGATCATAGGAAGGAAATTCTCTTAAAAGACCGAAAATAAGAATGTGCTTCCGGTCCCCTTTCAGATGGCTTGACAATAGAACTACTGCTCATTTGAAAGCCTGCCTTTAGAGGATCGCCTTTGGTAATTTTCAGATAAGAGACTAGAAAGCGCAAAAAAGTTTTCTCCAGTGTAAGGTAATGATATTCAACATCTTTGAGCGTGACAAGTAGATGGTTTTCTAAACAGGTCTTAACAGCTGGTAAAAGAGGGAAAACATTTCAAGGCTAGTTGTTATTATTCTTGTCTTGTCCACGTTTTTCATGGAAGAATGGTTGCCAGAACCTCAAGAAGCTTGGACTTCTACTTTCCCCACAATTTTTTAAGTTGAGCACCCCGGGAAGTGGTCCGAGAGTCTCTAGTACGACCTGACCACATGAGAAGACTTACGTCCTGTACTTAGAGTTCCCCCATGCAGCAAAGACGCTATACATTCACAAATACCCATGCCTTCTCCGTGATTGGAACCCACGCTCTTTGGTACAGCAGTAGGCCACCCTAATCGCTACACCGTCTGGGTGGCCTAAGGCTAATTTCAGAGGCAAAATGCTTATCTTTGGAGGGAAAAAAGGAGTGAATACTTGAGATTTGTAGGACGGTGATGTGGTTAACTAAAAGTCTGAAATAAGATGAACGTGTAAATTACGGAGAGTTCCGGAAATTAAGAAACATATTTTATTGCAGTAAGAAAAACATTATTGTCACTATTCTTAATGAAAAAATGCTGCTTACAAAGTGAACAAAAAATTAGAAAAGAGGCGTAACAAAACGAAACATCATTTTGATGTGAAGTTTAATACACGTCATCAAAATGTGAGACCTATAAATGTTCTCTTTAAAGAACAAGGATTTTGAGACAATGAAGAAGAAATTAGCAAACAGTTCATTGTTATTCAATGCTGTTTTTATAACCATTCGTATCATTTTCTTTCAGCCAAATTTATAGAAAACTTTCGATCAGCAGATATTTCCTAATGCTTATTCACAGGTACATGGACTTCACCATTGATGAAATAAAAAAAAAATCAGTATGTGGTCAAATATGAAACTTTTTACATGTGGCTTCCTTTCCTTTATCAAAAGTTTCTGATTTTGCAGCAATGAAGATTTTAGATTTTTAGCTTTCAGATGCTTAACTGAATATGCGTATTAAAGCGAATGTGCCTGTATATCATCGCTTCTCAAAGAGGGTTCCCTATAATATTCTACGAGAAATAACTATGGCTAAGAGTGATGAATGGCTAATGAATAATGATGAAAAGGATAATAAATAATGTTAAAAAGGACACTTTATGAGAAAGGATTACCTGACACATGAAAATCGGAATTCTTTGAACAGAATCCATTTAGGATATAAACTCCCCATTTTTTAATAACATAGCATTCGAAAATTAAAGAGAGAATTTAATCATTTAAAATAATGAATAATTTTTTAAAGTTTATTATTCTTTATGGTTTCTAGCATCTATGACACTTAACAGCTTTATAAACAGCATACAAAAATTTTTCATTAGCCATTTCGCAACCGCTGATTGTAAGCGTAACAAAAATTTTTTAAATGACACAAACATACATGCTTCGGAATTTTTAATTTTAAAAACGTCGGTCTTTTAAAGATGTAAATTCTAACATTTTATGCGTTCCCCATGTTCTTACATTTAGCCAAATTTTGTGCTCATTATAAAAATTAAAATACAAAAGGTGACTCCTGTTCAACAAAAACTGGCAAAACTATTTCATTCTCAAGTCCGAGGTCATATTCAGGAGCTGTACACACATTAAAGAGAGAAGTGTTTGCATTTGTAGTTAATAACACATCATTTAAAAACAAGTTAAGGTAACTTCTAATTTTAATTAACAAACCCCTTATATTCTTCATTTTAGTTTCACCTTTCCATTCTTTACATAACGATGATGATGTAGCGAATTTGAAACTTAAATTAAAAATTTTCAAACTGAATGTCTGAATAATGCCTCTAAGCATCTGAAAGCTGTAGAGTTCTACTATGCCTTTTACGGGTTTTCCTTATGGCAGTCACAGCCAATAACCACTTTCTCGTCTAAACGGCGATTCTACAAAGATATATGCAGATAGATATTCGAGTAAAGGTTTTCATGCAAATTCTGTAAAATTTTGTGCAGTTTCGCAAGTTCCACGTATAGAATCTTGTGAGATATAGAATCTTGTGAATATGCGTATAAAATCTTGTGATTGGCCAGGTAAAGACAATTATTAATTAACTTATTTTCATTTACTCAATTTTTGATTATTACATTTGGTGTTTAAAGTAATAAAAGTGTATGAAAATATAATGTCTCTAAGCATCTGAAAGCTGTAGGGTTCTGCTATGTCTATGAGCTCGTGTTAATTTCCTGCAGACCCTAATAGACTGGAAACGAGCTTTAGGAATGACAAGTATTAAGAAGGTTATATTAACATTTTTATTTAAACCTTAACTAAAAAGAACGCACTAATTGTACGACACACGAAACTCCGCTACGTGTGGATATTTAAAATAGCATAACATAAAGTTAAATTCCAACCTAAATATAATAGTCTGATACTACACACAGAACACCCTTCTTGAGCTGGCTCAACTAGTTAACGGCGCATATTTTAAAGGTTGGATAGCAAGATTCTAAATCCGGAATAACTTTGACAGAGCTGACGATAGTTAAATAATAGTAAAACAAGGCTGCCAGAACCTCTAACTATAAAACATTCAAATTCCGGCTTAAATACACAATAACCAATTAGCATCCTACTGAGGACAATGGAAAGAAGTTATAGTAAAGGTTCAACTCACAGTAAATGGCTAAGTGATATAAAACCCTGCAAAACTTATAAATTAATTTTGAGAAAATCCTTTCGCGTATTAACTGTAACAAAATTATAAATTAAAGAATGTTAAACATTATTAAATCACAGAAGATTATCAATAAATGGCTTTAAAAACGAATCTCCAATTATTTTAATTTATTTATGAACTGATCCGGCTCGGAAAGTTGAAAATGACGTCTAAAATCGCAAATTTTGTAATTAAATATCTTCTTTAATTTTTGTCGTATGGAGTCAAACTTGTGTATTTAATTCTTTATAATGGGTATAAAATTTTCTTAATGTGAGTATAAGGACCGGGGGGGTCACATACATAGTTAAATTTTGTTATTTGTCTAAAACTGACTTTAAAGAAACTGAAATCGGTAGAACATAAATATTTGCGTCATTTAAAACATTTTCTAATTGGAAGTATGCATCTGTGACGATTTCGAAAATAAAGGCCAGGTAAAGTCAATTATGGACAAGGCGTAGATTCTTGTCACTCTTCAGTGAGATTTAAACTAGCTAAAACAACTCTTTTATTGTTGTATTTATTGAACTACAGTAAAATATCTCACATTTAATAATAAACCTGGACGCATGTTTCCAATTTCTAAAACCTGTTCTGAAGTACTACTCAGATCAGTAGCTGATCAGGGATAATTGCTTTCACAGTATGATGAAAAATCATTTTGAGTTTTGAATAAGTTAGAAACATCTTAGTAATACTATAAGGTATTTGTCCCGTTTTATTAGCATACCTTCATGGTATAGTGGTCAGCACACTCGGCGCGTATTCTAGAGGTCCGTGATTCGAGTCACGGGGAAGGCATTGCTCATTTTTCATGACTCCTGTTTCAAAAATATGTAATGTCTCTGCAGTACTTTCCTTATAACCCTATTTTTTGTTGACATAAGTAAATAAAAAATAAACGTACCTACTTAATATAAACAAACATTTCTTTTACGAAAATATTTTATAAGGGCTGACAGAGCTCTACGGAAATTTCTACAAAAATTTATAGGTAATCCTCTGTACGTTCAACTCTGTAAAATTCTACAGAAGTTTTTTAAGGCTTTTAGAAAACAGAATTCTATGGAAGTGTTGCTTTGAAAAATCATACGGAAATTTTATAAAACTTTTATAGAATAATATTCTCTAGAAATCTGCAGTGTTTTCACACTGCAACCGAAACGAATAGCAGAGCACAATAAAAGCATTTGTTCATAAGTTTTGGATAATTTTTTTAATGAGAACTTTAGTCCTTTCTTCTCTAGCTTATGGTTTCTTATCTTCTAAATTTGTGTAATATTTGTGAAATTTTGTATATTATTTGCTTATATGAAACAAAAATTAAAATGTGTAACAGCGTAAAATCATTTCAAATAATTAAATTAGTTTAAAAATTGAATTTATGGTGTTAATTACAAAAATTCCATTCCTAAAATTAATACTTTTAATTATTTATACACTCACGTTTGTGAAAATTGCAACACCAAGAAGGAATCGTCATAATTGAATGCAATTTAATACACAGTTGAGTGGTAATTGTACAAATAAATGATTAAATGTTCAAAGCAAACAAACAAGAACAAGAGATCAGAATCAGTATTTTGTGTGGCCACCACGCGCCGCAATAAGTGCTGCTACACGGCGTGGCATGGAGTCAAACAAAGTTTGAATGTCTGACTGAGGAAGAGCATTCCATATCGTTTGTACGCGTACCCAAAGTTCGTCTGCAGACGCAACAGGACGAGGATCACGAGCAAGACGCCGACCAATGACATCCCACACATGTTCAATTGGCGACATATCCGGGGAACACGCAGGCCAAGGAAGAAGCTGTACCTGCTGTGCTGCAAAGAAGGATTTAACAATCCGAGCAGTATGAGGGCGGGCATTGTCCTGTTGAAATACAGCGCCTGGCAAGCTTTGAAGGAAGGGAACAGCTTCGGGCTGTAGAACTTCACGGATATACCGGTTGCTGTTCAGATTGCCCACAATTCGTAGCAATTGAGATCGTCTATGATATGCTATGGCGCCCCAGACCATAACTCCGGGTGTTCGTCCACTGTGGCGTTCGATAATGCACTCCGGAAGGTGGCGTTCACCGGCATAGCGTCTGACACGAATGCGGCCATCATGGTACCACAAATTAAAGCGGGATTCGTCAGAAAACACGACATGCTGCCAATCAGCACGCCAGTCTCTATGCTGATTGGCCCATTGTAGCCGCAGGCGGCGATGGTCGTGCGTTAGGGGGATCCTGTATAAAGGAGTCCGTGCGCGCAGTCCACACTGCAGCAGACGTCTACGAATTGATGAAGCACACAATGAAACACCTGTAGCTATTGACCACAGTGCTGCCAATTGTCTAGAGGAAGCTGTACGGTCCGTCCGCGCCATGCGGACCAGGTGTCTATCATCGCGAGCTGACGTCACATTTCGGGGTCCACTCCCGGATTTCCGAGTTGTCCGACACTCGTCCGTCCACTGCTTCCAAACGCGCATCACTGTGCTGCTGTTACGCTGCACACGAGAGGCTACTGCACGATACGACAATCCAGCTTCACGAAGGCCGATGATTCTCCCTCGTTCAAACTCTGTAAGTTGTTCAAATCTCGCTCTCTTTCGTCGACGAGGCATAAGTACAGATTGAGTTAACGTTTACCACTAGCAGATAACCACCGATAACCATACACGCCTCGTTACAGCCGTCTATTTATTCGGATCCATCAGCCGTTCAGAGAGCGCTGCTCAGCATACGCATGCGCTACGGATTTGCAATTCTAATCATTTGCATATCATGCGCTACTTTGCATTTCCTGAAAATTTCAGCTCACTCGCGTAAGTCCTTCATGGTGTTGCAATTTTCACAAACGTGAGTGTATATAGTGCCGACAAAAGAAATGGTTTCTTAATTTTTAATTACACTTAATTATGATTTAAAATGCATTTTATTTGAATTAAAAATTTTTTAAAAAAATTAAAACGACCTTCTGAAAGTTTTTATATTCCTTATCCATATCATACATCATTTAAAAATTTAGATTAAAAATTCAATTGGAAAAAGAAAGTTTAATTCATTATTCTTGATCTCAAAAGAAAATGTTTTGATTTTAAGAAGTTTTTAAATACTTAAGCTTTTACAGGATATTTTCTAGAAAATTAAAACAAGACAATTTGTTTAAAATTCTTTAGAATTAGCGCCAAATTTTCCATTAACTTGATCTGATATTTTCAGTAGAGTTCTGTTTGTTGATATTCTATACACATAATATATTACAAGATTCTATACGTAATACTTCAGAAATTACACAAAATTTTGCAGAATTTCCAGGAAAATCTTTATAGAATATCTATATATATCTCTGTAGAATCGCCGTCCAGACGGGAAAGTAGCTGGTGACTCTGGCTGCCGTAAGGAAGGGCAAGAGTCCGAAACCCGGAGAAGGCATAGATGTAATTTTGTCCATCTCTTCATAGGCGGCAATGGTGGCCCACCTATTAGAAGCCGCCATAATAAAGTGACCACCGCTTTCGGAGAAAATTGGGCCATAATTCTAAAGGAATTTTAAAATTGGAATATCTACAGAATTCTATAAGACATTTTTGTAAGGATTACAACAGATTTAGTTATTTTTGTGTATTATGGACAGAGATCACTTGTTTCAGTCTAAAGTATGTTTTCTTCTAAAGAATTAAAATCGAAAGAAAAGTTCGGTTTAAACAAAGTCAGAAAACACCCTTTTTAACTTTTTAATTTCTGAGTTATTTTCCGTCAAGCAGAATTTTACTGTACTGACAAGTCACGATGCTAAGTGTTCTATAGCATGATTAAAATTTAACACGCGATCTTTATTTCCTGCCTTAAAACTTAGACACTGAAAATGGGACACAATTTCTGCACCATAAGCAACGAAAGATTTCAGTTTTTTTCGCCAAATCAATATGACAGTATTTTGACACCTGTTGCTGGTTGTCATTCGATCGACTGATTTTTTAATTCCAGCAAGCCTCCGATATCATTTTGGCGGGAAAGGAATCTTAGGATTGTGGCAACCCTGTCGCCAACACGAAATATCGATCCTTACAGAAGAGCACCGAGAAACGGTAGATCTTTCTCAAATATTCAACAACAAACACTCCAAAGAGTTCGACACTAGCATCTCTGAATTGTTTCGCTACAATTAAATAGTTGGAAAGTACCCGCTGTCCCGTTTTCAAGACATTTCTTAGAGTAGCATTTGGTAAGTTTAAGCTATTTTATTAAGAAAAATGCTTTATATTATATACATACCAACAACTTAATAGTTCTGTAATAAGGCACGTTGCCAAAAATACCTGAGCAATTAAAATTTTAAAATATAGTAAGAAACTTACGCTCTGGACTTTGAATAAATTCATGTGTTAGTATTTTGTCGAAAGGATACGTTTTCCTATTTCACTTGCTTTATTATTTAATGTTGCTAATTTTCATCTGTAAGTTTTAATTTAAGACAGAATATTAGAGCTTGATATTGGGTATGTTCAATTAAATTTTAAACTGCTGTTTTTTAAAGCTCGACATTTTGAACTGAAATTAGAAAGAAGGCATATTTGAATCAGCTCATATATTATGGATGAATATCGAAATATTTATCGTGATATGATTAAATATTATAATTTGCTTTTATGCAAGAAAAAAAAATCTAAGGTTTCAAAATAAACTATAAAACCACTTTAGTAGGAAAACATGTTTTTATTGAATAAACGAAAGGATTTTCCCCTTTTTTTGCTAATATGCGTTTCCTAGTAAATATATATAGAATTTTGAACAGTAACCCCGTTTTCTCGTACCAAGTATTTTCACTTTTCCAAAACGTTGAGCTATTTGTTCTAATCAAGCTTTGAAGATTTATTGTCAATAAGAGAATAATAATAAATTATCACAGAGATAAAATATTACTGGAGTGATAATATATCTAAGACTTCTGCACTATCTTCAGTTTTCTGCTTTAACTGCATTTATTTTTGGCTGACGTATGAATACCTTGCATGAAAATAAATACATATATAAAATATATACTTAATTGGATATTATTAATATTGTATATTATTAAAGAACTATTCGGAGAGGGCTAGAGAACTATTCGTCGCAAGTTCCTCGCTCTGTTATTCAGGTTTTTATATAGCAGTCCATTATAATTCATGTAGCTATTTGTAGGAACACGATATCTGATATTTCGAGCTCCATATATAACCTTTGTTATATGCATGTATTCTATTTGACTTGCGTATATTTTAAAGGGGCTATAACATCACAGAGCGTATTCTCTAGTAATATGCTCTTGCTATTACGTAAACTTAGCTGGAAAAAACACACAAAGTTTTTTTTACAATAAATCTAAATTAAAAAAAATGAATTCTAAGAAAATGAAAGTGCAATTTTTCTTACTGTGTATAAAAACACAGTTTGGTTCTAAAACTTATTCTAACTTTCCTCTAAATTTTTTTTCAGAATACTTATTTTAAATGGTATTAACTTTAACATAGCAGCAATTTCCATAATTTAATAGTCTAATTTATTTATCATTTTAAAGTAGACAGCTGATTTAAAATTATTTAAAATTTTAAAATTTAAATTATTTAAATCTTTCAAAATAATGCGCATTTTATTTTACGTAATAGACTCATAATTGTACAAAATGTCATTTATGTAAGAATTTGAAAGATACATCTTTGTTTACCCCTTTACATCATACTAGAGTTTGTACTAGTTTTCTTTGAATATATATAAGAGCAGGGGTTCCTAATGGGGTCGATATGGATATCTTGGCAATCGATGAAATTTTAAAGGGGACATAGGATTTTCAAGGGGGCGACTGGTGGTCGGTGCGTGAATACGGCATAATCAGGGTCTCACTGATTACTAAAAATTATTAATAAAATTGATAATTAATAATTGTTTATTGTTATATAACTTTATCATACAAATAAGTCAAGTCTTATTCAAAACAAATGGGATGCTAAGTTTTGAAATTTAAAACTCATACCAGAGAATTATCCCAAAATTATTAACGAACCACTATTATCGAATTTTCCTTCTTTTCACCTGGTGGAATCAAGCTTTAATCAAGTCAATAACTTGCTACGGGAAACAAGAAACAGGCTAAATATTTCTGAATGAGGTGATTTTATAATTAAGTTCAACAATTTTATGAAAAATATTCCCGAAATTGCGCCCAGGCATCAAGTGGAACCATCCCATTCATTAGAATCGAACTTTTGGCAATTAGAAGTTATAATTTTATGTCAGAAAATTTATTTATATTAAAAAATAAAAAATAATAAAAATACAAAAAAAATAAGAAATCAGTCTAACAAGCCTTTTTTTATTAAACTTTTGCTCACATTCTTAGTCTAATTGTTATCTTTAAATTACGTATGCCCAATTATTTGTGTTATGACTATGTTGATATCGATACATTATAGAGAAAAATTGTAATGTCGATTAAGAAAACTATATTATTTAAACGGTTCGATGCATGAAAAGGTTTGGAAATCACTGTACAGCTTATACTTGCTGACACTTATCGTTTAAAAGTTTTATCTGCTTAGTTTTAGTTAGAAGACTTTTAATATCGGAAAATTTATTACTTAGCGTAAATCATGCAAATAAAATCTTTTTCAAGTAATTTACAACATACAGTGAAACATTCTTTAGTGTTTTCATGATGTATATGAGTATTTTATGATTTAAAATTAATTTTAAATTATGATGACGGAAGCATGTAGCATAGTTTTAATTTTAGAGAAATATTTTTTCATTTCGAAAGAACTTGACACAGCGACACAGAACTTGACAGG
This sequence comes from Stegodyphus mimosarum, assembly GCA_000611955.2. Lineage (NCBI taxonomy): Eukaryota > Metazoa > Arthropoda > Arachnida > Araneae > Eresidae > Stegodyphus > Stegodyphus mimosarum. The sequence goes on along the minus strand of KK117287.1, from coordinate 233,466 downwards.
CAACTCTTTCTCAAGTAACAAAGTTTTATATTATCGCGAAATACATAGTGTGTTTCTAGAAAATTTAAAATCTAAAGTTGAATTTTCTTAATTTAATAATTTTATTTAGGTTGTAAAATAGTAGCTTAAAAATTTTCAGACATCTTTAAGCACTTATGTAACAGACAAATATTCCATTAATTAAAATTTAATTAAAAGGATAATTAAAAGTTTTTAATTAAAAGGTGAACAGCATTTTTTAAATATTCAATCTGATAACCCTTCTAGCTGAGCTATAAGTCGCGATTTCGATGACAGAAGAGCTTTTTGTAAAGTTTCCAGGGTTACTGATTTCCATTACTTTCCAGAGTTCATCAATCGTTTTCGGTTTGAGCTTAGAAAGAGCTCTTTTCACGAAACCAGTGGCAGAATAGTCCATAGGTGAAGTGTAAGGGGACTTGGCAGAAATACGTTGAAACTGTTATATGCAATACGTGTATCAGTCTTCATTTCTTCGAGGAATACAGTGGTACTTTTCGAAGTATGACTTGTTGCTTTGTCTTGATAAAGTTTCATTCTTTGAAAGTCATTGAGATAAAGAGGGGAATTTCTCCTATAAATATCGGACATAGAACGTTCTCTTGCTAGTACGTTGAGTTGATATTATTATTTTATTCCACACACATTGTATTTTTAATTTCCGACTGTAAGAGAATCCTGTGGCAATCATAATTCCCTTACTGAAACGTTTTTTGCTTTGACAGAACTAGGTTTACACTTTTTTTCGCTTCATTTCAACAATAAATAGGCTTCCTTTTTGTTGCAGTCATTCAGATAAACCCATTCTTCATCAACTGCCATAATGTATTTCTATTTCTCTCCTGGTAAATATTTTTTCTACTAAGCTCTACAAATTGTCCTGCGTTTAGCCGCATGCCTCGAGAAAAGCTGATAAGGATTTTGTTTTTTAGTTTTTTTTTAAAGTTTTAAATCTTCGTTTATTATTGTATTTATTGCTCCTACAGATGTATTTAATGGCTCTCCAATTGATTTCTGCGTAACAATATCCCTTAATACAAATATTAATTATCCTAATAAATAAATTAACCAATTTTCCATTGCCTTCTTTCAACAAACCTCTATCTAACAGAAACATTTAATTTATAAACTGCACAGAATTATCGCCCTCATTTTTCCGAGTGGCAACAGTGCTGATATCAGCAACAATGGCAACAGTCATATATCAGCAGCAATGGCTGAGCGCTAGTGTTGCTGATACAATGAGAGAGAATTATCCATCTGACGCGATTTCATCAAAAAACTTTAGAAAAAAAATCTCATTCGAATTTTGAAAAAAACTCGCTTCAAGGTGCACTGGCTCTTGTTTGGATGCACCTATGTACCAAATTTCGTAGCCCGAAGTCTATTAACTTATGTACAAGCACGAACGAAAGACACACACACAAACAGACAGACTCTTCCTTTTATATATATAAATTAGTATCGAATGAATTCATTAAAATAACACAGCCCCATTAAATAGTTATGTTTTGTCTGTTTCATTAAGAAATCACTGCCTAGCTAATGTTGGGCACAATACACCACATACATAGTACAAATTGATTAGGAATATAGTTTTTAATTAAAAAGGCTTTAGAAATGCATTAAATTCATCCTGGATATATTTTTAATGAATACATTACACAAGTCTGGTTAAGAAACTCAACTCTAAATAGTAATTATTATTTAAATATAGTCTCGTGTAATTAATTAAACACACTTTAATCAAAGCAAATTTATTTCCTAATATTCTAAAAGAGCAATACTTTGGAACAAAATAACATTTCACTATCTTGTACGAATTAATGTGGTTTATATTTTAATTTAAGCAACAAATCGAAAAAGCAAGAATTCAGTGGAACACTTATTAGGTATTAAATTAAACATAATTAAATTTTCTGTATTTATAATTATAACTCTAATTAGTGCAAATCAAATGGGAAATCTGACACATTTGCAAATTCAGCAAATTCTAAGTAATTAACCCTAAATTTTCCAAAATTCGAGATCTTTTGAGATTTATTTAAAGTTTCAACAGAATAATATATAATTCAAAGTTAATTACAGTATTCTTAATGGAAAATGAAATGTAATGGAAATAAAATTATTTTTTGCTTAAGTTATTAGCTAAGCAGTAAAAATATAAAAAAAAATTCTCTAACCGTACACACACACACACACACACACACACACGCACACGCACACACGCACACACACACGCACACGCACACACGCACACACACACGCACGCACGCACACGCACGCACGCACGCACGCATCTTTATCCAGCCTACACACTACATGCATACATAATGAGTTTGAAACAGGAGAATTAAATAAGAAATAGGCTTTTGAATATTTCCTAAGGAATATGAATGTACAAAGCTACTAATAATATTTTTGTTTTTTCAAGTCAGCATTAAACTTCTTCTAGATGAAAAACAATGTCTCATGTAGTATTGTGAAAGAAAAACGTTATATATTAGCATATCCATGAATGACGTATTTAAATTCCATAATGACGCATTTTGTGACACATCTTACTTTCATTCGATTCGTTTTCTTAAATCTGCTACTGAAAAAGAGCCTCGATTATTTGAATCCCAATTAACTGAGTAACGACATTATCAGAGATGAAACTGTATGTTCAATACGCTATTTTTCGCAAAAATCATGAACGTTTTTCTATTATTGCTCTACCGAGCTTACGTAAAATCCACAAACGTTTTCTTTATAAAGATAATCCAAATGTCATCAAAGTATTTTCACGTATTGTATAGCAAGAAAACACTACTGCCATTTATCGATATTTTTAAGCTGATTCGACTGCGGACTATTTCGGAAAAGATGCGAAGAATCGTTATAAAGGAAAAAAAAAAGAACGAATGAAAAAGAAACTCTAAAAAAGATATTTTACAGAAAGCTCAGCGCGATAAAATATATTACAAAATGATTTACTTTTATTAACTTTTTTATTTCAATCTCAGGCAAAAAATTCACTCATTCACAGGCAAACTTCGATTGCAAGATGCAGAAAAAATCGATTAATCGAAAATTTGAGTTTACGAGACTCTTTGTAAATTACATCTGAAAAGCAGTTACGGTTTTCCAAAAATTTTGATAACAAAGGTTTAAGAAAGTATACAACAACATCAGATGAGAAGGTATTGAGTGTATTAAGAATTAAAATTACTTTGATCAATAACAAATGTTGAAATGAGATTAAAATTAAGAAATTAGGTATTAAAATTTCTGATGAGCCGTTCTCGTCGGTATAGTGGTTAACATTGGTGTCTGCCGTACCGTTGGGGCCTGGTTCGAATCCCGTAAAAGGCTTGGATGAGTGTAAGCACAGTGTCTGTGTGGCATGGGGGTACTTAAAATAATGACTACCCAAAAGCCTTCTGGAGAGTTTTGGTGTTAAGGGAAGATGGACGGAAAACTCTCGGATTCACTCCCCAGGGTAATCACCATCAAAACTAAAACGGAAATTCTCCTCTTTGGGGTAAAGTTGATTGCTCTGTATGGTGCCTCCGGGGATAATCTCTCAGTGATGAGAGAGATTACAGATAAGCATTAGCTATTCCATAAGAATGCATTAAATTTCAGGTATCTATCCAATATATGTTTTACTAGAAAACCCGGCGGTCATACGAAATGACCGCTGTTCTAGATATTATAAATTGTAATTAAAATGATTTGTGCAAAGGTGTCTGCTAATTCAAACTGAATTACGAAGGGCAGGCGGCGAGGACATTCCTTTGCTTATTACCCCACGGGGTTTCTCCCTTCTACTTGCTTAATTGCTTAAAGTAGAGTGCAATGAATGAAACCACTGGCGGTACATTTCTTTCTTTGCTTAGTGGTTTCTTTTTGTCAAGAAAGCCGTTTTTGTGCAGCTTTAGCTCCTTTTCTCTCCTCTTCAGTGCTGTATTTTCTAGGAGACATTCTTAAAAGAAATTACGTTAATGCGTAGTTTTTATGTAAAACAGATGATTGCCAATGCACAAATGTTCCCCTTCCGCCTGACCCGCTCAATTTGCGTTCAGCTGAAAATTCAGTTTAAAATACAATATCGGAATAAAATCGGGCAAAATTTAAAACTCTTTACTCGAAAGGATATTTAGCATAGGAGTTTGGGTAAATCTACCTGATGAGATGTACTACGCACAACTTGGTTTCGTCTCCTTTAATTTCTCAACGTGTGCAAGTTTCTAGGTAATTCATTTAACTATATGTAAATATAGTTAAATGCATAATAAGCAACAATTGTATGAATTAAAAATATTTAAATACCATGATAATTTAATTAAAACAATGATAACTATTGTGATAAAATTTATTTTACTATTTGAATGCCGTGGCAACTTCACCCCATTGGCTAATACAGTTACGCAAGCAATCAATAAACTATCGGCGACAAACAGACACTTAAATATAATAAAGATATGCAAAAGATATGCTTTATTAATTCATTCATTTCTAATGCGAAACAGTATTTCCATGTTATACTTCGAAATTTGAGTGCATAGTTTTCTTTTTCTGGGATCTTCATGCATTTTATATTACTGCTTTTAGTGAAATTATTCCTTACCTAAGTTAAAAGCTTTTTAAAATTTGAAATGTATGTATTTGGGAAAATATTTTTCATTCATGGTTCAATTCCCAATGTTGCTAGGGTAATATATTATATGCAACTAGTATTTAAATATTATCTTTATTCTCTAAAAGTCTAAAATTTAATACGTTTCTTGTAAATGTTGGAGATTTGTATTTTAAAAGGAATTTTATTCTATTCCTGACAATAATGTTACATTTGCATTGAAATAACCCCTAAAATGTATAAATAATGGAAAGTAAAATTCAATAAGTGAGTAGAGCCCCATTATCCGCATTAATGTCGACTGAAACTAAACGGAAAGAAAGACTGAAGCCATTTGGTATAAAGTATTACGAATATGAAAAACTCTATGGATGTTTAGTATATTGTAGCCTTCTAGTCCGTCTTTTACAGTCAGTGAATTTATGTTATCTAAAAGATAAGAGTACGTCTACATTTTCAGTTTATATTGTGTTATATAGATAATGAATGCACACTAAACTTTTAAAATGAAATTGCTTCTAATAGTTTTGCAGCATTAGTGACAATGAAGTTCTAAGACTACTTGTTATTCTGTTATTTTAATGATAAGAATGTCTTTTGCTTGGTTGCTCTGTAAGCTAAGATATATCTGGGCGTTCCCCTTTCCGTCAACTTAAGGACATCAACTTAAGGGCACTAAGTGTCCTCACCCCCGTCAAACTAGGCCCAGGGCAACCCCTGTCCCAAAACCTTGGAAGGATCGGCGACAACGCACTTGGAGTAACTAAGACCCCAAGGCGCCACTAGTTGTCAATTTGCCAGACTTACGGATCGTCAAATAAGTGACCTTTCCGGGGCCTTCAGAACCACTAGGTTCGTAATTTTTATACCCCCGCGGCCGAGATTGTCTAGGTACCAATCTTAGCCAGTAACTTCGCAGAGTTCTCTACGTCGAACCCGGGGGGTTGTTCTATAAGTACTAACGATAAAAATATATTCTATGTGTCAAATTATAACCGTGTTCTTCCTGTCTTGACCAACATATAAATATTTAAGGAAGTGCAGACATATTCAGTTCTAAAAATTGGTTGTGATTAACTTCCTGCTTCCCATTGTCAGAGACTTCCACGTGAAACATAAAATTCGAGTTTTGCTGCGTATTAGGCAATTTAGCAAAGGAAATCTACAAAATGAACAAACTGTTTGTTGGATAATGTCCTATCCAGGGATCATGTGTTTCGACAGGGAACGGTAAACGTTAAGGATCCACGTCTTGGATATTTTCAAGAAGTAAATGACCGTCAAACAGTCACTCTAACAACATTTTCGTGAAATTAGATTGTAACTTATGTTGGATTCAGTGTGAGAAGCTATACTTCATCAGAACGTGACATCTTAGTCTTTTTAGATGGCAATGCACCAGCATTATCAGATTAGGCTATTTGAGCATGGAAAAGAACATAAGAGCTCTCTGTCTAAGGGGAAGGATATCTTTGGAGAGCGTTTTAAAATAAACTGCTCGTATTTACATTACACATGGTGAAAATAACGAAAACCAACATGCAAGTATCCGATTTGCTTGAGATCGAATGCTTCAAACTCACAATATTCAGCGGTTTTGACCGCTCAGCCGCTAGGGGGGGCCAACGCACCGACACACTCAAATCTTGACTGTGACACATTCTTTAGTTACATTCGAGGTTTTTAAGCTCACGGTTTCAATTTTTAACATCCTTTGGAGCAATCGAATTTGTACATAAAAACGATAATTTTGCGTAATCGTAGCCACAATGTGCAGCAGTGCCATCTTTTAAATACTCGAAATATTGCATAAAAACATGAATACAAGCAGGGAAAGAAAAGCAGTGTTTAAAAGATATTTTGTTTTCTTAAAGAAAACACATTACATGTTTTAAAACATAAAATATATGATTCTAAACAACTCATAACGCCAGAAAAACTTGATTTTCCCTAACGCCAAAAGAGAGTACAATTGTATTTGAAAATTCAATTGCGAGATTTTATTGTATTGTTAAATATATATCAAAACAAAAGTGAAGCTTTTTGCAGGGCTTATCAAACGATCAGAAATTTCACGGGAATACATATAGCATTCCATTTAAGAGCGTTACAAGTGAGGTAAGGGTTGTGATTTCCATGGTTATGCGGCTATTTTTTACTTTGGTTATCCAGGGCCATTCAGCATAAAAGAAATATAAATATGAATATTAACAACATGTTAAAGTTAATTTTATGAAATAATTAAACACATGAAAAAAAATATAAAGTACTTGAAATAAAAAATAAATTTTTTTCGTGCAATAACTGGGCCACTACAACATAATTTCAACTTGCGAGTAAGGTTGAGTTGTTATGTACGTGTTTTCCGCTCTTCTCTTGTAGGTAACATCAGTCTACTCCTGGTAATACATCCTGGACAAAGTTCCTGGGTAAGGTTGGTTAAAGGAATAAGCCACTGCTAATGACTTGTTTTCGAGCAAGTGTTCAGTCATTTGAAAGTAAAATAATGATAATTTATGCTTACGAAAAATAATAGTCAGATTTGTTAAATATTTCAAACCTTTAAAGTTCTTACTATACGTGAAGTTTAATGACAAAGTTCAGAATGAGCAACACCAGATTTATGGAATTAAAAACGAAACTTCGCTTTCCGCAGATTTTATTGTGTGACACAGATAATAATAATAATAAAAAAAAACAAGATTAGAATTGAAAATTCATCCTACTACTATAGCTCACTGGCTTGCTTACATCCAAAAGAGTCTCTAGCCACCAAACCGATGAATATAAAATACTTTGAGCTTTCTAGAGGGCTTTAAATTTCAGCTTGAAATAAATAGCGATATTGAATATCAGTAGACATATGCAAAACATCTACAGCACATTTTTACTTAATAAATCAATTCTTTGCTTTAATTCTGTGTACGTAAAAGTACTTCATTTAGAATGCGTATACAGTATCTGAATAGCTTATCTAACTAATCTGTTATATGTCACGGTGACGGATAATGTGATCTAAAGTTCTAATGTATTTGTAATCAAATTAATTTAGCATAAATCATCCAATTTTTTAACATGAAAAATAAAAAATATCACATAAGTATTTTCTGTTCCGAAAATTATATTTACAATTTGTTAATTGGAAGTCTTTCAGAAAGTTATTCAAATAGAAAATTTTTAAATCAAATTCGAAGAGAAACCAGCCAGTGTAAAACATAAAATTAATCAAAAAATATGAACCATAAGTTTGTCATGGATTTTGAACAAAATATTGCCTAATTTAAGAAAATCTTTAATTAGAACCTGATCATTAAAATATTTAGAAACCTAAAAAGTGCGTAGTATTGGACAATCTTAACTAAAGTGTCTTCTGGGCTTTGAAAACGAAAGAAGCTTTAAAAATAGTTAAAACTTTTTATTTTATGTGTTTAAAATTTTCTTTTCAATACCCTAGAGTATTTGAAGAATTCCATTTTAATATAAGGAGTTAACGTACAAAAGCAACTTAAGACTTGAAACAGAAGGAGACGTTGTGGAGTTTTTTTTCTCTACGTCAGCTGTAATTCACGTTATTCATGGATATGAATTATTCATGCATGCAAATATGGATGCATAACAGCCATTAGATCAATTCCTTTCTGCCGCCAATAAAAAGAGGCTTTGTGATTTGTCGATATCCCAAAAATCATTACCGATTGCTCAAGAAGGAGGTTTATCTAGTAAATTCCTACCACTGATCCATCAAGTACCAGTAGATAAAAATAAACTTTTATGAAACTATTTGACCTTTTTTTATCTACCCACTTAGTTACAAAGAGATATAATTCGTTTCTCGCTTGTCATTTGTTTGAAAATTTGTTTTGGTATTTAAGTGCATCTAAGTACGAACGATACCAGCCGAGTTATGCATTACAAATGCTGAGCATTTTGTATTTATCCTATTGAAACACTGAAAACACTAAAGACATCAAATGAAATAATAAAAAAAAAAAAAAGAAATTGAATGGTTTCAGATTTTGAATTACTTCCAAAAGGGCGTTTTTTGAACATCTTCTGTGTTACCTTTATTTATTAAGTATCATATTCTTCGCACTTAAAACATAAATTCAGTTTAAGAGCAATATCCCGAAATAATTTTAAAATGAGCATATCTTTAGAATTTCCGATACACAGTCTCGCGCGCCGGAGTTAGAAAACATTTTTTCCGTATAGTCTGGCCATTTCTCGTTTTGAAATCGTTGAGTTTGTTAATCAAAAACTCGTTAAAGTATTACAAAATATGAAATCGATTTTAAAATAGATTCCAAATTTGGGCTTCCAGATGCTTATATTCGCAGGAGGATTACGTTATTCAAACCTTGATGGCTCTAGGTGCTGTTGTTTTATCAGAATGCGAGAAACATACTTACATTTATGCAGATTCTTCATTATTTAATTTATTTAAATATAACACGGGGCGATAATATTTTGTGGCAACAATTTGAAAAGTGAAACAATGCTTATAGTGAATCAACGCAAAATACCAAAAGCAAATTAATAGTACTTCTGGGAAATTGCCCCTTTGAACTAGAAATACTTTGTAAATATTTTTTTGTATTCATTTATAATATACATACTTATCTATAAATAAAGGATTTTGTATTTGTTTATTTATAAAATATTTGTATTAATTATCATAAATCATATTCTTTTAATAAATCTCTTTTAAAAATCTCGTTTTTTGATCATAAGACATCAGTCGAAAATTGTACCGTTAGAAAAATGTTTTCATTGGTTACTGAGGAATGGTAACTATATTTCATAAAAACAAATTATTGTTTATAATTAACGTTTGAAAATTAAATATTGGTATAATCTAGGAACAATTTGTGCTCATAGAAACCAAATTCAACTGTCAAATAATGCCAAATGAGCAATTTCACGTGGTGTAAATGCATGTTTGACAAATTTCTCACTGCTGTTGTGATTTAATGGGGCATAGATCTTTCAAAATAAAATATTGCATAACAGGCAGGGCAATTTAAGGGCAGTATACGTAAATATTATTATTATGTTTTTATTTTTAAGACCTCCAATTGAAAGAAATTTATATACTTATACATAAATTATAATGTATCTAATTGATGACTGTTTACTATTGAACCATGATTATAATTAATAGTATAAAGACGTTTATAATGTTATGAAGTACTTTTGTACGCTTACACGCCGCCTAAAAATGAGTTTTTAGTACATTGCATTCAAGATTTAGTTTGGTTTATTTGATTATGGCAAAGCACACGAGGGCTATCTGGCTAAGAGGAGGAATGCATTCGTAGAGAACTTTCTAATGGACACTTGGCTCGTATATACGTTACTCATGAGGGAAACCACGAAAAGCCCATGCGGAATACCCGTTCGCCAGGATTCAAACCCCGGACTACACTGCGTTCAAGAAGGTATTCTCAGTGGCCATTCAAATTATGAGGTTTGAATGGTGATTGAAAAGCGAAGTTAAAAATTACTTCACGTATTTTTTGCTATTATATTTTAAATAATCCACAACCAATTGAATAATTTCTTTTAAATGGGGGTGATATTCAGTTTCTGTTTAAAATATCGACAGTGAAAAGCCCAAATGCGCATGGTACCAAAAAAGTTGGGTTGCTACTATTATTTAAATTAAAGTATTATTCAAGATTTTAGTCTCTGTGATGTCGTCTTCTTTCCATTTCCTTACCAGAATACAAGACAGTTAGATAGCATTTAAGCTCAGGTTTTTGGATCGTAAGACAGAGCGTTTTTCTACTTTTCGAGGACACTTTACGTTAGTTCCTGCCAGCTTTGATAAGTTTGCAATTATTTGGCTTTGCGTTATTGCTGCAGACATTTGAAGTTGCCCAGCTTCGATTTAAATTTAATTTTGTAGTCTTTGACTACTAGCTTAGGTTTTAAATTGAAACTCACTGTTCCTTTAGTTGCATAAGCACGATTTACGGTTAATAAAATTAGCACCAGTAGGTGCCCTGATGTTCTAATTTCTCTTTGATAAAGAAAGGTATTATAATTTTTCCATGGTTTATTCCAGTTATTTCCGGTTACTTAGACAGAGTGATAATTCGCTTCACGCCTGATGAGGATGGTCGATAGCTTCTTCTTCCTTTCATTTATCTCACGTTGTTTTGTTCGACAAAGCTTTTGCCCTGAGTTATTTTATTCACGACGTTTTCGTCCGCGATGTTTTTGCCGAGGTACTTCCGACGGACATCATTAGCAAAGCCTGGCTGTAAATGAATTACAGGATCATGAATTAGATCAGAAGGAAATTATAGCCAGTTTTTGTTGCAGGAAGAGGCATTGAGAACTTTGACATTAAGGATGTTTTAGCCTCTAAACTAATCATAGATTTAACAATGAAGATGTGTAGGACCTACTAGAGGACACTAACGATGAGATCAACAGCAGAAAACTGGAAAAACTTCAGAAATAACAATAAAAGACGACTGTAGAGGATATCTCTTCAAAGGAAGAGAAAGGAAAGGAAGATGATCCCAGTTTTCTGACGTGCAGAATTTTTACGAATTGGAGTAAGGTGCACAGTTTTCATGTAACGACATCACCCTTAAAACACCAGTAGCAAGCTACATTTTAAAACGTAAAATACAACAAATTTCATTGGACAAATGTTGAGAGAAATGGAAGCCCGATGAGTCGAGTGGCACTAAGAAACACAGGAATGATAAAAGATGCTCCAGAAGGGCAGTTATTTGATGTTTCTATGAAAGGGCATATCTCATCCAAACAATAGCAATCTTCACTTTCTGCTTATGCCGTCCACTCTTCTTCGTACAGGTATGTGAACTTGTGCTTGTATGTAAAGTTTAAATAAGCAGTCATCCTTGGGTGTTGTTGTTGTTATCTTGTCCATGTAATTTCATGGAAGAATGGTTGCGAGAGCCTCAAGTAGATTGGACTTCTACTTTCCACCTGAATTTTGAGGGAGAGTCCCTGCCGGAACACTCTCACTCAAACCACAAGGTACCACCAGACCACACGAGAGGATTTTCGACTCGCCATATATTTAAAATACCCTCAGTCATCCTTAGTTCAAGAATGGATTTATTCACTTTTCATTAAATCCTATGGGGAACTTAGTTTCGGCTTACGAAATTTGCAGATAATGAATGGCTTTCAGAAACGATTTACATTCATAAGCTTGAGTTTTTATTCTATTTAATAATGGAAAAGGGAAAGTAGAATGACCTGACGTTCTCTGTATAAAGAGAAAGTAAGCCTTTTGTCGATTTGTAACTCTATATACACTGCGAAAAAAAGAAAAAATGGGACAGTTCTATATCTCCTGTTCTACTACGCCGATTGACGAAATTCAAATTGCGTTTTTCATGTCGCGAAAGAGCGACTTAGCATATGTATCAGATTCATGTATAGCACTGTTCTAATATAGTAATTTTAACACAAAAACCGGACTTTTTTGACGTGACATGCCAATTGTTTTCCATATTTCGATTCTACGACTCAAATTATGCCAAACTGACAAGTTGTGTAAAAATCGCACGGGTAGTTTTTAAAAAAATAGCTCTAAAAATTTTAGCTCCTCAGTATTAATTGAATTTGATAAATATTTATTAATATCTCTTTTTTATTAAACTTACTTGATTCCTTCTTCTAAAATTCGAAATTTAGGCTTAATCGAAATATAATTCGCCCATTTTTTACGATTTATTTTTAAAATTTGTATTTTTAAAAATTTTTATAAATTTTTCGAAAACATTTTTGTATTATAACCTATAAAACTTTTAACATCATCTTAAACAAGATGTATTTCTAGGCACACCTGCAATAAAATATTATTCAAAATTATCTAAGATATACATGAATTTACATATTGGCGCGTTTGAAATTTGGCATATATTTTATAAGCTATAATAACGCCAAATGTGGTTTACGCACTTTGTTAAAATTATTTGGAAGTATGAACGATGACTTTTTTCCCACTCGTGAGAAAGGGAAAGAAAATAGGTTGCTATAAGTTAAGAAGTTCGCCAAGTGAATTATTTTTGTTGCCAACTGAAAAAAATGCGCGAAGATAAATTTCGCATCAAATATTACAAAATTTAATATTTAGGCATAATTTGAGTCGTACAATCGAAGTATGTAAAAAAATTTGACATGTCATTTCAGAAAATGTCCGATTTTGAGTTGAAGTATCTATAGTAGAACAATGTTATGTATAAATCTAATATATATCCTCAGTCGTCCTTTCGAGACATGAAAAACGCAATTTGAATTTCGTCCGTCGGCCCAGTAGAACGGAAGATATAGAACTGCCTTTTTTGTGTGTGTGCAGCATTTATATTATTCTCTATATGACTGTAAACATCGAGTTGTATCTTTCGTTTACGGTGACCTTATTTTAACGCGCTTAGTATTATGCACAAAATATAATTTCGGATACACCATTTTGAGCTATTCTTCGGGGATTGCGTACAATTTATTACTGTATCATCTGTTTTAAGTGCTCTCGCAGACAAAATCAAGCGGTTTTAGATCTACGGGTCTCTAAAACTATATTTTAGGGACGTCATGGCCAGTTTGGCTTATAGATCTTAACTTCCTTTATATAGAGATACTTAGGACATGCTCATTAGAATAACTCCGCAACTGCAACAAATAAATTTGAATGATTATCATTAAGGTATTATTGATTACAGATAATTACATGAAAAGACATAATTCAACAAGATGCACTACAGAAAATTTCAAGTATCGCGAATCTTATCACGAAGCAGATAAGCGAAGATATTTAAATATTGTAGTCAGAAATCCTGAAAGTACATTGTTGGGCAGGACTTGAAATGTTGACCGAGTCGTGGGAAGGTTACCATAGGAATTTAAAAAAGTGCATATTTATTTCTTTACTTCACTACTTTCTTCAATTCTTGTAAATATGATCACAAGAATTATTTTGTAAGGAAAAAGAATAATTGTTTATTTTCCCCTTGAAATTAATCAATATAATTTTGTTGTTTAAAAGTACGTCTCAAGACAAGAGCTAAAAAACTCTTCTGTCTCTCTCTCTTCTTCCTGGAAAAAAATCGTTTGTAATTTGGAAACTTCTGATTACAAATATCTCAAAAAATATAGTCTGACGAAAATTTGCATAAAAAAGGAATATAAATGAATAAGATACGAACAAAAATATGCAAAATATTTTGTTGCTTTTTTAAATTGAAGAATTATTTACTACCATTAGCATTTGAAGCTATTAATCTTAACTGGTGAATATGACAAAAATTTAACTCAAAAAGAGCTTCAATTTTAAAAGTTTCTTCTACTTTTTGCATTCCCTTTTTGTTAGTAAAATTATGCAAACAGGAAAATAAGCGTAAAATGTATACAATGCGAAAAAAAAAGTTTTATATCTCGCGTTCTAGTGGGCCGATTGACGAAATTCAAATTACCTTTTCCATGTCTTGAAAGCGCGACTTAGGATATATATTGGATTTACATATAGCTTTGTTATAATGTAGGTATTTTGACACAAACTGGGACTTTTACGAAATAAGATACCAATTTTTTTCCATATTTCGATTCTACGACTCAAATTATGCCTAAATATTAAATTTTGTAAAATTTGGTCGAAATTTACGGAGAAGTTCAAAAAATTTAACTTGGCGCATTTTTTTTCAGTTTGAACCAGGAATAATTCACTTGGCGAACTTCTTAATACATTTCAACCTATTTTCCTCTCCCTTCCATTTTGCACGAGCGGGAAAAAAAAAAACATCGTTCCTACTTTCAAATAATTTTAACAAAGTACGTAAACCACATTTTCACTATTATCGCTTTCAACAAACATGCAAAATTTCAAAACGCGCCAATATATAAATTCACGTATATCTTCGGAAGTTTTGAATAAAAAACTCTAATTTTTGTAGGTATGCTTAGAAATACATCTACTTTAAGATGATGATAAAAATTTTATAGATTATAACTGAAACGTTTTTTTGGAAAAATTTATAAAAAATATTTGAAAATACAAATTTTAAAAACAAATCATAAAAAATGGGCGAATATTATTTGGAATAAACCTTAATTTCGAAATGTGAAACGAAGAATCAAATAAGTTTAATAAAAAAAGAGATATTAATAGATATATACCAAACTCAATTAACATTGAGGAGCTAAAATTTTGAGAGCTAGTTTTTTAAAAACTGGTCGTGCGATTTTTACAAAACTTAGCAGTTTGGTGTTATTTAAGTCATAGAATCGAAATATGGAAAAAAAATGGCATATCATTTCAGAAAAAGTCCGATTTTGTGACAAAATACTTATATTTGAACAATGCTATATAAACATCTAATACATATCCTAATGCGCGCTTTCGAGACATGAATAACGCAATTTGAATTTCGTCAATCGGCCCAGTAGAATAGGTGATATAGAATTGTTCCCCCCTTTTTTTAGGCAGCGAACCTTTTTGAAAAAAATTTAAAAAAGATATGTGAAGAGACTTGTTTTCTATGTTGTTACTGGAATATCATAATAAATTTAGATTTAATTTTAGACGGATACTTAAATGTGCATAAAAAAACACAGAAATTTTGCAGTTGACAAGCTACCGAATGTTATAAGCCTATTTTGTTTATTGCAGCCATAGTACAAAATATTGTTCGAGTAAAAAATATTGCTATGAATACTGAATATTTCAAAATCCAGGAAAGTGCCTTTATAGACCGCTAATTTAGGCTTTCCGAGTATTAAATATCTCATCTTTATTATGTATTGTCGACCGGCAACAGAGTATATATTTATTTTGTACGCATATAATTTGGTTTTAAAAAGCATTTTTTCCCTTGTAATATGTTCTGCAAAACTTATTATTGATATATGGCAATTTTCTATAAATTAAGTCTTTCCTCACTTGTGGAGATTGAAAAACAATTTTGTACGACATATAAGCACTTGAAAAAGAAAGATTGAGAGATTTCTGGTCTCTAAAGAATTCCAAATAAATCTCCCAGCCTATTGTTTAAAAATTAAATACGGAAAATGAATTATGAATCAGCTTATTTCTTTCCTTCAGACCTTCTCAACTATATTTATATTATTTTTGATTTCCTCTTTTATTTTTCAAAGCAAGCCTGATCCCTATTATTTTGCCCCTACGCTTTTAAAAGGATGGTTCTACCAGATATGATCTCCATATATTATTCTTAAAGAAATGTCAATTGAAAAAAATGTATGAAGCACTTGACATTCTATCAAGAATTCTAAATATATGTTTTTAAATATTTTGTGTTGAATTTTATGTGGATTAAACGCGAAGAAAACTATGTTTAATAATAGCTTTAAAAAGACAAAAAAAATGTACAGTTCGTCTTTTCTTAAAAAACTGAACGCTGATATGATAAACTGAGAAAAGATAGAAAAAATAGTGTTAAATATATCACAACACTTAACACTCTATTACGAATTCTAAAAATATGTTGCTTTTGAATATTTCGTGATTTTATTCTTGAGTTTTATGTGACGTATGATCGAGGAAAGCTATGTTTAATAATAAAATTAAAAAGATAAAAAAACATTGTATTAGCAGCTGTGAGTATACTGAAGCTCAGCAAGAGCATAAAAAACGTTAAGAAAATCTCTTGTTAAATATCAATATTTTTAGAATTTTTTCTTTTTTCCTTTTCTTTTTTATGAAGAATTCGATGATAGGTAACACAACAGTCGTTCTACGTGATCATCATACATATTATTTCTATAGTAAAATTCCTTTCTTTTCCTCTTCTATGTAATGAACCTGGCAAATCTTGCTTATAAGTAACAACGGAAAAGACCAAGAAAGGAGCTTAACGCTAATATTATAAGATGTAGGATAGATTGGACGGTTTAAACATAATGAATGCTAAGGAATTTTCATAGGAATTACTAGCACTAGATCAGCTAGTGAAACAAAATTTTTATACTAATTCTACTACTATGCAAACTGTTCTTACTCTGTAGAGCAGCTTATGTTAATTCATCAGTTTCTATGATTTTGGTCTTTACTACAACTTCTCTTTTCCGCGTACCTTAACAGAATGTAAACTATATTTGAGTGTATTTCAGTTAAGGGTTTTGATACTTAGTTGAAAGAGTTTTTGGCAATAGCGTCTCTCTGTTAGTATTCCTCGCCAGTTCTCCATAAAAGCGATATTCTGGCTTTAGCATTCTCTATAGCGGATGAATTAAATTGCATGCTAGTGAAATACATCTTGTGCCAGCTTATTATATTGCAAGTGTGGTCGCAGACTACGTTAACAGTATTTGAATTGCCTGTTATTATGATATTGGTCTTTACTGTAACTTCTCCTTTCAGTATTACTCACCAGAATAAATTAAATAGCTACAGTTGTGGTTTCATCTTTCAAAATGTTATTTTAGATTTCTTCAGTTCTTTGTGAATATTTAAGACCTAGTGATAACTAACTATTTCATTTAGCAGGGTCGACAGGACTTTAGCTTCCAGTTACAATATTAACCCTACTACGTCAATAAGAAGATCTTTCCATTTACTGAAAATAACATTTTTAAATTTTTCCTTCTTGTACAGAAATTTCAAGAGAGTTTTACACATATGCGTCAACTTTTAAAATAAAACTTTTTTCAATGAATAAAACATTTATCAGATGCTTTAGCAAAAGTCACATTCTTCCATAAAATTAAATATGATCTCAAATTTTTTCTAGTTTTAAAACTTAATTTATCTTAACAGACTTTAATCCTTCGAGTAATGTCAAATATTTCCTTTCCACATATGTAGGCACTTTAATTTGTAGTATGCATTTTAAATTACAGTGGCGTTCTTTTTTTCTTTTTTTCCTATCAACAAGGGACCTAACTAGATTTAGTAATAGCATGTTGTCAGTTCTGGGATAACCAATAATTTCAGCAGCAGAACCGTCTTCAACGTAGGGATAAAGAAAAAAAATGTTGCCGTCTTCAGGGAAATTTTCATGATTGCTTAAGAATACATGCTTCATATGAATTTTGCTGTTAGATAATTGAATGGTATTGGATAGATAATGATGATTGTTGTTAAGCGATTATTAAGGCTTTAATTAATGTATATAGGTTTTATTTATCCATAGAGAATTACTGTGTTTCAGATATCATTTAATTCTCGCTAATTCATTAGCGTAATTATTGTTTAATATAGATCGGCAATGACATTTCGCAGTAAAGCTGCGAAAAATAGTTTAGATTTATCAAATCAACAGTTAGTAATAAAAAGTTAGTTTAATATTTAATCTGCATTTAATTTAAGTAATGTTTAAAGCGAGGAAAATTGACTTGAAATATATAAATTTATATATATTTGAATTTAAAATTTTAATATTAGTTAAATTATAGAGACATTAGGTTTTTTGGAAGCAGGAGACATGAAAAATGAGCAACGTTTCGCCGGGATTCGAACCACTGATCACTCGGTTACGCGTCGAGCGTGCTGACCACTACACCACGAAGGCATGCGAAGAAGTCGGGAGATATACCTTATATACTCCCCCTTTTAAGGGGCGACTGGGGTTTTGGGGACATAGTCGCCAAATCCCGGTGATGGAGAATCATCGTCCACCACCTTTTTAGTTCGGGCGCCAGTGTAGAGACATTAATTTTTTTTAGAAGCAGGAGACACGAATCGAACCACGGACCTCTCGGTTACGTTTCGAGCGTGTTGATCACTACACCACGAAGGCCTACGAAGAAGGCGGGAGAAATACCTTATAAAATACTTCATTTTTATTGCGTTCAAAAATAAAAGAGTTAAATATTTGCTAAAACCTGTTTGATTACAGCCCATTCCGAGGAACATTTTTGAATTGTAATTAACTTCGTCTAATAATTTCTATTTTAAAACTAAGTTATCCAATTTAGAAACTTTCTCTAATTTTGAAAGGCAACATAATATTTTATTAGTAATTATTATTTAAATAATATTGTCTCCTCAAAAAGAAATTTAAAAGTCTGAAAGGTTTCAGATTTTAACATTTGTTTCAAAAATTAAAATGATTTATCAGTGGAAATTATCCATGGAGACGGCCCAGTAGTAGAAGAATATACATGCAAATTAACATGTGAATATTAAATATATCTTTTGTCTGTTTGGAAAGTGAAAAAATATATAAAATTTTATAAGCGTATTTGATGCTTTTAATTAGCTATATCATGAATTAAATGCAATTTTATTTAACTAAATCAGTTTCAAAAGTTTAAAAAAATATTCTTAAAAGTTGCATCTTAGCTTTTAAATAGCTAAAATAAGGGTGAGAGGGAGAGAGAAATAAAGGACTCGTCTTTGGGTCAAACTTGAAGAATAACTGATATTTCTAATCATAGTACTTACATACTTTTGAAATTCGCATACGTTCAAAGTATTCTCCCCTTAAACGCCATTCTTATATTTTACTTTATTTCGATTACCTCAAGCACAGCATATTATTACACAATCGTGCTATTTTGAACCCCAACTTCCCATTATTGTAGTAGGTTAAGTAAGGTTTGTTTTATTATGGCGAAGCACACAAGGACTATGTATTTAAAGGGAAGGATGTCTTCGTGGAGGTCTACTGATCCGTATTCGCGTTAAGTATGGGAAAAACAGCGGAAATCAAGCATGCAACCCGTTCCTTCACTTAGGTTCAAACACAGGTCGAACTACCAGTATTATGCGGCTTTAATCACTCGGTTCATTGGTGAAACTAATGTATTAAATATTAGTATATTAAGCTCACTGGTGGCCCATCGGTGGGATACAGCCCACCGGTGGGGGGTGGTATTAAACGTTCCTTGTAAAAATAGCCACTACAATAATGACTGCGAATAAGAATAAACCTATAAAAATTAATCAGCATTTAATTTCAGAAATTTATTGTTACGTGATCAGAATATCAAAACTTAGATTAGATTTCAGTTTGATAATTGATGAAACACAATATTCATTCCCAATAATGGAAAGGTTCTACAGACTATTTGAAATACCAATGTGCAAGGGAAGAAAAAATGTCATTTTGGTCACTCTTTGCTTAATTAAAAAAAATTCTGAATTTTCTTCGAAAAATGCATATAAACTTCTATACATATAAGCTTTGTGCATTGTATAGTCATTAGGAAATTTTGAAGCAGGAGACTTGAAAAATGTGCAGTGCCCTCGCCGGGACTCGAACCCTGGGCATCTTGAATACGCATTGAGTACGCTTCCAGTTACATAGGAAGAAGAAATATCTTACATACTACTCCTTTTAAAGGGCAAATAAGGGGACCCAATCGCCAAATCCTGTTGGTGACGAATTATCGTCTAACACCTTTTACATCGGGCGCCATCTGTAGAGTCATTATGATATTTGGAAGCAGGAGACATGAAAAATATGCAGTGCCTTCTTTGGGACTCAAATCCTGAACCTCAAGAATAGCGTCGAGTATGCTTCCAATTACACCACGAAAGCATGCGGAAAGGGGGAAGAAAATACTTTATAACATATTACATATATTTCAAATATAAACTTCTGCACGTTTTGCAATAGAAAAATCTTTTCAGTGTATTCAACTTTGCATAAAATTACGGTACATCAGATATCATCTGCTTCTTCTGCAAATGAATAAGGCGAAGTCAGGAAAATCTTGTTAAAAGTCAAAGATGTTCTAAGGCTTCTATTTCATTATTTAGGAAAACGTAAATCACTCAAGAGTTATCTGCGTAACGGATGAGATTCCTTCTGGGAGTACCTTTTAAAGGAAACTGACTCATATTCATATTACACACGGAAAAAACACGAAAACTTCACGCAGCCAGCCGTTCGCTGGAATTAAGCCTGGGTAGAACTATCAGTGTGCAGTGAATTTACTTCTCGTTCGCTAGTGGGCTGAATTTGTAAGGAATTATGGCCCTTTCCCAGGCATGCTCTCTTGATGTACGTGGCAACGCGTCTAGCTAGCAAAATGAAAAACATGTGATTTAGACTTGGAAAGGGTAAAACTGATTTTTAGTGTTCCTTGCTCTATGAAAAAGCTAATATCTGTACAGTGGCACCCAAACTAAATTGTGTCGTATGATAATTCACTTGGATTTGGTAAACTGGAAACATAATTCTCTCCAAGCCCTTTAAGTGAGTGAGAATATAAAGAATTACAGAAGTCTTGTTCAGCTCGTCACTTCAAGTAGTAACTCGTTCAACTTGCAAACTGGAAGATCCGTGATTCGAACTCCATCGAGAGCATAGCTGATTTTTCAAATTCTGTGCTGCGAAGAAACCTAACATCTCAAGAAATTAATCTTCAAGACTCGATAGACAGCTATACGATAGCTGTATATGAAAAACGTATTGAGTAACATTCTAAAACTGATCCAAGCGGATTTATTCTTGTTCATTTACATATGCAATTACTAGATTGACTGGATTAATTACTTGGAGTATTGATACAGATTAACTAAACTGCTTTTATACTGTATTTTGCTTGCTGCCGTATCACTCAGCTTTGATTTGAATCTCGGAGAAGGTTTGGACATTAAGTGTATGGTGTTTGAGCGGCACAAGAGCACTTTAAATACTGACAAGCCAAAAATCTTGGGGACACACTGGACAACGTTCTCGCGATAATACGGGTAAGGAACCAACGGGTATTTGCCCTTTTCAACGAATACATTAAGTTTCAAGAGCCCAACCACTTGAAAACAAAACAACAGAAACTCAACTTCCATAACATTTTAAAAAAATGGTAGATGTTTATGGTTGATACAGAAAATCAAAAAGTTTAAAGGTTTAAAGTTTAGAATGTGATTCAAAATTTTGTGGAAATTCTTCGGACTTCTAGCGGTAAATAATTAATTTAGTAAAATTAAAAAAAAATAAGGTATCCGTTATCCTTAAAAACCCGTGTTTTGACTTCTTATTGGATTTTCTTCTCAAGAATATTGCTTACGTATATTATGAGCACGGGAATAGCTTTCACGGAAACATTACAATAAATGCAAGCTATCAAAGCAAATGTGTTCCATATATATTGGTAGATCATTGCTGCACCCCATACTTAATAAAGCTAAGAAGTTGCTTAGAGAAGAAAATTTGTAGCTAAAAAATTTACATTTCAAAAGTAATTTATAAATAATACCATAAAATGGGCTAACATTGAGAATTTTTTCCTGAATATTAAATAGATTTTGAATTTTCCGAGAAACTGTGCAGTGATGCAACTACATTAAAATTACATTCTTATTTACCAGTTGAATAATTATAATGATCTCTTTACAGTTTAAGAAAAATTGATACACTGAATGAGAGTTTTATTAAAAAGAATGCGGCATTTTAACTTTAATTCATTTATCCTTTTCAACGATTGATAACTCTTCTGAAAATTACTCATTAAATTTTGACTTTTATAAATGGAAATTAAAACGAATATCTCTGGGAAGCGCTTTAAGAAATTCCATTTATTATTCATAGCATTGTTCAAATGAAATACAAGGCTAATGGCTAAAATTTTAGAAATGCGGTGAATTGCATTAAAGAAGAAACACATGCTTTCAGAATGCGATAAAATTTTACATGCATCGAAACACGAAAATGTTAATTTTTTCAACCTTATATATATGTATGCTTCATTTCCTTCCCATTTGTAATCTTGTTCTGTTTTCTTTAAAAGAATTGAAAACATGTCTTGTTCAAGAAACAGAAGCACGTACGGAAATGAAATTGTCTTCTAACTTTATTTCAAGAAAATGAAAACAAATGAACGGGAGGAAAAGAGAAGAATGTAAAGGAATTGCTTATATTTTGCTCCCCATCTCAAAAAATCCCTTCAGCTTTTCATCACGTAATCATGGTATCATGTTTGCGTGAAGCTTTGGTTCACTAATGGTTGATTACGACGTATAGAACTAAAGCCACATTTATCATAAATCTATAAGAAAAACTATTAACAATATAATAACAACAATTGATAATTAATATTGAATGCATAAGAATTAATTATCTGTAAGTAAAATTATTGTCCTCTTTAATTATTGCTTAATTATTGTAAAATTATTGTCTTGCTAGTGGTATGAGTCTCTCTAGTCAGGAGTTTTAGAGAGCCCTCTGTTCTTGCTCTGTCTGAAAACAGTTTGCAGAATTAGACCTTTATAACTCTTAGGCTGTGTTTTACTTCGTCTGATTCATTACAGTCGAAGACGATATTAGAAGAGCTACAGTGTCACTGGTCCTTCAGCACTCTTGAAACCGAGTAGCTTTGATGGCACACACAGTGCAGGTCGCTAAAATCTTTTGAAACGGGTCGTGAAGTTATGACTCGTGTAATGTGTAGTTGAGGCATAAATGAACAAGTTATTTACTCAAATAATTTGCAATATCAGCGGATGTCGTCTCGCATCTCTTAACAGCTTGAAGACTACGATCTGAGGGGACCGCACACATGCATTTTTTACCTTTGTGTGGCCCGCTGCTATGTAATCAAAAACCATGTTATCGCGAGTATGCCCGAAATATGTTAAAAGTTTTGGCGAGGGCTTCTTTGAAAATTGCACTGCTTTTTTAATGGGAGTCTAAGCGGGTGTTCAACTTATTGATATGTTAAAAAGTATAGCACATGAAATTCTCCACCTGAGGAGTGACCGGAGAGTAGGAAGGCCAATCAACCCAAATGTGTGATGGATTAACTTCCTTCCAAGTTCAGTTAAGACATATTAGAAGCTCAGTGTAAAAGAGCAATATTTTAGTTCCTTACAATGTTAACATCAAAATTTCTCAACCATAAGTTAGTTATTTATCACTAACTATATAAGAAACACATTCGTGGAGGATTTTCTAAACAAAACTATCTCGTGGTTACGTTATACGTGTAAAAGATTTTGAAAATTCTACGTGACTGTCTATTCAGATGCAAAAACTTGTGCGAAGCCAGAGCGATCATTTTTCAATACGAAAGAAATTATCTCTCCCTGTGCGTGCTTTTGTAGTGTAAATTACTAGCGTATTCTGCTGGAAACCAGAAGATCCATGTATCGAATACTAGGAAGTACGCAGTTGATTTTTATGCTTTTTTATTTCGAAAAACCTGGATGGCTTTACTGGCATGTCCGAATTAAGATATGGTGCATGCTATTTCGTTATCATTTCATTATCATGCCTCTCCCTACTCGCCCTTTCATAGGGAAAAAATGTGCTAACCCCTCATGTAGTAAGTGGCTAGCATGTCTATTTGGCCCATAGAAGATTAATGGGTAGAATTTCGGCGAAGGCACAATTATGCTTTCATATTTCCTAGCTTCCAAAAATTTAAGAATCTTTATAAATGTAGTTAACCACTCAGTTGCCAGTGAGTAATTTTTCAATAAATTAAGCAAGTAAAGATTTTTATATTTTAGCTACACTAAATATTAAATTTCTCTTTCTGAATTAGAGTATTGAATAAAGAAGAACATTATATCGAGAAATATTAGCACAATTTTGTCCGATTGGATTTGAACTCAAACCAAGAACCACAGTTTTTATTTTTATATTATGAAAATACATTTGATCGTTTTTTCCTTGTGGCATTTTTATGAATGTAACAGAAATACTGAAAATAAAGATATAGTAAATATGAAGGGAATATTTAATTTAACGTAAAACATTTATTCTTATAATTTCTTAACTTACGTTTCATTTAACTAACGTTTATTACCGAACTTAACTTTATATAGTTAAATTAAGTTCTTAACTTACGTTTTACGCTTGACGGCTACATAACATTACATTATATTTTTCAGTTATTATTTCTGAACTTACGCTGCACGGTTTATAACTTAAGTCACGTTTGGAAAACGCACTGTTGATATTTCAGCATATTATGGTATGCGTTTCAGCTTACCGAATTGTACTCGTATCACAATTAGTTTACATGTACACGTATGTATAACAATCAGAGAATTTTTATCATATTAAAAACACCTTTGGTGCATTTGGAAGGAAAAATACTTAAATAATTTGGAACAAAAAATACTTTATAATGCAGTTGAAACACTTATTTCATATCTGAATAATAACAGAACTACAACAGCACACATTAAACACATTAAACAGCGAGTACTGTTCCTACTGTATCTTTTGGGAGAAACTGGCAACAGCTTTCATGGACTGGCAGGAAAGAAAACATATTAATAAAAGATTTTTTTAACAATTAAAAAACATTCCCTCTATTAAAAATTAAAATTTTCTCATTAATAAAGACCGAATAAATATGATAAAAAGTAGCAATTAAAATACTTTATTTAATAACCTTTCTCTTCTATAAAACCTAGAGAAATTTGTGGTTCCATTTTTACATTGAAACTTAGTTGAGCTAAAAAAAGCTAACCCCCCAAGCTTCCCCAAAAAGGACGAACTCTTTTTCTTTGCTATAATTAATATGACTTCGATGCAATTGAGTTGCGTCTGGCTGTCTACCACTCGCAGTAATTAATTTATATGCTCTAGGATATCCTAGAATTGATTGATGGACATCCTAGAATGCTTTTTCTTTTGATTATTTCGTATTCGCTTGTAATTTATCTTGTACTTTTCCTTGACCAACCAGCTAAAAAGCTCAAGAACTATTCGATATAAATTCAGTCAATCTCTGGGAGAATATTTAAGGAGGAAAAAAATTGTTATATTCGATCCCCCCAGAAGAAAAAGCTTTGTTTGACTATACGTTCCTTAAATGGAAGAAACTCGGATGTTGATTATGCTATATTTTAGTGTCATTAACTATGATAATTCTTAGAGATCATTATAATATCTTTTTCTTTTCTTCTTTTCACATTTAATTACAGTTTTCTTAAACTTTGCATGGTCGAAGGCTAATTCATGAAAACTTTTTGATTTGATACTGAAAAAGTAAGTGACGAAAAGTCGTAAAATATATATTCCATTCATTTATGTTTAGCATAAAATTTGTATTGCTGCAGATTATGCGCTTCTCTTTCTGCGTTTTGTATAAATGTACAAATACATATGGTATAGCGGTTGTCAAGAAATTAATAGCGGCGCTCGCAGGCGCCCTCTTGCAGAGAACAAATTCAAAATTTACATAAAACGCGAACAGTTCCTAAATCCATTATATATATGTATAACTTATACAAAATATGTACTTTACACATATACGTTATAAATATGTAAATATAACGCGTACAAGACACATAACTTTACCTATAATACGTATGCAAAAATACTTAAAAGAGAATTGATGCAATCCGCGTTCTGTTAGTTATAAATTCCAGAAATCTATATTAATAATAAAAGAAAAATGGCAGCAAGAAAGAATGTAATTAAAGTATACGAAGCCTCAAGCGGCACTGAGATATTTCTAAAACTGTATTGTTCTGCTATCTGGTTCGAGACTGGAGTACTTCAGTAAGACTGTAAAAAGAAAAATCGCTTCTTTTTTGCTATTTTGATGAGGGATATTCTAAAAATAGTGATTAATGGCGAAACTAATGTTTGAGATCATATTTATTCTATTTTATTTTTAATCATCTGAAGGAAATCTCTTTTTGGCGTTTTGGCGTTTTCAGTTTGTGGATTTGGTATTTTAACAAAATAGAAAGCAATGCCACTTAAGGAAAATATTTGGTATAAATCTCTTTTAGAAACGATTCAGTAAATTAAACGTATCTGCGCCTCGAAGCCTTTTATTTATCGAACAAGGTCATAACTCTTCTCATTCTCTTAATTTACAATGAAATAATATCATAGATAATTCATTTTTCTATGATTCGGCATTATGAATTAATGTTCTACAGCTTAAATTCCTGATGGATTAATTCTGAAGCATTTAAATAATTGCAACTGTTTAAGTTACATTTACTTTAATTTTAAACTGTAATCAAAACTTGAACAGAAAATTTCATTTTTTCAGATTTAAAGCTAATGTTTGAATTTTTAAAGTTTTAAAATATTTTTCTGACTTTTTGAAATCTAAATTTGTAAGCTTTGTAAACTTGGGGTCTTAGAATATAAACCGAAACTTTCAAATTGCTCTTTCCGTTTATTTTCCTACAATGTTTGAAATTTACTGTAACAAAGATGAAATTTCTTAATGAGGTAAATAAAATTTTTGGAAATGAGGTTACTGAATGATAAAATGGCAAACACCTGTCGCAAACGGGAAGTAAAAAAGAGTAAAATTCTAAAGACTGAAAACCAGGCTTAATCACCTATCTCCAATGCAAGTTTGAGAACAATCGTTCCTTAAAATTGTCTTAATTTAAGCATAAAATTATATTATCTTTATTTTTCTCTCTAAAATACACGCGAATAAGCCATTATGAGCGCAGTTTATTCATTCAGTTTCGAGAATAAACTTCAAAGAAATTTTGATTTGGAAAACACATTGTTTATGTACTTATTTCTATAGCAAACTTTCCTAAATACATCGAAAACTTGCTATTTTTCGAAATATCTTCAACCTTTATGAAAAATATAATTATTTTTATTAAGCATAAAAGCATCTTCTATACTGTTTTGTTTAGGTAGAATAAAACTTAATCTCTGTTAGCAACAACATGTGAGAAATTTGGATTGAACTAAATTTATTCTCTATTAGAAAACTGATTTTATTATCTATACGGTAACTATATGATAGAGCTATGATATTGCTTTAATTTCTGTGTGATATTTTTAGATCTCGAGGTGAAAATTTACCTGTCGAAAGAATACGAGTATCATAGGTGTGATAATTATAGATAAAAATAATATGAAACTTTACATTTTATTTATGAGTTCGTTATGGAAGTAAAGTTTACCATAAATAAGAAGCATTTCATCTTTTCGGTCTTTTTATCAATACTATTGACTTAAATGATCTTCCTGAGTTTAATCATGGTATCATAATATCGAAAGCTGTTTTTCGTACGTAGCAGGCAGAACAAAAATGCCAAGTCAAATATTGCAATTTTACAATCGATGCTTTCCTCCCAACAATTTCGATATCGATTTTACGATAAATATTAATGACATTATTTTCCGTACATTGTGTCAATACAAGCAAACTCTGTTAAACTAAACTGAAAAACTAAACTTTTAATATTCTCCGCTTGCAGACTAGAAAACCGCTGAAAAATTTAAATCATACTGATGTTTATCAAGTATCTATTTTATAACAGTTTTGTTATAACATACTGGTGTCCTTTCAGATATTGATTAGTATATCCTAGATCCTTTCAAGCGACGACGTGTCCACAAAAGTCCATACCCAGCCTTTATATTCGCAACCACTGGCCGCAGATACATACTTCCAATTAATTATAAAGATATTTTAAAGGGCGGAAGAATTTATATTTTGGCATTTAAAAATGAAATTTGATAAAAATTACCACATCTAGCTTTTTATGCGTTATTAATGGTATAGCTAGAACTTTTGCGTCTCGGCGCTATTTCTAACTTTACTTTCCCTCTTGATATGCCAACAAATAACTGTAAATAACGTCATAACAGCATCTACGGAAGTAAATTAAAACCCTACATTTATTTTTGAACACAAACTTTAATTCCAACATTTTAAAGTTAGTTTCCCAAGCAGGAAAGTGGTTAGTGACTGACTGCCGCATCGAAGGGTTTGGGTTCGAATGCCAGAGAAGGCATGGATGCAATTCGTTCCTTTCTTCATAGGAGGCAACAATGGCCCACCAGTTAGGTGCTTCCATAATAAAAACACCGCTTTCGGCCTTAGTAGTAGCAAACAGCTAGAACTCGCCATGAGAAAAAATCTCAAAATTATTATTATTATTATTATTATTAGTCCAAAAGGCCTTTGTCCCTGAAGGACTATAGTTTTTGTTTTTACGATTTTGCGTCGAATCACTCTGAATGTCCGTTTCACTTTTCAAATTGTTGCCACCAAATATTTTTTCAAACTGTTGCCACCAAATATTGCATCCCTGTATTATATTTAAAGAAATTAAATAATGAGGAATGTGCGTAATGCCACCAAATATTATCGCCCTGTATTATATTTGAAGAAATTAAATAATAAAGAATCTGCATAAATATATGTATGTTTTTCGCATTGTGATAAAACGATGGTACCTAGACCATCCAATTCTGAATGACGTAATCTTACTGCGAATATGGGCATCTGGAAGCCCAAATTTGAAATTTGGAATTCGTTTTATTATCGATTTCATATTTTGTAACACTTTAACGAATTTTTCATTAACAAACTCGAGGATTTCAAAGCGAGCAATGACAGCGTTGTGCAGAAAAACATTTTTAATTCCAGTGCGTGAGACTGTGTATCGGAAATTCTAAAGATATGCTGAATTTAAAATTATTTTGCGATATTGCTCTTGAACTGAATTTGATGCTTTAAGTGCCAAGAACATGATATTTAATAAATAAAGGTAACACACAAAATGTTAAAAATACGCCCCTTTGGACGTAATTTAAAATCTAAAACCTTTCACATTTATTATTATTATTATTCATGTTGTTGTTGTTCATGAATCGATTCATGACATTGTAGAGGTTTATTTGATTGCTCTTTCTGTTATGTATACGCTAGAGAATGACCTCTTAACTCTCTGAAGGGCGGTGGCTACCTGCAGTGACCACCTTTTCTACTAAACGTCTTACACACTCGTGTAAGTGGCTTTCAAGACTGACCGTTTCTGAAGTTCCCTTGTAGCTCACTAGATGGCAGTCAAGAAACATAAGCCAGTAGTAGATGCAGCAATTCGTCTTCAAGAAAATAAGCATCAGCCATCGAAGACAACATCACGACGATGTGCACTTTGCGACACCAAGAAAAGCCTATAAGAGCAGTGTGGGAATGCAGCACGTGCAAAGTTGCACCCGGCTTGAAAAAGAAAAACTATTTCCATGAGTACCAGACAGACTGTTTTGTAGAGACTGTGGGCGGTGGTTACTGACACTAACCACCAGAAGTGGTCATTTTTTTCACGCGTCTTAAACTAAATATGTGTAATTGTCGCAAATAATTTTATTGTAACACCTGATATAGTAAATAAAACGAGAGTTTTGCTCAAAAAGTTAATTGCCTTTTCCCGCCCCTCAAAGAGTTAAATGAAAAATATACATTTTTACTTCTTAAATAATTCTTAAATTATTTTTATTTAGTAAACATTTCTCACAACTAACAACACTTACAGCAACTGCGAGAAGAGTTCCCACTGGTATTAACAATATTTGAACTTTGTTCTGGAGATTCCGTTTAAATGAACTGCAAACATTCAAATGGACTGCCCTTCCAGATTCCTGCTTCGTGTTCCCTAGTAATGAAGTAAAAGTCTGAAATATTTCTTTCTTAACGAGGAATTCTTCCTTATTAATGTCGCCGTGGTCATTATTCAGTTAATATTTGTAACTTGTACTCAAAAGTTTCGACGGAGTAAAGAAGTATAGCTTTTGGAATCATGTGGTGATTTCTTTCAATATTTTATCTAGAGTAAAAACTCTTTTTTTCTCCATTTAATTACGTATGGCAATTTAGAATCTAATTATTCTTCACCAGCCTCGCCGATTCATTTGACTAATCTCTATAAAATAATGTTTCACACAAAAAATGCAGCCCTAAACATATACCCCCCCCCTCAACTCAAGCTACACCACTGCCGGTCCCTACACTTACATTTAAGAAAATGTTATACTTACTATAAAAGAATAAAAAGACAAATGTTTAACACACGCACAACAAAATTTGCCAGATATAATTAATTTAAGAATTTGGCGTATTTCACGTCATTTGCTTATGTCATTTGAAGTACTGACATTATCTTGAGAAACATAGGTTGAACTTTTTCCCCTCAATGATATTATTTTGTAATAGATTAATGGATAATATTCTTTAATTTATAATTTTGTTACAATTTTCTTGTCGAAAGACGTTTCATATAAATAATTTATAAGTCTTTAAATCGCTAAAAATACGTAATTAATATTACTATGAAGATTTATTACTTTAGAATCATATCTAATAAATACGCAAAAATTCATTAAACTAGAAATACTTAATTTTTTAATTTATGCAAATAATATTACAGGTTGTTTACATGCCATTATGAAAAGATCTACGTACCAATACTACATGCCAATAGTTGGCTACGTGCCTGCCAATTTTTTTAGAATATGAATGCCATAAAAGTCTTTGAATAAGGTCTCTTTTTTGAAACAAAAAATTGTATTGATTAATATTTTTCACATCAGCCTGCTTAGAAATGCTTGTCACTAATCTGTTAACAACAGAAACATTTTTTTAAACTGATATTTAATTTTTATTACTTACAAACGTAAACATTTCGTTCTTTGATTTGTATGAGGCCCCTGAATATGATTTCGAACTTTAAAATTAAATTTATGGGTTAATTTTTGTAGTATGATGCTTAAACGATTTATATTTTATTTTTAAAACAAACATAAAATTTTCATATTTATAAATATTGGGATTTATAAATACTATAAATGTTAAAAGAAAAGTAACAAATGGTAGATTTCGTAATTTGACCAAAATCGATTTTTTAAGTTTAAAATTGTTAAAACATGGGTACTTGTAGCATTGAAACAATTTTTGTA
Organism: Stegodyphus mimosarum; assembly: GCA_000611955.2. Lineage (NCBI taxonomy): Eukaryota > Metazoa > Arthropoda > Arachnida > Araneae > Eresidae > Stegodyphus > Stegodyphus mimosarum. The sequence goes on along the minus strand of KK117287.1, from coordinate 202,239 downwards.
ATTGAAAGGATGTGTCTTCAACTAAAGGTTGTTAGGATTGTTTTGAAGCAGGTGACTTGAAAAGGGAGCCACACCCTCGCCGGGACTCGAACCTGGAACTCTCGAATACGCGCCGAGTGTGCTGACCATTACACCGCGAAAGCATGCTAGAAGACAGGAGAAATACCTTATAAGGTTACTAGAAGAAGATATATTTTAACAAATAATAGCAAAAACATTTATAGGTGTTTTTGTTGTTATTTATTATATGAGTGGTGGAGTTAAAAACGAATATAAAACTGCTTTAATCATCAAAAGTTTTGCGAATGTTAATAAAATATTCAGTTCCCATATCAGAATAAAAAATAAGTAAAAACGTATCACAATAGCAAAGACTCAACTAATGAGGTAAATAGAATCATTGCAATTAGTATTCAATTCCAGAAAGAAAAACTAATTCAATTTTTCAGATTTCAGATTAATAACCGGAACTTATAAAAATCGGTATTTTCATAATTCACTATAAAATTCGATATTAGCACTTTTTTTTGTTCTTTTGTTTAATGGAATGCGGCAAAGCACACAAGGTTTATTTGCCTAAGGGATACATTCCTGCAAGAAAGAGAAACTCACTCCTTTAGGAATTGTAAAGATTTTGAAATTTCGGAAAAAAGTTTTATTGAAATCTAAATAAGCAGAAAATCATGTAAATATGAATTTCTCTTTCCTTCTTAAATAAAAATAATGTATCTTGTTGCTATCTGAAAAAGTTAACTTTTTATCGCTTAAATGAAAAGAAAATAGACAGTTGCGATTGATTTGCTATTAGAGAATTTTATTACGAAGCATCTATTTTTTGCATATTCTCTCTTTCTCCTGTTTGTTTGTAAATTAAACACATATCTAAGTATATTGCACAAGCGCAAAATCATCACTAATTGAAATTGATAGAAACTATTAAAACGATTTAAATTTTCAAGAGTTTGAGCAATTCAGAAGTCATTCTTCTAAGAATTTCAGTATTTCAACGTCTGCTGATATTAACCAAAATTTCGAATAATGCGATTTTGCATTAGCGAGAATTCTATGTATTATAGCCGCCCAGATGGTATAGTGGGTAGGGGAGGCTACTGTGATACCGAAGGGTCCTGGTTCAAATACCGGAGAAAGCACGGATGTTTCTAAATGTACAGTGTATTTGCAGCATGCGGGCACTCTAAATCTGACAAGCCGAAAGTTCGTCCGTGTGGTTTGATGGCAGGGAAAGGGGTGGGAGACCCTCGGATCACCACCGGGGTGGTCTCTTTTAAAACTGTGGTGGAAATAGAAGTCCAGCCTCCTTGAAGCTCTGGCAACGATTATTCTATGAAATAAATGGACAAGACAACAATAACTTAAATTGTTTATTATATATATGGTGGTAAAAAATACTCCTTTGAATTTTATTATACATAAGTATTTGTTTTACTGCTGAATACAGCCACCGATTAATTAAGGCAGACTTTTGTCTGGGACAGAAAAAATCTCGTTACATTAAACGTGACTTAAGAGTTTCCATTTGATACGACATATGTTTTGATTTTGTTGGTCAACAGAGTTCCTAGTTAATCAGGCGGACATTTACTTGGAATAAATAATAAAGAACTTCCACTACAAAACACCCTCTACGCCCATTTTTTAGAAAGATTTGAGGGCCGTTTAATTGATGTTTAAAACGTAAAGAGTATTTTTTAAATGTTCCATCTGCTATCTTTTTTTTCTGGACTGTAAGTTTGCATCCTGGTTTCTATAATAGAAGGGCTGTTCGTATAATTTCTAGAGGTAGTGATTTACAACCTTCTTACACTGCTTTCTAGAGTCCATCAATCGTGGGGAGTGTGAACTTGATGACTTGTATGTGCTCGTTCGAAAAAATAAATTACATCATGCTTACAAGAACTATAATCCATTTGTCTGCTAGAATACTCCAAGTTACACGGAATCTCTTCCTTAGTTTTACATTTATTGTAACAGCTATTTATCATCGGGGGATGGATATGCATTTCACTCCAACGTTCCACACAAGCGGTGTTCTCGGCGGCCTTTCGTTCACTCTCCTCCTCCACTGCAATCTCTTCCCGCCACACACCCCAGTACTTCTTTAAAACCATACATAACATAATATCTCCTGATGTCACTGCTTGTTACGCAATATATTTTCCCCTTGAACCTACTAGGTCTAATAAAAAGAAAAAAAAAGGTCAATTGATTTTAATAACTCACATAGTTTAGGACTCCCTGTAAGCATAAATGTTTATTAGCTATAGCTAAGATGTTCCAGAATTATTCTCAGATGGCAAAATAGAAATATTTGAAACATCTCTTTTAAGTATGCCATGTTTTGCCTTCACATTTACAACTTGGATTTATTGTCCCGTCCTGGAAAAAACATCTATCAGTCTTCCCACTCTTCCCAGCTACAAACTGGTATATTTTCTTCCTTAATGATTTCTAAAGTCCCTATTTTCATATTGCACATCCGAGATCATTAACTCCCTCCTTTGTTACAAAGTGTTTTAGTAAGTATGTGACAAATGTTTCCAAATAAGTTGAAACAATTTTTTACCTGATGCCAATCGGAAAATTCCATTACCTGGCAAAGTACTAAAATCTTTCTCAGGGATGTATGTTATTGTACGACTTGTCAAAAATATGCCGGTGTTAATACTTCGACATTATCTAGACCTGTTGACGGAAGGAAAATAGAATGAATCTGATTTGTTACTGTTATAAACTCTTCTAAGGTTAATTTTGCGTTACCTGTTCAACGCTTTAATTGGTACTTCAAAGCCTTCACCCCCGCTTCACACAGTCATACAAAAGTAAACGATCGGGGAAGAATAAAATTCCATCTAACACCTTCGGAGCCAGATATCCTATTAATATCTCATCTGGCCTTTTAATAAAATTGTAAAGTCTCTTTATTTATAGCAAGCTCCAATAAATATTTTAGCATTATCACTAAATATTTTACTACTTTTACCATGTCTATAAAAGAATCTTTTTAATACCACTGCAAGGTAGCAATAAAACGATTCAAATGTACGATCTGTAACTAACTCAAGTGTATATTACAAGTTCCGTAGCAAAGGGAAACACAATTGCAACATTTACTATAAACCAATTTTCTCTGATGTTTGTGTCTGATTAAAAAAATGATCACATAAATCAATAAAAATCAAAAGTCAATAACACCACAGTTGAACACATAATCTTAATTCACTCAATCTCGATGTAAGTTACCTGAACGCTGATTTTTGGAAAAAGAAATACATTCGTGTACAATCTTTCTACAATGATTTATAATTCAGTGGTCGAAAGACTAGCTTATCATGATATAACAGTGATTGAGCTCCAACATGTAAATATTTCCTTTATTATACATTTACATCGTACATTATACATTTACAGTTTATATTTTGTTGGAACATGTTTATCTGATGAAATGGTTGTATGCTTTTGGCGAAATTTTCAGTTGGTATTTTGTAGCCTACTATCAACTTTCTAAACACCATAATTATCTAGAAAACAGTACAAATTAAGGTAATGTATTGAATTTGTAGGTAATTTTGTCTTCCTGTATTAATACTTTTAAACTCAGAAGAAAAATGTATCGCTTGAACTTGTCTAATACGACATGATATGCTTTATTCCAACTCATTCGTGTTAAGAAATCAAATTTATTCTCCCAAATGGAAATTTTAACGAACTGAAGTTTTACGAAGGAAAGGAAGGAGTTTTACGAAGGAAGTTTTACGAAGGAAGGTTTTCTTTGAAATCAGTGGTAACTGTTCTGTGGCTACTCCAACAACACAGCGTGTTTATGTTTTTCCCTGAATGCTTTCTAAAAGAGTGAAATGTTTTGAAGAAATGAAATTCCTCTTGACTTTAACCGCTTTGAGCCATTCTACCAAAGTTTATGAACTAATAATCGACTTAGTACCCGTTGCACGCAATCAGCTGGGATCTCCTTTGCTAGAATGCGATTCCAGTTTTCAGTTGGAACAGTTGCCTATATCTCTGACATGTTATGTCCTACAGACATTTGCTATCGGTTAGGTTCAAACATTAGCCAATATAATATAATACTTAGCCGCATGGATGCATAAAATGAACTTCTACTTGCAATGCACTTCTATCTGCCTGAATTAAAGACGTTAACAAAACAGCAGCACAGAGTTCCAATTTTGGATTCGAAATTGGTTTAATGGAAGCAACTCGAGCTTTTACTATCGACAGTTTTAGACAAAAAGACCTAAAAAGACCAAGATGACCTAACATAAATTACTGCATCATAGCTTTTATCTGATGCATCAAAGAAGCCATGCAGTTTAATAGGTTCACGTAACAGAATATTTCTTAGAATGCGAAATGAATTTAAGTGCTGAACTCCTTTACACATAATTCATTACGTTTTTATAATTTCTATGGAGATGGATCATCCCTGGCAAGTTTAAAATTCCAAAGTTCATGAAGAAAAATTTTCGTTCAAACCAACCCAAAGGATCGAGCAACTTTGCTATTGAGAATAATATAGTTGGTTTTCTTTGAATGTCTTGACAGTTAAAATCACAAAAGGACAGAAAAATTCATTTATAATAGAACCCACTGCAGGAAGAGAGCTTTTCCAGCCTTAGTTTTCACAATCATATCATTTATCCTTAAACTGACTCTCTGCGTTTGCGTTTTCTAGCACATGACCTTTCATTGGTAGACTACTTGTGAAGTTCAAACATATCTTTTCTAGCGTTTGGCTCATTTTAACAATTAGCTCAGAACCCTCTTGAACGTTATCAGCATCTGTCAGCACATCATTCACATAAAAATCCTTTAGCACTATGTCTGCGATTTTAAGGAAATTCTCACCTTTATCAATTACTAATTGCTTCAATGCTCTTGTTGCCAAGTGTGGTGCAGAAGCAGTTCGATATATCACACGTTCTGTACTTCACCGAAAAAATTTCACACGCTGCTTCATATTATCCCTCCAATATATTCTTTGAAATTCTCCATATTTAGGCCCAATATTTACTTGTCTATATAGTTTCTGAGTATTAGCAGTTATTTCAATACAATGAAACCTGTATCTCAAAAGAATATTAATCAGGACCGTCTTGCATTCTTGGGGTAACTTTAACGCGTGATTAAGTGAAACATCGGATGATGACTTTGCAATTACCTCAAACATTACTCTCAGTTTATAGTTAAGCTTGCCTCATTTAAAACAAAATGAAGTATATGAAATCTTTCATTTTCTAATTTACAACCTACTGATGCAATTGTTTCCATACGACCCAGCAATAAGTCTTCTTGCCATGAACTTTCTGTACCGATTATAAATTTCTGGCAAATGAAGAAAGTCTTTTTTCCAAATAAAGAAAACTACCAAAAAGCCATTTCCTTTGAGTTACTGAAAAGTTTCCCATTAGTTTTGAAAGAAAGCTTAGCTGAATATCTTTCAAATTCATCACGGGTACGCGAATTGTGAAAATGAACCTCACAAAACTTTCTTCTGTTGTAAGAAGCTGTGACTTCGGGATACTCTCTAATTTTGAAAATGAGTTGACTAATTCTTCAGTGTTTTCAGCATTTACCCCCTTAAAATGGTTTACTCCGTTTACTCTGAAACTGGATTACTCTCTTTAGTGATCTCAGAAGCTGCTGCTTCTGCAATAATCCAACTTAGATTTGACCTCACGGCACAAGGTAAATTTTCCCCAAGCTTAATAAATTTTCCATTAGTTAAAACACATTTAATTCCAGTACAAAGCCAACTCTGCTTGATTTATAAAATGATGAATCAACTAAAATCAAGTCACTAAAATTATTACCAATATCTTCAGGTAAAGGCACAAAAGGGTGATTGTCACTAATATTTTCTATAACGGAAGCAACGGTTTAAATTTAAGTCACTGTTAAAACGGGGAATAAACAATAAATCAACATTCGCGTTATTCATAGTGCTAAAAGTGCCCATATGTGAAACTGAAATTGAACTATTTTTCAAGCTCCCCCCCACCCTCCAAACGCAAAAGTTCTGCGCATTCTCTAATAATAAATCAACTTTGACTTACATTAGCCAACAAACATCTGCATTTCAGTAACGCTTAATTTACATTCTGAACTTTAATCACTGCCGAACACTTTCCTCACCAAATTTGTCTCAGTAAATAAATGAAATACTGTCCATTTTCATACCTAAGATAAATCGATTAGACTTCTGGAGATCATTTACGAATACTGCTTTAAACAGATATACGCTAAAGCTTTCGAAGGCAGATTTCTAATAAGTATCTTTTATGCCATAAAAGTATTAGTATTAGAAGCATGGGCGTCACATTTTCAATTGTAGAATTACAAATCGGAAATTTTATGTCTAACGAAATTCAATTTCATATGGCTCCTAAATAGTACTTTTCTATCAGACGTTTATCAGCAGTTCAGATCATACAACTTTTGTAGTCTGTTCTCAGATTCAATTTTACGTATAACTGAGCTGTTTACTTAAAGCGAAATAAAAATTCAGATCTTTAATACAATAAGTGGAAACTTACTAATTATATCTTTACTTGTAAAAGGCCCTGGTAAAATGCATGTTTTCTGTCTTTGGATTAATAAAAGCTATCAAGTAAATAAATGGAAGTATTCTTAAAGCCACTCATAGTTATTTCTTAAATCATAGCTCTAAATTACCTATTAATTCGTTTCTTGGATTTACGAGCCTACGACTGACCGCCCATTCAAAAGATATTTAATCTTGTTATCTTTTCGAAACTGAGAAAGACTTAAGCAATTACATTTACAGTGCTTATCTGATTACTACTCTTCGCATTAATGTTACTTGAGAGTTTACATAATTTAATATTAGTTCAGAATATACCAGCAAATGAACTGAACGGCTGTTATTTTCTGAATTCTTGAAATTTACACTCGAGCTCTTCTGATTAAATGACAATCGATGGCGTATATTTTTAACTGTTTACCTGAATCATTTAAGTTCTCACTTTTAATGTGAAATTGCTGAAATTTCAGCTCAATTTCGAATGATGCCATTCTTTTAAATATGATTTATCAATCGCTTTGGCTTTCAAGGTAATTTATTTTAAACACGCCCCTCCTATTCAGTAAAAATTACCCAGTAAATTCTAGTTTCAGGTTTTTGTTTGCTCATCTTTGATTTATTTTTCTAATTTCCGATGCAGAATACGTCAATGGACAACGAGAACCACAAGCTGGTCGCAATTGCACGCAACGAAAAGAACCACTTTACTGTTTTTAAACAGATTATAATTATTTATTTATTATGTCATGGGGAAGCAGATAAATTGAGGCTCTACCTTAATAACATCTGTCCCAACGCAAATAAATCGAGATACATTTTGGAAAATATTTAATATTTGTACTGCTGAACAATTTAAATATTCCGAATTCAAAGTATATTTATTTCTATACTCGTTATTCCAGTGAAATATATTGGTGAGAAAATTATAAAAATTCATATTGTACAGTCATTACATATTTCAAAGCAAGAGACGTTAAAAAATGTACAATGCCCTCATCGGGATAGGAATTTCGGATCTTCCAATGTTAGTCGATTTCTAGTTACCCCTCGAAGATACACGGTAACCGCGAAGAAAACCTTATCGTGTAACTTGAACGACATACCTTCAAAATGCAGAATTGTCTAGTTCTGCAAGCAAAAATCCGAAATTAAACAAAAAATTAAACAAAAATCTGAAAGCTTTCAGATTTTATATTACACCGCAAAGACTTTTTTTCATTTACACATGCATATGCGTTTCGACAGCTAACGCCGCTTTGGGCTAAAAATATTTAAAAAAGCATAGCTTTAGAATTTCCGATAGACAGTCTCGCGCGCAGAAGATTAAAATGTTTAATTCCGTATAGTGTGTTGCCACTACTCGCTTTGAAATTGTCGAGTTTCTTAATAAAAAATTAAGGTTTATAAAATCTAAAATAGGTAATAAAACAAATTCGAAATTCCAAACTCGGGCTTTCGTGTGTCCATATTTGGATAAAGGACTAGGTTATTCAAAATTAGATGGTTTTAGGTGTCGTTGTTTTTTCACAATGCGAGCAATATACAGGCAGGCATTCATGCAGATTCTTCAATATTTACTTTCTTTAAATATTATATAGGACGATAATATTTGGTGGCAACAATTGGAAATGGGATTCACCGTTTATAGTGGACGACGTAAATTCTATTTCGAGACTAATGGCTCATTCGGACTAAAGTCCATTTGGGTTAAAAATAATATAGGGTATGTGATATGAATAGGTGTAAGGAAAATTGGTATAAAATAGTGATTTTTCATTCCATGCTTAGATTATCCATTAATTCCTGTAATTACAAAATGCATTAACGATGACTAGTGCCATGAACCACTTGAAGTGTGCTAGGGAAGGATTGTAATGATGCAAGTCAGAATGTTAGTGCATCCGACACAGGTTCGATTAGATTTAAATGCGGGTAATACACAGTCCAGTCACATTAATGTGACCATCTGTCAAAAGCCAGAATAACCACCTTTCGCAGAGCGGACTGTTGCGAGACGTGCAGGAAGAGAGTCACATAGGTCCCTGAAGGTGTTCTCTGGGATGTTGAGCCATGCCGACTCTAATGCCGTGGCCAGCTGCGCTAGATTACGCGGTTGAGGATCCATGGCGCGAACAACTCGATCGAGATGGTCCCACAGATGCTCGATTGGGTTTAAGTCAGGTGAGTTTGCTGGCCAGGGGAGGACGGTAAACTCATCCTGGTGCTCTTCGAACCACGCACGTACACTGGCAGCTGTATGGCACCTCGCATTGTCCTGCTGGAAGATGCCATCATCCTGAGGAAAAACAATGCGCATGTAGGGGTGAACATGGTCCGCAAGGACAGATGCGTACTTGTATTGATCCATTGTGCCTTCCACAATGATCAGTGAACCTAGAGAATGCCAGGAAAACATTCCCCAGACCATAATGCTCCCGCCTCCAGCTTGGACCGTTCCGGCAATGGTTGCAGGGTGGTTCCTTTCAGAGGTTTCACGCCTTATACGCCAACGTCCATCTGTCCGATGGAGCATAAAACGCGATTCATCCGAAAACGCAACCTGTCGCCACTCAGTGGACGTCCAGCTGCTGTACTGGCGTGCAAATTCTAGCCTTCGCCGTCGATGAACAGCAGTCAGCATAGGTGCACGAACCAGGCGTCTGCTTCGGAGGCCCAGACGCAGCAATGTTCGCTGAATAGTACTTTGGGAGACACTTTTGGTAGCCCCTTGGTTCATTTTGGTGGTCAGTTGCTCAACGGTAGCCCGTCTATCTGCCCGAACGCATCTCCGCAACCGTCGTTCGCCTCTGTCATCTATGGCCCGTGGTGCACCACATTTGCCACGTCGCTGATTTTGGACAGTCCCATTTTGCCATGCACGGTACACTTTTACCACGGCGGCACGCGAACAGTTCACAAACTCAGCCGTTTCGGAAATGCTTCCACCCTTGGCCCGAAAGCCAATGATCATGCCCTTTTGGAAGTCGGATAAATCGCTTCGTTTCTGCATTACGCCAACGATTGAAATGTTTTCCGAAGCCCTCACACACCCTTTATATACGCTCAACTGCACTGTGCTGCCACCTGCCTTCTGTGATTGGTTATTTAACTCTGACATGGAAAGTACGTGGTGGTCACATTAATGTGACTGGACTGTATATAGGCCATTATAAAAGTTGGATTCCTTCGCTCTCAATACAAATGATTACTAGCATAAAACACTTTGCTGTCGAAATTTATCGTGCATTAGGAATAAGTTATTACTCATCGCACCCATAAAGAACTTAAGGATGAAGATCCTCATCTGTGCCTATTTCAAACGCCAAAACGATGATCTCTTCACCTCCTGTAACCACTTGCAATTTTCAGCACGAGTTAGTTTGGTTTGATTTATTTGATTACGGCAAAGCACGCAAGGGTTATCTGCCTAAGGGGAGGGGTACTTCCATAGAGGATTTTCTAAAGGAAACTTAAAACAATAAAACCGCCTGTTCACTGTGACGCCGCAATTCACGAGCCCTTTCTTCGGGTTTAAAGACATTACCGTCGGGCCCGCAACCCAAGTAAGTAAGTAACAAATCATAGGTTTTTATTACCAAAAATCCTCCTTTATTGAGCCTCTCACTCACGGTGTATCTGAATAGTCGAGTTGCCGTAGCTCCAACGAACTTCCTTAAAATCTTAGCTATCCATGGTTGTCCTTTTACTTCCTTGTACGAAGTAAAGGAAGTATTGTAATCCCGAAAAACCGCGGGTATCATATTTCAAAGAAGATATCCATTTTGACCGCGATCGAATGCAATTTAACGATGTTTTTGCGTGACATCTGTACGTAAGGACAGAATAAGGACTCTTTATCCCTAAGCGAATTATAAAACTGATTTAAAATGGATTCAGAAGAGAATTTTTCGTGGCGTCTGTACGTATGTATCTCGCATAACCCAAAAATGAGTAGACTCATAACGTTGAAATTTGGTATATAGGACTGCTATAACATGTAGTTGTGCATCTCCCTTTTTTAATGCCATCGGCCCCACCAAAAGTATATAAATACACATATATACCCACACTGTTACTCGGCTCTGTAAGCTCAGTTTTTTATATTTATATTTTATTAATTGAGCATTTTTTGTTTTGATAATTGACTGATCATTAAATGATTGACTTATATTCTTCATATCTTTCGGTTAACGTTTTTATACCTTTAGTTAATCTGGATGCAATAGTCGTAGAATTATCAACAGTTTAAAAGTTGTTTATGTCCAGTTATGCCTAATTTTTGTTTACATTTGAAACTTCACAGAATAGTGAATTCCGTTTCTGCACCTTCAGTGTCTTTTTTCCGAGTGGGACCAAAATTAAACTCATTTCTGTGCAGCGAAAAATTTGCCTTGTTTCCTGCTGGCCGAATTGCTTGTTTTTGCGTAGAAACTGTAATTTTAATTGTAAAAATTGTTTTTTATTTGTTGTAACTGTACTTGGTGTTTTATTTTTTTCTATATTTTTAAATTTTTAATTTAGATATTTTGAGGTTTTATGTATTTTTGTCTTGTCGCAAACTGAGAACAGAATTAATTGAATGAGAAATACACTCTAATGAAATTCGAGGAAATAAGTGTTTCGCATTAGCAGCAAATATTGTTGCCAGTCTGTCTCGGACAGAGGAGAATGTTTACGAGCAGCGTATGAGCATTAGTAAGCGGCGCTGAATCGTCCGTGAAAAATTGTTTCTTTTTTATTTCTTTAATTTCTTTTATACATTGTTTTAGATTTGTTATAGTATTTGAATAGAACGTGTGGCAACGATTAGATAATTCTTCAGATGGTATGATTTTTGTGCATTCTGAGTTATAAAATGAATGACAAATGACGCTGTTAAGTGAAGCTAGCCAAAGTGTCGCTATGATAAACAAATATAGTGAATTTTAAAGAATGCATTTATTCTATTGTGGTTTATGCGCTATCGACGAAGTAGATTTAATTCAATTCAATGTTTAAATGAAATGCAAAGAAAATGCGTATATTTTAATATTCCGTACAAGAAAGTCATGTGGTGTCCTCATCAACGTTTTTTTATTTAGCAAAGGTTGGCGAATAACGGTCCTGAGAATCTGTTGCGACCCTTTTGGACCTTAATTGGATTGCCTATATGTATCACCAGCTTCTTTAAATACTTCTAAAATTCTTGCTATGAGGGTTTTGTCTTCTTTTAGGCCTTTGAAGACTTGTCTTTGTCAGTCCTGCTTGCCTTCTCAAAATCGAATGCCATTTCTCGCATTATCACGTACCTATTCAACAACATATCCCATCTTCAGAGCGGGAATGTTTTATCCAATTACTCGTACAGTCATTTAAATTAGGAATGAAGTATCCTCTTGCTCTTTTTCCATATCTGAGAAGGAACAGGCACAAATATTTGCATATTTCTGTGTAGCGAATGTAAATACTATTGGATTACACAATTATTCAAAATTGAGTTACTAATTAATTAACCTTTATTGGTTTTCAGTTAATAAATTAAATATAAAGCGCCTTTATATATTTATTTATTTAATTCTTTCCGCCATTTCAGTTTAATGGACTAAATCAAATAAATCTAGTCACATAGCTCTAGTGTATTTTACCACAGTCGTATAATTCAACCAATCCTAAATAAATTTAGTCATATTTAGGAAGCTGCTTGTTACTGATACGTTAACAATTTTCAGTATTCTAAATTTACTTACTTTTATACCCATTCTTTCAGGAAATCTATATATATAAAGAAGAAAGTCTGTGTGTTTTGTTGTCCTCTAATAACTCAGTCACTAATACACCTATCGTCACCAAACTTTCTACAATTCTTTTCTGGGTCCTGAACAAGGCCGATGACCACTTTTTTCCAAAAAAAAGTAGATAAAATCAGAAAAAGCTAGTAATTAAAAACTCGGAATTTCAGAGTGGCAACAGTCTCGCAAGCTGGAGATGAAAATCTGCTTTATTTCGAAAGTTGTTGCCACTCCTCGATTTGAAATCCTAGAATTTGTTAATAAGAAATTTCTAAGTTTTACTATGAAATAAAATTAGCATTGCAAAAAATGAAATACATTATTCCCAATTCCAAAAATTCTTGGGAAGCCATTTCGACTATTGCCATTTTCGTACGACTTTAATCAGCCGAAATATTAATGAGATACATTCCGCAAGAGAAGAAGAGGGGAAAAGTGGTCACGTGGTTTAAGAACAACAATTTTCGTTCGTCCGCAGTCTACGATGGAGTCTATATCCGATGTACCACTAAAATTAATTTTTTCTCTAATTTAGAAATTTACAGCTATTGTGAAAAATTAGAAAAGTACTCTTGGAAGTTATTTCTCTTTTCTTGATGTTAATAAAAATGGTCTTCTCTTGTTCAAGGAAAAGCACATCAATAACATTTGTTTTAAAGTAATACCAGATAGTAAGACACTTCTAGTAAGCTGTGTTAAGGCAGAAATAAAAAAAAATTAATTATAAAACGTCTGTGGAAATTTCTGCAGAAAATGAGGTAAGATTCATAAATTTTCTTTTATGCACAATACTTAACCAATATTCATCTTTTACTTTATTAGGAATATTAACTATATATCAATAGTTGAATAATATTCCCGAGACCTCGAATAATGTTTTCCATACTATACAATGTAAATGTTTGTTAACAGTTGTTTTGTTTAATAGTTGAATTCATGCAAGATTTGCTTATTTGCAAAAACATTAACACCAAACTAATTTTCTCTTATTAATTACAGTGCCATAGACCATGCTGTACCACTAAATTTTTATTTATTTCACCACATTGTGTTTTAATAATGTAGCTGTTATAATCAAGTTTTAATCACTCCTCATAAATGTAGTACATTTTATCTGTACATTTTATCGCGTTTTACTATAAAATAAAGAAATATCTATGACCAAAAAATTATTAATTTTACAGTTAGAATTGCAGCGAACTCAGTTGTTCAAATCCATACAATTTTCTTTTTGACATTTATACTGTAAAATAAAAAATACATGTTAATTTGAAGTTTATGCTATCTGTAGATTAAGAGTCAGTTATGAGCAATTAAATTTCAAGGGGTACAGAATTATGTATTAATTTTGAACTGTGTATAATATTAATATCACTAGTGTCACATAATTTTAGGGCAACTGTATTTATAATGTTTCAGAAATTTGAGTATACCATTTTGAAAACCATCATGTTGTGCTTGTCAGGCTGATAAAATTGTGACTTAAAATTACAATAGTAATAATTTTTCTTTTCGGTGTAGAATAACAACATACATGAACGCTATTTTATGCAATTCCTTTTGCAGTGTACAGAATTATTATTGCAAACGATTCATGAGATTTAAAAAAAGTACTGGAAATAATTTTAAAAATAAAGTTAATTAATACTATATGAAATCAAGTAGAAAGCTTTCAAATTTTTACTGATAAAACTATAAATGTTCAGTGTGTGTTCTGGTTTTATGATGTACATAGAAATGAGTATCCCAATCCTCTCAACATATATTGTTACTTTTTCTACACTGTTTCTTTAGAAATGCTTGGCCATCTATAGTTGTTGCCTTTATATAGGCAAGTATTATTCTTAAACTGGCAATACTATCTCATATTCTAGTGGCTTGTTGGAATATACTGTTGCCGAATATCCGAATTTTCAACACATCTACCACAGCACAAGCTTGTTTGTTTACATTAGCAGTTCTTACATCATGTGACCTCTGACGTCACCGAAATGTATCTCATTAAAAACTCTGAAAGCGCTAATTTCGTTCTCGTTTTTCCGAGTGGCAACAGTCTCGAGCGTTGAAGATAAAAATGCTTTATTTCGAAAAAATGTTTCTACTGCTCGCTTTCAAATCGTTGTGTTTGTTAATCAAAAATTTGTAAGTTTACAAAATCTATGCATATGATGAAGAATGTCTGTTTGTATGTTTGTTTGTTGGCGTTATTGATTTCTGATCAATTATGATGAACATTTAATCGGCTAAAATTGAATATATGTGAACAATATAATGAATGAATGAATTAACAGTATATGAATGAACAATATAGTGAATAATGAATATAGTGAACTTAAGGTAATATAGAGTGTTCTTTTAGCTAAAATTGAACATTTAATTTTTGCCACATTTAATCGGCTAAAATTGAATATTGGACGGAACTTGAGCTTTTATGACCATTTGATTAGAAAGACGAAAATCATTGAAAACTGCATGCCATTGTTGCTGGTATAATTAGTTTATTTTTTATGTGGGTGAAAAATGTAGACTATGAATCGTATTTTTTGCATCGTTATTAGAGAAGGATTACAGCGGTGTCATTTTCTCTGTTGTTTGATGCATTACTCTTAATCTAACTTAACTGGTATCAGGTACTTCTGCTAATATATTTATAATCTGAACCAAACAAATATCGGCTTTGGATCTTGGATCATATCTTTGCTTCTGGCTGCACCTAATAAGAGTTCTAACCAATATTTTGTCATTATACCAGATGCCATTAAAAATTAGAGGTGTTATGTTATAATATATAGCATACCCGAAGGCAACAATCAATACTTGAGTAAAAAAGAAGCATTTGAGGAAATAATTAAGCAATTGATAAGAAGTCGAGGGCAGCAAACTTATGGCAATAGACAAGTAATCTTTATCGATGCATAGCACGAGGAAAGCAACCTTCATGTGTGGCAGCAGTAGTCGAAATGAATGAGTAATTAAGGTTAAGTGAGGCATTGAAGTTGGAGACACGTGACTAGCACGAGCTATGTGATTGGTCAGAGCACTAAAACTTGAAGTACAAATTTGCATTTAAATGATGCTAAATTTTTACACACACAATTTAAGAATATAACAAAGTCCAAAAGCTTTGCAAGAATAAACAAAGGCCTTTCTTTGTAAGTAATTGAAAATTAAAGTTGAAAAATAGTAATAATAAATATACACAGAACAAAGTCCATCAGCTTTGTCAATACAGCAAAGTCCTGTCTTTGCAAGGTAACGTAACACTTAAACACAATTTTTGAAATATTAAAAATATTGTTACGGATTTCATATTTATTTAGCTATTTATTTAGAATTGTAATTAAAATTGCTTTATTTTCCCGTGCAATGCAGATGATTTGTGAAGAGAAAGCTATGTCAGAAAAGTTAAAATAAAAGAGCGCGTGCATTTAATATTTAATAAATAAATATCTCGTAATTGCTGTTGCCATCCACAAAAATCGAGGTTTTACCAGAATATTCTAGTGAATAATTAAAAAGGTTATAAAAGCCGAATTAAAACACCTCATCTCAGTTGTAGCTGTTTTAAGCGAACGGTTTGTTTACTGAATGCTGTGATTGATTGTAGCGAATTCGCTGTGAGATTGGATTGACTTTATCTACTTTGAATTGAATTTTGTTTAAAGTTTGAGATATTGTGATATTGTACGAATATCTCTAAAGAAATATTTTAGTGTTTTGTTTTATTTCTTGTGAAAAGAATAAATTTTGTTAACTTTTTAACGACTGGTGCATTCAAACCATTACGAACCTGTACGTAGGCAACAATATATACACATTTACACTACCACCATAACGTATTATGATGAGTTCGCGGTTTCTTAACTACATGTTCTTCTGTAGGATCGTAGCTTGTTAGGCTTCTGATTGCTTCATAAGATGAGTTTTTCATCTTCTCAAAGAAATTGTGGGCACTAATAAGGATCTGATCATGAATTGGGTTAATATCCAGGTCGTTATGAATTTAGGAGTTGCGGACGAACCATGGAGTGTTCACAATACTTCTCAGGATTTTATTTTGAAGGACGTTAATTTTCTGTCTATCAGTTTTGTTGGCTGTAGCGAAGGCTGGAACTGCATATAAGATTATTGACTGGATTAAGGTAATAATAGAGTGTTCTTTTATTTCGGAGGTTTAGCTTTGATTTCCTTCTCAATACTGAAGAGAGCGCCATAAAGGCGGCATTAGCTTTATTTGTCACATATTGAATATGTTCCTTGAAATTTAGAGATTTGTCAACGTACACTTCTAAATACTCGTAGGGATCAGCCGCAGGGACCAGTGAGTTATTAATTCGGGTGTTGTAGTTAACTGAGTAATATTTCCTATAGCGACGATATAAAACGACACAGCATTTTGCAGAATTTAAATTTGTCTTCCAGACCTAGCATTATTTTTGGATGATATTAACTTGAAATTGCAGTTTATCAAGTGCATTTTGGGGATTCCTTGAACTTGTCAGAACTACAATATCATCCACATACTTTAATATATTCGAATGAACAGGTAATGACATGTCGCTTATAAATATATTGAAAAATTTTGGGCCTAAAACCGCGTCTTGCGGGACGCCGCTGAAGATAGTTTTTCTTGATGAAAGATCATCTCCACATCTAACTTGAAACGTACGTCGGTTAGGAGCGTATGAGTTTACTAAAGTTGTTCGGCAACAGAAAATTTGGGTGCTTGTGTAGTACATCGGCATGCCACACTCGATCAAAGGCTTTCTCAAAATCGAGGTAGCATGCGGCTGCTCCATTCTTTTTACTAAATTCTTGTGAAATAAATTCAATTGTATTTAATATTTGATGGGTTGTACAGTGCCCCTTCCTGAACCCGAACTGAGTTTTGTCGATAAGATCCAGGCTCTCCAGATAATTGGTTAGGCGAACACTGAGAACTCTTTCAAATACTTTTCCGAATGCCGATAAAAGGCTAATGGGTCTGTAGTTTTTTACTAATTTGGGATCTTTTCAGGCTTTAGAATACTTTAGATACTTAGATATTTCAGGCTTTAGAATTATGGTAGAATACTTCCATTGGAAAGGGAAATAACAAAGTCGGATGCATGCGTTAAAAATATTAGTGATGAGTACGATACACCTATTTGGTAATCCCTGGACAGCTTCATTTGAGATGAGGTCATACCCTTTTGCTTTTCGTTTTTTTAAGGTGTTTAATTATGTTCTTGACTTCGTTAGGCGAGGTAGGTGATATAAAATCGGTATTGCTTCTATTAAGGACACTGAGTAGAGAGTGGTTAACTTTTGATTCATGTTCTGAAGTATTTTCACTGTGTTTTTCGAAAACATTTGCAAGTTATTCAATAAGAATTTCAGCGATCTCCTTTTCTGGAGATGGTACATTTGTCCCATGTGACAAATCGGGTGAATTTGATTGGATGAAGGATTTTTTAAGGACTTAGCTATTTTTCAGACTGTATTGGATAGTTAAGTTATTCCAAATTTTAGAGCGATGAATAGATATTTCTCCTTTAATTTTCCTATTTAAGTAGTTAACATGTCTTTTTTCTTTGGGATCACAGGAGATTTGCTATCTCTTTCTACAGCGATTTCGCTCTTGTATGAGTGTTTTGATATTGTCAGGGAGACTGTAAGGGTTTTTCTTGCTTGCTAGAGTAAGTGGAGTTTTTGATGGCAGACTGCATTCTGTAATTTAGCTTAGTAATTTCATTTTCAATATCGCAGCAGTGCTGGAAAGTAGCGCCGCTCGTAACGTTATTAAGGTGGTTGGTATACAGCTCCCAGTTGATTTTGGTACTTGCTTTTGGTAAAGGGGGATAGAACCCATAAAAATCAAAGATGATGGGGAGGTGGTCCGAGGATAAATAATTTACAATTTCAAGATTAGGCATATTTGGTAGATTCTTCATTAGAACAATATCTAAAATGTATAATGAGTATAATGAGTTGGTTGATTAGGAACAATGAGCCGAACTTCGCTGTTAATGATATAGTTGTTTAAAATATCTCCATTTCTACTTGTAGCTCTGAATTCCAGGCAAGATGCTTCGTATTTTTAAGTCCCCTGTAATTATGGTAAGATAATTTGAAGAAGTGAGACAATCTAAGTCACTAAAGTTTAAGATACTTGAGGGAGGGTTGTAAACAGAGATCAATAAGTAGGGTTCTCTAAATCCGCTGTGGACTAATACTGTAACATTTTCTATTGAGCAGGAAGGGTTAAGATTAAATTTCGTGGCTTTGAGATGATATTTGATAATAATTGCGTTTCCGTCTCCTCTATTATGCTATCTGGCTTCTCTAACAATTTGATATCCAGGAATTCTGAACTTATCGCAGGGTGTAGATGAGTCTCATTAATGAGCATAATGGTCAATAATCTGCTGATTGAAGAAATTGGTGAGTTTATAATGTTGCTGACGGATTAAGTTGGCATTAAAGTAACAAACTTTTAAATAGCTGTTGGTAGCTGAAATAAGATTTAGGGAATTACGACCGGATCTAAAATTCATAATTGAGATTTGTAAAATAGTAATCAGTGGAGGTCATTCTGACCTCTAATTTATCAAAAATGGTTTTTGTTGCTTTAACTTGCATAATTTATACTTTAATCCAATCCAAGAAACCTAATTCGCTGGCCTTGGGTTTATCATTAGTATTTTCATTTGTTATTGGTCTTTTCCAGGCTGGAGCGACAAATATAGGCAGATAGCTCAATTTGCTTTTATACACACTCACTTTGTGCTTAGATTCATATTAATCCAGTCGCATTTTGGAAGCAATTTTGTGCTTAAGTAATTTAAATTTTCCATATTTAAAGTATATTTACAATCTCAAATTTACAAAAAACAAAGGACAAAACAACTTTCTTCCATGCAAATATACAGTTAGTTTATAGTACGCTAGTTGCATTTTCTTTGAAAAGTATTTGTTGTAAAAGAAAATGAATAGAAGTGACTTGAATTTATGTTCTGAAAGATTTCATTGATTATTAAGGGATGGAGGTGTTTTAAAGCTATCCAGGGAAGTTAGAAAATAAAGTATTGAGCCATTTTTTACTCTATCCTTTTCTTCTTCGTTTTACAGCTACACTTCCACGAGATAAATTGTTGCCATTCTTGGTTTTTATAGTTCTCTCACGATTTGTTATTTTATTTAAAGCTTTTGTAGATTTATTTCATTTTGGTTTCGCATGTTTCTTTTGCTTAAAATTCAAGATTGCCCTGAGTGTTATTTTCTTTGTTCTCCAAGGCTGACGCACATTTTACTGCTGTTCTATTTTTGGAATTTTTCAACGGTTTTAAAGCCTGCGTTGGAGTAGTAGAAATTGCCCGGAAAAAATGGCTGTTACTTTGCCTTTTAATTTTTATTTTTAGTATCTTACATCTTTTCACAAGAGTAAAAGGCTAAAATATTTCAACTGAGCTAGAAGCTATGTGTTTATTTACCTAATTTACTTGCAAGATTTATGAGATAATTTCAGAATTTTAGAATTTAAGAATACTTTCATAGAACATACTTTAAGTGAAACAGAATGAAATTAATGGCATAGAACTATTTTAATAATTTGTTAAATGAAGTAACAATGTAAATTTTTTCTTTTATTCTAATATATTAAATCTTTTATTTGAAAATAACTGTGTTAATATAGGGAATTATTCTTTTTAATACCACTCTAATTTTTACCTGCTATTTTTTAACACTGTTCCATTTTTAAGTAGCGGTATTTGTTTTTCCTTCAGAGCGTATAGTGCTAAAATCATAATGTAAATATAAAGCTAATTTTGTCCCATTAGAATGTTTAAAAATATATTTCCTGAGCTCTGTATTCTTGATTACTTATTCCACCACTAATTTCTGAGTATGCTTTGGTAACCATTAGATTTAAAGTGCTCTTAATATGCACAGGCATTCCAATCACAAACGTGTAGATTTTAACTATGATTTCAGTTTCTGTACTTTGGCCTGAGATCATTCCCACTGACTACAGCTTCGTAGTTACACTTACTAAGTAAACTATAAGAACTTTAAATCAGTTTCTGTGCCGAATAGTGCATAGCCGGTTCTCAGACAGTTGCCATTCGAAGCAGTATAAAATTTTAAATTTATCTTTCATATTTAACCAGTCAGTTATTCGTTAATAGCTGAATGATATAAAAGTAATAAAATTGTTTTTCATAATTTATATCTATATCTATATAATGTGTATAAAACATGTTTACGTACATCTTTTGACATAAAATATATTTAATTCATGATAAATTTAACCAAAAACTTTACGATTATGCAGATTTATTTTAATTATTGAAAGATATGTCTAGCGTCACAATTTACGTACTTGGTACAAAATCTTTTCATTTTTAAGTATGTACATATAATGCTATAAAATAACTAAGGTCTAAATATCAAGAAGTTTAAAATTAATAAAATTACCAAGCTCATTAATTGAGCCCAAATTCTTGATTCGATTTGTCTGCGATGAATAAACATAAAACGAAAGAATCAAGTTTGCAGAATGCTCTCTCCCATTATTAAGAAATTATCCAAGTTATCTAATTTACTCCTCCAAATGTCCTTTCTATGGTTATTAAGTTTGTTTAATTTTTATTTAGGTGATAAATTAATATTTTTAATATTTTTGCAATTTTTGTATTTTTAAGTTATGTCTGCAGCAGTTTGATACTATATTCGTATATTGTTCTAATTACGAGCTATTTGAAAAGAGTTTTTAAACTTACTTTATACCTACACGGAAATTCCCACAAAAGTCCTTTAGTTTCTCAACTGTTGGTAGTAGATACACACTTACAAAATTCATTTAAATGATACAAGGATTCATGCTTTGACATTTTTAAATTTTTAAAAAAATTTTGCATAAAATACGAAATCTAACTTTTGACACATTCTTTCAGTTCCTATATTTATTATTTAGAAATATTTTGTAAGTATAGATTCAATACAGAGGGTGATTATCAACGAATCTTTATTTGGAGGAAAACTAGGGCCCGTAGTTGTCCTCCAACATAACGGAAATCTACCACTTTATTGAACATGGAATCCTTTTGTAAAGAGGCCTCATGCTGTATAAACGCTCACTACTGCATGTCTTTGATGAGGACACTACAACCGCAAGTTTTGCAGGTATGAGGTTCTTGAATTTTACGTGAGGTTTTCGAAAGGAGTTCTTGAAAAAAACTTTATATTTTTTAAGGCAGTAACACGAAACGACGTTAAGCTCAATTGTTGAAGAATTTCTGGAGGAAAAGGGTTTGCCTATGACCATGGCTGACAGAGAAATCGCGGTCTTAAATAAAATGGACCATTTTGAAATCCTCCAAGAAGAACGATTGAAGGCCATTAGTACACTCAGAGGAATCTCCAAGCATTAAAAATCTTCGCTTTTGAAAGAATGATATTTTTTTCCATAAACTATGATCGAAAAGCTGCAATGTTCTTTATTTGTATTCTATTAACTAAGTGCTGAAGAACCTAGTGAACAACCAAGTAAATAACCGCTTAAGTCCAAGAAAAGAAACTTAAACTCAGGGTTAATTTCACTTTATTTGTTAAAAGTAAAATTTACACTTGGCCCTCTTTTCAGGGCGGACAGCAAAGCCTCCACTTGGGCTTAAAATGTAAGAAATAAGAACTAATTAATGACTAACTAAGAGATTTAACCGAAGCTAACGCAATTCTAAGCTAGTTGGCGGGTGATATTAAATTAGCCTGCGAAGCTATCAAAAGGCACGTAGTATGGCCGAGCGTAGAGCAGTTTATAGAGATATAGTCAAAAGGCAAACGCACGCTATTCAGAAATCCTAACTCTCTCTCTCTCGAAGTCAGTGGAACTTTGATTTAAATGGTACTCTACGTCTCATTTGCATTTAACGTGGTTGTAAAAACTCATTCTGGTAAAGAATTGTAAACTGAAGCTAGAAGACATATGAAAGTGGTATAAACTTAAAATAACTGATATAAATTTAAAATATACCCTACAAGCTCATTTACAGTATTACAAACCATTGTGGTCTACTAAGCTCTGCGGGCTTGTCATATATACTTTGACCATTCTGGAAATATGAGATGTCATGTTTTGGTCCTTTTATGGTTCATTTGGATACCACAAAATATTTAATCCCTGATGATTTTATTATGTTAGTACTGCCTATCTCATAGTACTGGTATGTGTGTAGAGTGTTTTATTATAATAAACCAGTCATTCTTCCAGACATCGCATTTTATTTTCCGTATGTGTGACTTTAATTTTGAACACCAATACACATATGCTTTTACATTAACGAGTAAACTGCACATAAATAAAAGTCTGTATTTGTAATTCCTATTTCGAGTGCAAATATTTCAAGTTCACGAGAAAATTAAGAATAAGAAATAAAAATGTACTCCCAATAAGGTTAAAGTAGCTGAATGTTTCTATTTTAAATTCATTTTTGCATTATCAGATGTTTAAGTTAATGTTATGATGCATACTGAGGAAATTTAATTTAACTTCGCAGCCCTGAGAATGTAAGCTTGTGGATGAAATTTAATTCTAATAAGAATTTCATTAATGACGTATACTGGAAATGAGTTGGTAGAATATAATTAGTAACAGACGAAAGAAAATAACTGTGGTATTTAAAATCGTGTGTATTAAAGTAGCAAGTTTTTAAAATTAAATTCATTAATTACTTTTAACTATAATATATCTTCACGAATTATCAATATCTCATCTAATTATAGATATTTGTGTACGCAAGTTAATCCCCTGGCTCACTGCAGTTCTTGGTTGCTTTCTCATAATAACTTTTAACCTTTAAAATTAAAATGCATATTTATAGATCAAAGGAATTTATTTGAAGCCTGCGAGATATCAGTCATTTACCTGTTACTTTTGGGAATTTTCTATATGAGTAACTAACTATCTTTGTACTCGTATAGAAGACACATTTTAAAATAGGTGTTGCCAAATATGTAATCTTATTTTTCCGCAAAGATAATTAATGTTTTCCGGAAATAAATAACATCACAGCATGAGATTTTGTGAAGGTCCGAGATGTAGCTCCTTTTACTCTGTTACGAGTAGAGAGAGTTAGGTGTAATAATTAGCAGGAGCACGCCTGTGAAGAATGTTTAAATTTTTGTTTATGTGAGGCATTTAAAAATGTTGCTAATTATTTCAAAAGAAGAGCACTGGCTGGGTACGCGTGCTGTTGTCGCAATTGTGGTTCATTATTTTAAATTGAAATTGTGGTGTTTTGGTGGTGTTTAATATTGTATTAAACTTTTGAGGTATTTTAGAAATGAATGTTCGGACGGTTTCGTTCTTTAAACAGGCATACAATATGTTGTTCCTTATAAAACTAGTAGCGTTGGCTGTTTCTTCAAATGTCGTTTTTTAAAGAACTTGCATTTTATTGAGATGTTTTGCAGCATGTACCCATACTGAAATGGAGAAAAGAAAAATTGCACGGATTATTGTTTTGTATACCATATTGTCTCGCCTACAAGCCGCACTTTTTTCATCAAAAAGCAGATGAAAGTCAGAAATATCGTTTATATACGCGCATGATTAGAAATAGATACACACAAACATGTGGAAACACAACAGGTTGTATTTAACGATTGAGTATAGAATTCGTTGTTGTTAGCTGAACATTGCATTGGACTGTACGAATTTAGTTGAGGTTGCAGGTGGAAGTGTGGAAGGAAAATGTTGGGAAAATAATTTAGTTACACAATGCGCCTTTTAAACTGCAAGTTGTCTGATTTTCTGAGAAAAACGGGAACAATTGTTAAACAACAATTGGTTGTTCTGAAAGCAATTTCGTTTTTGAAATGCTGAATATCCAAATCTCTCAGTTTTGAGGATGACGTGCTATTGGATACCGTTACTAGCGATATACTGATAATGCAGGGAACTACTTTAGTGGTACGATATTAACAGTGAATAAGAGGTCTAAACACAGAAATACTTGAATTTTAAGGTATTGTGAGATGTCGTAAATATCTCCGTTCCGAATATTCGTTTCCACATCGGATGAAAAATGATCTCTTATGTAGGAAGAGGTCGGTTTGTAGAAAAGGAGAAATAGAAGGAATCAGATTGTAGAGACATTAGGCATATTTTTTTTAAAGAAGGAAAGATAAAAAATGAGCAATGCCCTCAAGACGGCGGGAGAAATACCTTATATACTCCCCCTTTTAAAGGGCGACTGAGAATTAGGGGACCCAGTTGCCGAATCGTAGTGGTGTAGAATCATCATCTACCACCTTTCTGTTCAGGCGCCACTGTAGAGACACTAGGTGTATTTTTTTTAAAGCAAGAGAGATGAAAAATGAGCAATGCCCTTGCTGGGACTCGAATCATGCACCTTTCGGATTCTCGCCGAGCGTGCTGATCACTAAACCAGGAAGGCATGTCAAGAAGGTATGAGAAATGCCTTATAAAATTATCTCTAAAATTAAGATCCATGAATTCATAAATAAGGCCACAGTGCCTGATGCGGTCAAATACATTTTTAACAAAAAAGAAGACAGCGCACAAATCCTTACATCAACGCTATGATTCTTTTTTCCTTTCTCACGTAATGACAATAAACTGTTCTGCTGCAAGTTATTCCTTTTTTAACTCGTTCTTTTGTATGTTTAATGTAGACACAGTAATAACAACTGTAATGTGTGGCAAGAGTTTTTAAAGTTGTTCTGTCTTAAGCAGGAACGTATGCTGATACTGATCATTTTCGAAAACTGGATTAAGAGAAATTTGTTATTGTACCATATTTGGCTTTTGATTATTTTTTTTTCTGTCAATACTATACTAAAAACGTATGTCTTTAAGCCTTCTATGAATCCAAATTTTTACGAAATTTAAAAAACAAAATATAGATTGTATTTTAAATAATATTCATAATTTTTTAGAATTCATATCTGTCACTTATGGAAAATGTTTTATAGAATGATTGTATGACATTTTTTTACGATGGTATTTCCACTGAAACTTTTGAATTTGAAATAATGTTCATGGTGCAAAAATTTTATAAGGCTCTTCAGAACTGTTAACAATTTCCTTTTCTTTAAATATTAAGAAGCAAAATATGGCCATGCTAGATTATTGAATTGTAAACAATCATCATCGTATTCATGTAATAGACAAACCGAAGTACCGAAGGCAAACGTTTCATTGCAAATTACTAGCTCTGCATACATAATATAGTTTATAGTAAAAAATTATATTATTATAACAACCAGGGCTTGAGAAAGAAAAAAACTTACTTTAGAAAGATAACAAATCAATCATCCAACAACTATTTTATATAGAGTGATTATCAAATATATAAAAGATAAAAAGAGAATGGAATCTCTTCTAAAGTATGTTGTATGTATCTGCATAATTTATGTAACTGCTAGTTTCAGACAAATAATTGCATTAAAAGTCAGATTTACGTTAAATTAATAAAATTATTGGGTTGTTCTGAAAGTAATTTCGTTTTTTCCTGACAAAGGGCTTAAATGTACTTTTTCACAGAAACCTCTAAGCGGTAGTTTTCGGTTGGTGCTCTTTCAAATATGCAAAATGAAAAGCAGCATTTTCGGCATATTTTACTTTTTTATTATAGAAAAGATAAAAATGTTGCTCAAGTATGAAAAAAATTATCTGATGTGTATGGAGAAGATGTATTGAATAACGCCTGAACCAAAACTGGTTTGAGAAATTTCGATCCGACAATTTTTGATTTTGAAGATGCACTACGTTCTGGAAGGCCATTTAAACCTGATGAAGACACAATAAAGGCATTAATTGATGCAAACCGGTGAATAACAACTAGTGAGATTTCTGAACGATTTAATTTATCGAATGCGACCGTTCATGATCATTTGAAACGCTACTTCGGAAGCCGATATTCATGAAAAAAAGGGGATGCGATCCGTTTGGTGGGATTTAAAGGAATTTTTGTTTTTTTGAGCTTCTACCAGAAAACATAACGATAAGTTCTGAAGTGTGCTGTCATCATCTGGAAAAACTGTATAATTAACTTAAACAGAAAAGTTGTAGTGTTCTACTAAGATAATGCGAGTCTTCATACAAATTTGATAATTCGGCAAAAGCTTTTCCCGGTTGGCTGGAATATAGCCACACGCACATATTCTCCATATCTGGAACCTCCTAATTATTATTTGATCCGGTCTCCAGAGAAAGGTTTTAGGCGATAAAATCATCTGGATTAGTTTTTTTTACCAGCAAAGCAAAAATTCCTATGAGCGTGGAATCATGCTACTGCCAGAAAGAAGGCAAACAGTATTGGACCAGAATGGACAGCATATAATTCAATAAAATATTTATTCACTATAAGAAAATCTTCTTTCACTTTCATGAAAAAATATTTTCCGAACAGCCTAATAATCGAGGACTAAATTGTGAATACTGTTGTTTTTGCGACTCATCGCACTTGTCTCACAGTAATAACAGAAGAAGTTTACGAATTTCCACTTAGTCAGAAGCGCAGAATTGCATCTGTCGTTAGCATTCGCCTTAAGCCCCTTATAAATGACAACAAGATTTTCTCAGTTCTGCCTAGATTCTGAAGGAAATTTCACTTGGAGACAGATCCAAGAGTCTTCTACCACTCTTTCTTTACCACCAAACCACCCGAGAAAACTTAAGGCTGGCTATGTATTTTAAGTGCCCTTTCCCCCTGAAGGCATCATATGCTTATCATTATCCAAACCTTCACAAGAATTCGAACCTGGGAATGATGTGGCAGTCAACAACACTAGATCGCTATATTGATCATGGACCAAGTATCATTGCATGCATAACATATTTGTAAAGCCCTCGTATAACTTTAAACATTAGTAATTTTAGACATAAAAAGTAAACAGTAAAATCCACATTTATAAAATTTTCCTGAAAGAAATTTTAAAATTTTTTATATTCAAGGCTATTTGTGACATAACGTGCAAATCAATTTTTTTAACTGTGTAAGAACCTCCTCCAGTCGCTATAACTTGTTTTCAGGCATTGCGTCTCTGATTCTGGACCTTAATTCGTTTAAAATTTAGTTTTATGAGAAGACAATTGGTTTTAAAGTTAACTTAACTTAGTTTTCCTTGTATTACCTGTTTCACCTTTCTCAGATTAAACGCCATTTTTCTCATTCTGAAATTTAATAACCAACTAACTCAAACTTTATTTTCTAATCTTTACAGAGTTTATAATAACATTCAAGATGAATAAAAATTGTTCATTGTTATTTATAGTGTTCAAATTAACTCAAGCATTTCGGGCGTAAAGATACATTTACTTTTATAACATAAGTTTACGCACCATCTCTCTCTTCTCCATCTAATAGTAGTTTCTAACACATAAAACCAAATCACTCACCATCTGACAAATGTGGTTTTAGTAATTAATTTTTTTTTGAATTTTTCAAAAAGGTAGCAGTTAACAGTCCATTATTGAAAGTGGACCAGACGACTTCTGGCTGTGTCAAACCACATTCTTCCAAATATCAGCTGCTTTCGTTATTTAAAACAAATCGGTACTCTGCTGAAAACCGATGAAAATAATAGACGGATATAAATAGACGGATAGAAAGAGTTAAAAGAATTAAAAGAATTAGCGCAAAAAAATACTAGTTACTTGCATAAATTTTAAAAAATAAACTGAGAAATCAATGCATTCAAGTAAACCAGTTGACTAAGCTAACTATCCTCTCCAACAATGTGTTTGGCCGCAAGGAAAACATTAAAATACTACCTCATAACAAGAGGCACTCTCGTGCCTATAAAGTAGTACAAAAAAAAAAGCTTTGTTACGTAGTTCACAATTCGTTCTTATCATGCGAACATCCAAAGTTACTTACATTCAAAGTTGCAGTCGGACTTTATTAATATCCTGTATTCGAATTTATACTGTGAGTGAAATGTCAGACGATTCAACTTCCCAGAAAAGCAAGAATGTCTGACATGTCAATTTTGCGCTGTTTTTTCAGAGGAAAGTACAGTTTGTTTGACACTTTTCGCTGTACGGAACGTGCCGGCAGAAATCTGCAGAACACGTTTTTATACAAAAACTGTTAGTTTGCCTATCAGTGTTTCAGAAAGCTTTGCTTTCAAGAAATTTTTGGTTTTTAAAGTAGCGAAATCTTCATTTTATCATAAATTTTCCGAACTGTACCCTCAAAAGGAATTCATGACTTTTTTATAAATAAAGCTTGGGAGGCTACGTTTGGAAACCTATAGATAGCATCTTTGTATGCGGTTTACACTCCAGACTAAATTAAGAAGCGTAAATTGATTGCTTTACTAGAAATCATATTTACTGGAATTCTTTTACTAGAAACAGTGAAACTTTGAAAATAACTGGTCTTCTCTAAGCATTTTTAATTCTGAGTTTAAGCGCAGTTTGGGATATTAGTGGTAATTTGTTTTATTACTGAGGCTGTTTTTAAGATTTTTTCCCGTGTAATCTCGCATTCGAAATTTTCTATTGGATCCTATAATTCGGATGGAATATAAGAACGGAATTAGTTTTAAAACTACAAGGAAATATTACTTACGAAGTAAAATATTTCTTGAACAAGTCGAATTATAGGATCAAAAATGAAATATCAAGTGCAAGATTACACGGAAAATAATCTTACAAACGGCCTTAGTAATTGAACAGTTTACAGAAAGCCTCCCAAACTGCGTACAAACTCGATTAAAATCACATTCTTCATGAAAGGTACGTTCCGAGAACGAAAGCTGTCACTTCTTTTATAATTTTTCGATCATTAAACACTCAAATTCTTATTAAAAAGTTGAAGATGGTTACATCACATAAAAGTAAAGCATTTTGAATAAGTATATTTCTTTACATTTAACTGAAACATTACTAACGTATCGAAGTAACTGAATATGAAGTCAGTTCTGTATAATGGACTTCCTAGTCATTTACTACTCTAAATACACCTGCATATATCAGAAAATCTCAGTACGACTGCATATATTATCATTCAGGTATATGTTTGTTATAAACCTATTGGTCAACAATTTTCAGGAAATTTTCATCCTGTTATAGCTATTATTTACAAAGCTATACCAGGATATAGCTGTTATAGCTATTATTTATATTAAAAAATGACGTTTTTTCCATTACTTAAAATAAGTTGTCTCTATATATCCACTGATGTAGGATCGGCTCCAGTTATACGCAGTTGTCAGAGGCGAAACAAAAAGATCAATAACAAAGAAAAAGGCGAAATTTCGGCATGTTTGTGAAGTGACAGCGGTGCTAAGTATAGAAAAATGCAGTTCTCAGACTCTTCCAGCACTGTCTTACCAAGTAAGAATGCACCTGCATGCTAGTTTAGGACTTTAATTTTGATTTCAGGATCATGAGAAGTCAAGGAGATAAGACCGTTGACCAATGGTAATTCAACCAGGGTTGGAAAGCCGAGGAACAGGTTGAAGGAAGTTTTTTAATGATAAGCCTGTTCAAAATCTATGCTTGTAGTTAGATATAAAAACAAAAGCTTTCAAATGCTAAGATTTGGTAATTATTTTTGAAAATATTTTCACCTGAATAATATGAAGCTGCTTTTCATTCTTAACATAGACACTGTGCTTTTCTCAAAGTGAATAGATATACATTTTGTTTAAAGACGGTAGACAGTTTGCGTGGTTATAACAAATTCTTCTTTAGAGGCCTGTTTTGACCCTAGAAATTCGCCGATGCAAGAGCAGTAAGAATTAAAAATTGCGAGCAAACAGAGTGATCCTAGTGTGCGTTGGATAAAGCTAAAAGTTTTTAGAGTTTGAGGTTAGGTTAGGACATAGCATGAGCAATTTCAGTTCTGCGTGGTCACTGTGTGTCACCCAAACTTGAGTAAGAGCAACACTATTTTGATGAAATATGCTGAATTTTTTAATTAATGGCGGACAGAACTTTAATTTTAAAGCATCTTAATTGACTACAGCCACCGCTGTGGTGCCTCATATTCATATATTTCACTCTCTCACGGCCGAGTATACTTGCTTGCTTTCCTTTGAAGTGAACCACAATTGAGTTGTCACGTTGACGACCGCGCAGTTTCCACATCCATGACGCAGTATGAAGTGCGAAGAATTCCATTTCATACAAATGCATATAACGAATAATAATAGCTTGTTCTTCAAAATTAGTATATAAAATACTTCCGCCGTGAGAGATTTCTACCAGCGTGACAGTTCTGCCACCCGCATCTCACCCTAAAAATTCTCACATTTCTATATGCCTCCATTTCCAACTAGAAAATAAATAAAAAGACTAGAATTTGAATGTACCATACACAAGCCCATAGAATACAGCCCCTAGCTACCATATTAGGCACGCTGACTAGTGAAATCGTCTGCCATATCTTTAGACCCGCGTTCGAATCTTCGAAAAAGCAAGGATTTTTTTTGTTTAATTCCACTGGTAGGCATGCAGTATCAGTTGTCGTCTTTGGTATATTATGAATAATGTACTTGGTGAAAGCACCCATTGGAGACGAATATTCAAACAGCGCGCACCCGGATATCGGATGAAAACATGTGGTATCTATATGAATAAAAAAACGAATTTTACTAATTGTCAATGAACATACTACAGTCAGGCTGATCAGACAAAATTTAATCAGTTATACAACTTGCAAAATTGAAATCCTTTCATTGATTTATACGAAAAAGTTAGTTTTACTTTTCTAATGTTAATGAACTTCTTCTTATGCTTGTAATTCATGCTGCACACATAAAACAAACCTTAAGACAGTAACGAGCATTACTTCAAAATTAACAATACGAAGATTATCAATTTAAGTCCTGTCCTGTCTTAGACTATCTCACTAACGATACAACTTGAAGTGAGCTTTATCATTCATACTGAGTCTGAGAAAAATAAATAATTTCAGATACCATTCATTACACATTTCGGGTTAAATTCTGGGATTATTAAAATTTTAATGAAGGTCTTGAAGGTATATTCCAAACTGATAAAATCCGAAAACAAGCAAAAAATTAATGGGATTTTATTATAAATAGAAATTATCAGAAGCTGGTTGTCGACGTTTGCAGCTGATAATAAGTTAAGAGTGTTTGGATTTAAATTCCAGCCACATACATATTTATAAATTTTTTATCTAACTGCGGAAACCATAAATAATTTTGGTGCAAGTAATTCGAAAATTCAACTGTACTCTAACTCGCATTCAAACCCTGAATCCTCCAAACTGCTTACAGGATGGGCTATCCTTTAACATCACATAAGTACGTACGGGGGAAGACAATAATTTTTCACTTAAAAGGCAGTTGACCCAGTTGACTGAGTTAACCTCCAGAATACTTTATTTCTAGTGCCACTATAAAATTAATAATATATTTCATTACGGGAAGTTTGAAAAATTAATTGCAGCCTTTCAGCAATTCGAAACATGGATCTCCCATTTGCTATAGGGATGTGCTAATCGCTTACGTCACAAAAGCACGCATGAGGAAAATTCCCTACATAATTAAGCATCTTAACAGTCAGTTTGTTTGCTTTTCAATCTAAATCTGCCTTTAGTTTGTTTAATCATTAAATAACAAAAATGAAAGGCATACAAAACTATACGTCGCTCAAAATTTAATCTTGCTTGACATTATACTTCAGATTTTAATAAAACATTTCCTGATTTTCTGGAAGAAGCTTCTAAAATTTTAATGCATTTATCTATGAAGATCATTTGTTCATTGATGTCAAAACCATCCGACTGGTTAAATAAAGTTCAGAAGGAACTAAATAATAAGTTTGCTTTGAAATCCATTACTACTCTAATACATCTGAAAGAAATTATAGATAAAATAAATGAGATTTAAGGGTACCGGAGAGAGAAAATATTTTGATTACAATTCCTGACGGAAAGAAATCACTGTGTTATTGTCAGGATATTGAAAATACAATTTATGAAATTTTTATGATATGCCAGAAAAATACAATATTTTCCAGGAGGTTCATGAATAATATACTAGCTCCAGAAATGCAGCTTATTTTTATGCCTGATCTTACTTTCCGTAATGAAACTGGTAAATTAAATTAGTTTCCAATTTCTCTTCTTGAGTTACTAAAAAATAACTTGAAAGGTAAACAAACAGCAAGTCTGGAGGAATATTTTTATTTTTCCATTTCGATTGCTTATTATACAAACAGAAAAATATTTGCACAAAAATAACATTTTCATTAGTATTTTATATTAAAAAATGAAAGCAAATATTCTAGAATACTTCATTATATTATTTATTTAATAAAGTGTAATAACAAAGTTGGCGCCTATTGTACCTACCAACTTAATACACTGACTACCAATAAGTATTTGGACACCTGTGATAGAAAAGAAAAACTAACTTTATTCAAAATGAATAGTTGGTAGAGCCTCCACGAGAGGTAATTACAGCGTGAACCTTCCGGGGCATACTTTCCACAAGTCTTTGAATGACAGCTAGTGGTATTTTCTTCCACTCGGCTTGGAGAAGACATAGAAGTTCCTTCACCGATTTTGCACGGGTAGTGCACCCCTGAATTCGGTGATGCAACTCTTCCCAGAGGTTCTCGATAGAGTTCAGGTCTGGACTCTGGACAGGCCAGTCCATTCGAAGTCCATTGGCACCATACCAAACCTTGGTTAACGTCGAAACATGACAACTGGCATTGTCGTCCTGAAAGTAACAGGGGTCCAACCCGTAAAACTGCCACAACGTAGGAAGCCCATTGTCATCCAAAATAGTGCAGTAGGCATCGGACTGAGCTTACCATGAATGGGGACCAAGTGCCCAGCCCATACCGGGAGAAACACCCCCAGACCATAATTCCACTTCCGCCGAACTTGACTGTTGGCACAATGCATTCTGGCAGGAGACGTTCTCCAGGTCGACGCCAGACCCAGACCCTGCCATCTGAACGGTAAAGGGTGAACCTTGATTCGTCACTCCAAAGAACCCGTTTCCACTGATCTACGGTTCAATTTCGATGTGCTTTGCACCACATCAACCGAGCAGCGCGGTTGGACTTTGTGATCAAAAGCTTATGGGCAGCAGCACGACCATGAAAACCAAGCAGATGTGCTTCCTTACGGATGGTATTCATTGAAACAATACTCCCGGATGCCTGTTGAAACTCCTCGCGGATGAGGGCCATCGGTTGGGTGCGGTTCTTCCGAATTTCTCTGGACAGCACTCTTCAGTCTCTATCTCCCAGTTTCGTTGGTCTGCCGACTCGGGGCACATTCCGACAATCACCGCTCACCTTCCACTTCTTAATCACATAGCCCACTGTCGATTTTGGGTACTTCAGATCGCTAGATATGTCCCTTAAGGATCGGCCACATTTGTGATACCCTATAATTATACCTTTCTCGAGATCAGAGAGCTCCAAACTGGGAGGCATCTTGCATGCGACTAATGCCGATGCTGTTTCCTACACGATATATCCCGGCGGAGTCCGTGACGTACCTTAGGACCGCAGATATCGTCATTTGCATAGCTCATCATCATTTGCTCTAACTTTGCGCAAGTGAGCAGTGAAGTTAACAAACTAAATCGACTCATGAAATTACTCAAACTCTTCACTGTTCCCAAAGTTTTGGGTAAAAAACATTATTAACCATTAATACAAGACACAAGTACAGAACTTTAAACTAAATGTAAACATCTGAGCAGAAAACTTGGCATTACTTTAACTAAATAATAAATTGCTATACAATCAGGGCTAATTAAGATACCGTTTTTTCCCACTGCATAGAATAGAAAGTCTACAGGCATGCATGGGAAAAATCGTACTTGCTTTCACGGTGCGGAAGGAAAGGAGAGAAAAGGAGACTTTGTTTAACCTTGGTTAGCTAAGTGCACCCACGCCACCCATATTTTTCTCTTCTCCTTTTCTAATGTAAGATCTATTTTTAAAGAAGGAAAATTATTCTATTAATCGTAATTTCAGTCCGAAATTAAGTATAGTTCGTACAGTAATATTATCACTTTGTTTTAGCTAATAAACCAAGCTGCACTCAGGATGGACCGAATGAGACACATGTGTTACATAACGGAAAGGGTGAACATTAAAATAGAATAAATTTACTAATATGAAAGGAATAAACAGCATTTAGGTTCTTCAACTGTGATTTGTTTCTGGTTTCAAAACCTGACGGTACAAAGCTTTTAATGAATTGGATAATTTTTTTAATTTGCGCCACCAGCATAGATTGTATAGTAATTGAACTTTCCAAGGGAACTTTTAAAAACTCTAACTGATGCTAAAACCCTAAAGTGGAAATGTTTCAAATAACCGGACACTTTCACCTTAATGCATTCGTTGGGAATTATCAATACCTATCGGACATTTAGCTGTCTCATAGCGCACCCCTGGAGACGACAGATAATCCTTAAGAGAGGAAAAACGGAGTCCTAATTTTCATGGTGAGCACCACCATGGACGGAAGGAGATGGATCCGAAATCCCCCTCCGTTCTTCCCTTATTACCAAACCTCTCCAGAGGACATTTGACTCGCCAGTACTTTAAGTGCTCCCATGCCTTACAGATATTATGCACTTACAAACAGCTAAGCATTCTTTGGGATTTAAGCCGGACCCAAAGATAAGGCGGTCATCAGCGTTAACCACTGTGCCGATATGGAGGGTAACTGCAAAGATCCAAACGTTAATGCATTCGTTGTAAAACGTTAAAATACGTTAATTCGCAATAATGCACTGTCTCATTTATATGTACTTATTATTTTAAATTATTCATAGGTGTCAGAAATCAAAATCCTTTTCTTTATACAAATTTAATGATTTAATTATTTTTTATTGCTCTCTCCTTTGAACTCACTTTGAAATTAATCGTAAAGGAAATTAATGCAAATCACTTCTGAAATCCAAGTACAAAAGATATTAAATCGCTTAATTAAAAAAAATGTCTGTTAAGTAAATGCATTTGCATCCGATTTAAACACATTTTTTCCCGAATCTGAATTTAAACTGAAGACATTAAACACAAAGGATTACTTGTAGAATAATTTTACTCATTTTCTTAGTACTTACAGAATTAAAATGAGCAAATTATTTCTTAATTGACTTAAATTTACTTAATAAAAAGCAAAACAATGTTATTTAATACATTTTTATTTTGAAATATTTGCTTGATAATGCGCAATTAAAATAAAGTCATTTATTTCAAGTATTCACTTCATCTTCTTCAGCTGCGAATTTGAATATTAATAATAAGACAAGGCAGAGCTTCTTTTCAATATTTGTGTTCAGGATTACTGCAAAATATATTACTTACATGTTAATGAAAAGTTACTTAATCATAGAAAATACACTCTTTTGCCAAAAAAATCGAAGCACGATGAAGGAAGTGGTTGTTTTTGATGAAATTGAATATGTACACTCACGTTTGTGAAAATTGCAACACCAAGAAGGAATCGTCATAATTGAATGCAATTTAATACACAGTTGAGTGGTAGTGGTACAAATAAATGATTAAATGTTCAAAGCAAACAAAAAAGAACAAGAGATCAGAATCAGTATTTTGTGTGGCCACCACGCGCCGCAATAAGTGCTGCTACACGACGTGGCATGGAGTCAAACAAAGTTTGAATGTCTGACTGAGGAAGAGCATTCCATATCGTTTGTA
Organism: Stegodyphus mimosarum; assembly: GCA_000611955.2. Lineage (NCBI taxonomy): Eukaryota > Metazoa > Arthropoda > Arachnida > Araneae > Eresidae > Stegodyphus > Stegodyphus mimosarum. Next base: position 166,205 of record KK117287.1, on the reverse strand, counting down.
CGCGTACCCAAAGTTCGTCTGCAGACGCAACAGGACGAGGATCACGAGCAAGACGCCGACCAATGACATCCCACACATGTTCAATTGGCGACATATCCGGGGAACACGCAGGCCAAGGAAGAAGCTGTACCTGCTGCGCTGCAAAGAAGGATTTAACAATCCGAGCAGTATGAGGGCGGGCATTGTCCTGTTGAAATACAGCGCCTGGCAAGCTTTGAAGGAAGGGAACAGCTTCGGGCTGTAGAACTTCACGGATATACCGGTTGCTGTTCAGATTGCCCACAATTCGTAGCAATTGAGATCGTCTATGATATGCTATGGCGCCCCAGACCATAACTCCGGGTGTTCGTCCACTGTGGCGTTCGATAATGCACTCCGGAAGGTGGCGTTCACCGGCATAGCGTCTGACACGAATGCGGCCATCATGGTACCACAAATTAAAGCGGGATTCGTCAGAAAACACGACATGCTGCCAATCAGCACGCCAGTCTCTATGCTGATTGGCCCATTGTAGCCGCAGGCGGCGATGGTCGTGCGTTAGGGGGATCCTGTATAAAGGAGTCCGTGCGCGCAGTCCACACTGCAGCAGACGTCTACGAATTGATGAAGCACACAATGAAACACCTGTAGCTATTGACCACAGTGCTGCCAATTGTCTAGAGGAAGCTGTACGGTCCGTCCGCGCCATGCGGACCAGGTGTCTATCATCGCGAGCTGACGTCACATTTCGGGGTCCACTCCCGGATTTCCGAGTTGTCCGACACTCGTCCGTCCACTGCTTCCAAACGCGCATCACTGTGCTGCTGTTACGCTGCACACGAGAGGCTACTGCACGATACGACAATCCAGCTTCACGAAGGCCGATGATTCTCCCTCGTTCAAACTCTGTAAGTTGTTCAAATCTCGCTCTCTTTCGTCAACGAGGCATAAGTACAGATTGAGTTAACGTTTACCACTTGCAGATAACCACCGATAACCATACACGCCTCGCTACAGCCGTCTATTTATTCGGATCCATCAGCCGTTCAGAGGGCGCTGCTCAGCATACGCATGCGCTACGGATTTGCAATTCTAATCATTTGCATATCATGCGCTACTTTGCATTTCCTGAAAATTTCAGCTCACTCGCGTAAGTCCTTCATGGTGTTGCAATTTTCACAAACGTGAGTGTATATAGCTCATACACAGATAATAATATGATTAAAAAATCAAGGTCATACATAGTACCTGCTCACGACTCACAACCACCCATTGAGTGTTCAAATTAGTAGTTGGTCGAACCGCTCCTGGTGGCAATGCTTGCTTGAATTCTACGAGGCAAGGAGTGGTAGAGGTTCCTAATGTCATCCTGCGACACATTCTGCCAGGCATGCATCAGTTGTCGCTCCAGATTTGCGATATTTTGTGGTACCCGAATCTAGAGACCTATCATGTCCCAGACATGCTGGGTTGGTGACGTTGTTGGCCAAGAAAGAGTATTAACCGCACGGAGACAGTCCAGAGATATGAGAGCGGTATGTGGCCTGGAATTATCTTGATGGAAAATAGCCCCAGGAGGAAGTGCTATGAAGGGTAATGCAGCCGGCCGCGGGATGGTATCAACATATCGTTGAGCTGTTAAAAATGTACGGAGGATGACTAAAAATGACCTGCTGTCATAAGAAATAGCACCCCACACAATCACACCAGTGGTTATGGCAGTATGCCTTTCTAAAACAAGGGCTGATTGGGACCGCTGGCTCCGTCCTCTCCAGACACGAACACGTTAATCATCTGCTTCAAGGGTGAAGCCGGATTCATCGCTGAACACTATACGATGCCAGTCTGATGGCAGCCATAATGATCGGCTGCGACACCACTCCAGACGACTCCGCCCATGTTGTGGGGTCAAAGGCAAACATCTTAAACGCCTCTGTGAACGTAACCCCGCTTCAGACAAGCGTCGTGAGATGGTAGACGGTACCACGGGAGGTATAGACGCGGCTGTAATGCGTTGAATAGTCGACAATGACACCGTTGGGGCGGTTCGGGCCTGGCGAACAATCATCCTATCTTGCCTCGCATTTGTGCTCCTTGGCCTTCCAGAGCCTTCATTTCGTCGGCAATTTCCTTGTAGCAACCATTGCTGCCATCATCTTTTCACAACTATGTCTATAGTTGCAGGTGGCGGCCTATTACTCGGTATGACTACCGAGCTTTACGCAACCGTACAATGCGACTACGTTCGAAGTCGCTTAGTTGTCTGTAAGGTCTTCGATATCGTCGTAATGGCATCTTTAGTTGCTTCTTTACGGAATTACAATGGCAGCAACAAAAAAATTTAAATTTTCTGCGTCTGTTGTTGGTTTTATACTTTGCGCACTAGAAATGCGCGCTATAATCGTAATTCCTGTTCATTTGCCTTGAAACTTTGATTATTTGCATTTTTGATCAAGATGTTTTTGAGTACCAAATTTCGTCATGATCACAAAAGTCCTTCCTGATGCTTCGATTTTTTTTAAAAGAGTGCATTACATTTGCATTTTTAAAAATGAGTTTCTTTGAATTTTGATAGTGTTTTCCTTCAGTATTAATAATATTATTAGATGTGAGGTAAATCTTAATTTTTTCGTGTCTGTATCTTAAAACGTTCTTAACTTTCTACAATGCGAATAGAAGAGACATAGGAAATAAATTAATAGCATCAAATGGAGATATTTATAAACGAATCTTTCTAGATATCACATTCTGTGTTCGCTTAATTCTATTTCCTTTCTTTCGAAATGTAAATGATAAAATAAATAAGATTACTTTACATTAAAGAAACCTTCGTAGGAGAAAACTGATTTCAAATAATCTGTAAACTGTCGTTAACATTTTCCAATTAAATGCATGAACTCCTAATTTATTTAAAAGCACTAACCTTAATGGATATTTACGAAATGCCGCTGTTACGTTATGGGATATGTCTCTAACCGATTTTCAAACTAAAGCACTATAACCCAACTCATTAGTTATTTACCTGCAGAAAAAATATGCCTTTACGCTTCATTAGCACCAACAAATTAATTTCCTTAAAAGTCGATAACGAAATCGAGAACTGCATGAACGTGATAATGTGATTTCTCGAGTAAATACTCACTAGTTCAGTTCACTATTTCAGTGAGGTTTTAAATATGCTTTTGTATTTCGGAAATCAGATAATCTAAGTTCGTAGTTTAATTAACAGGTAACTAAACTAGCTAAAGCTATTAGTCAAATATCTTATTATTACAGTAAAATCTGATTCGCTATTTTAAATCTTTAACTTTTCTTTAACTATTAGGAATTTTAAGGAACTGTGCGGAATTTTCTGGTAACTAAAATTCTTTCATATGTTTAAGTACATATAAATTACTATATCATTTTATTAAAGAAGAATTTGATTTTCGGCTGTAGTAGCAAGAGGAATTTAAAGTTGTCTGTTTTTGCGTTTTAAAGTGAGAAAACATTTTTATAATTTTATCGCCTATAGATCTTTCCTTAAATGTACCTGACAGGATTATTAGAGAAGAAATTTACAAAACAAATTTAAGAAAAAAATCATGGATGTTGAATCGAGCTTTCAAAATAAATCTGTAATATAGGAAACTTGAGCAAGAACTTATAGACTTGTGCATCAGAACAGATGAAGTCGCGTTCTTTGTAAAAGCAAATGGAGAATTTTTTATGACAAATTGAGAAAGGAGATTTTGAGTCCAAGTCTTAAAACTATTGGCATAGACTCAGCTTCAGTATTGTCTTTGGTCATATATTTTTTCGCCGTCTAAATTAAGTATAATTTTATTTCAAGGTAAATATACTTCTATTTATTTATCTTTTGCAAGAATAAATTAGCTCTTGCCATCCGAAAATCTGCGCCCTAGACAGAGACCTATGTTGCCTATGCTTGGAGCCGTCCTTCACATGCAGCTATTTTTATCTAATAAGAATCTTCGGAAGCAGCAGTCTTTTTTCTGAACTCCTTGGAGAGAGCACAGCAGTGGCCGCGTGGTTAAGACTGTTGAGCAATGTTAGCTCGACACGGGATCGAACTCCGGAAAAAGAGGCTGGTAGCAAGAGTATTTTCATGAGTTCTTTACGTTAATATAAGTCAATCTTCCAGAGAAACTTCTTCCCATAGGCATTCTTCTCATCAGATAGCCGTCGTGTGCTTTATAGTAGTCAAATAGTTTAATCTAACTTAACTTTGAGACTATATTTCTTAGGAAACCTAACAGAATATAGCAAAATGCAGAGAATTGTGTTTCAAAATTAGTTTACTACGAAATTAGTGCCATTCAAAAGATAAATCAAATTAAAGTCAGGCTGTAGTGCTTCTTTTGAAATGTGTTTAACGATTAGAAATAATTATTACTTTAAATATTGTGTAAATAAATACCCGCCTTACTTCATTATGATGGCTTCCGAAATGGAAATTATAACATAATTGAAATCCGATGAATTTTACAGTACCTATGTATTTCAAAATGCTGCTGATGTTATAACATTAAAATATTACAAAGATAGATAATAAGTTAAGATCTACGATGAACTTAAAGCTAAATGACATTGATATAGAGTTAGTGTGACAAGTACGAATGATTTATTTCCAAATTTACCGCAGCGCTAAAAAATGGAAAGAATACAGCAAATGAATTAAGTATGCTTATGTATATAACATGCATATTTATGTACAGAAGCACGAAGAAATTTTGGCAAAGTTTTCTTAACTTTACTAACGTGCTTGCGTGCATTTATTTGATAAATGTATTCCGGAAACTATGCTATGAGTATAATATAAGCGTAGGAATTTGACAAATGTCCTTTTCACATATCAACGTTTATCCAAAATTGTTTTAATGGTGGAATAAAAGTTGGTTTTGATGATAAAATAAATCTAGGTTTGATATTTTAGGCAATAATAGAATGAAATCAATACAAAATGTACCGCTAGAGTAGAAGAATTCAGATATTTATTATCATTCTTGAAAAACTGAATATAAATTGAGAAGCAGAACACATCTAAATTTTAACAATAATTTCTAAGTCATCATTAATTAATTAATTTAGTAATCATCTAATTAATTAATTTAATAATTTTCAACAGTAAGTAATTTTAACACTTAGCTGTATTGAGTAACTTCCATTTTAAGTTTTTCTTTTTTTTTTGGAATGAAAAGATTTTTTCTGACAACACTAAAAATGCAAATTTCTGTAAATATTTAAGTTCATTTCACTGCATTGGTGTAATACTGAGTGTTGCTTTATTTATTTATTTATTGCTCTTAAGGTATTTATTAAGGTTTATTTTGTGTGTAATCAGATATATGGCTAACGTGGTTTGTATATAATCGTTTATTTCTTATGCGGAATATCTTTCAGTTCTGAGCCCAATAGTGATTACATTGTATAAATAGCTCAATTAGAATGCGAGATATTATCAAAAATGTTCCTGACTGGCTTTGGTGACGTTCTGCAAATTCTTGCAACCTGGAGACTTACAGGAAAATTCAAGAAAATACAGTTTGAAGCTCTACAAGGAATATTTCCGAAGCGAAGCTCGGGCAATATAAGTACGGCTTCGAGAGCCAAGACTAGTCAATTGTTAGTGAGCAGTGACAGTTAGTGGTTCAAGCAGAGTTAGCTCAACTTCATCTTACAGTTTACTTCATGAGTGATTTTGGGAATTTACTATGTTTTCTAAAGAGTAAGTGCTTAATATTCAAGTTATCCTTGAGCTCTTTATAGCTATTTGTGGCGCTGTGTATAATTACTATTTATGATAAATTTTCAGTTTGTTCTTACCCATCCGAAATTAATAATCGAAGATGTATTCATGAATCCGTACCTCGAAACAATATTTAATCGTGCACGTTTTTAGAATTAAAGAACAAATGCTGCTGAATTAATGTAATTTCCTATAGTCATTAACATATTTGCCCAGAATGAGAGGAAAAAGCATATAAAGTTTATGAAAATAACATTATGCATGATAACAGGTAAACAGTACGTATTTGAACTACCATAGTTTGCCACAAGTTCTTTCTTGTACTGGATGGACTTTTTATGCAATGTGATGAAGATAACAAATATCGACATGTGTTCCTTCCGTAAAAATCTATGTAGAAGGTCTCCGTCGCGATTTTTATAAGCTGATAGACTCGTTCAGTACAATTGAACGCAACTGCTGATAATAAATGAAGATTCAGAATGAATACCATGCACAAAAATCAAGTATTTTTAAAAAGCTATAAAATCTGTGTCATTCAAAAGGTGGATCTTACGAAAAATTAAATTCAAGTTCTGTTACTTCTTTTGCAGATACATTTAATAATAATAATAACAATTGCTTTAATAAATATTGCAAAATTTTCCTAAATGTAATTAAAAATTGTTTTTATACATGTCAGATACCTTTCCTGATGAACATATTCAAGCGGTAGTCGATTTTAGTCCATATTTTGTAGCATGGACTTCTGGATCTCCTAATTCAACGCGGTGTTATACCTCTTCTTTTTTGGGTATATTAAGAACTGGAGTTTCATATGTACTCATATTACCAACAATACTGGGAGAACTCAGGGTGTAAGTAGTTTTCTCTAGCAGTACGGTGAGTCTTTATGATGTAATTGGAGACATCTCCGGCTGGAGATCTGGAAGACCGGAATTAAATTGCTAGTAAAGGCACTGCTGATTTTTCGTGTTTCCTAGTTTTTAAAATGACTTTAAAAGTGGCGCCCAAATTATAATATGGTGGACGATAAATCCCATCACCTGTAAGTGGGATAGAATGTAAGGAGTTTTCTTTTTACTTACTGCAAGCCTTCATGGTAGAATTGGAAGGACGTTCCACTGGCAATCTGGAAGTCTAAGTTCAAATCCCAGCGAAGACATTAATTTTTCAAGTCCTCTTCTTCAATAACTCTAACAGACATATTTAAATAAATACGTATACAGACGTATTTATTCAAATACATCCCTACCAAAAATCAAAGAACTGCTTGCAGTATTTTTTTTCCTATTCTAAGATTATCTAACTACCCAACTAACTACTTTTTCTACCTGCTTACTAGACACACAGAAGTAACATCTAATAGTAAGATGTTACTTCTGTGTGTCTTCGAGTTATCTTCTTTTCCTTATCCTGACTGTGGAAACAAGATACTACACAAAGTACAAAAGTTAACTTAAAACTTTAATTTCTTACCGCTGGTGAGATTCAGGCAGTCACCTTCAGTCTCAGGAGTTTACAAGCAAAAAGCAACATTAACACATCCGGCCAGTTTACTATTCCTTTTTTAAATTTAAACTACGGCCATAATCCACGCTCTAAAATTTGCTTAACCTTTTGGATTCTGCGAGTAAGTGGCAATAGGAGACCTAAAGGAAAGAATCATCACAAATCTTAACTATATATAAAACTGAATGTTACAGTTTAACTTGTAGGGAACTACTCACTTATTTAACTAAACATTATCCTTGGTAAGACTATCGGCAACCAATCTTCCAATCTATTTTGTTAAGTTTACCTCAGGAGGAGGTATCTAATTGCAAAACAGTTTCATCTAAAAAAGGGCTAACGGTAGTCTAATGTAACTCACAGAGCAAGATGAGAAAATTTCACAATGCTCAGAACCGCTGCTAAACTCTAAAATTAAAAAATTCTTTTCTTATATAATAAATTTGCATTCTGGTAAGACAAGACGCAAACGGGAGTGATAGTATGAATCAAAAATAGTATAATGGGTTAATAAACATAAACCTTATGAACCTTCTTTATGAACTTGATGCTGTTTAAGACTGTAAGTACATTTGTTTCTATGAAATAATATAAAGTTTCAATGCTACTTTTTTTCATATATTTTTAAAGGAATATTTTTAAAGGCTTTTCGGTTTTTGTGGCTTGCTTCAAGAGCTGAAAAATCTTTCTGCATATAAGTATAATGTGAAAAATTGAATACATAATTATATGTATTTAAAACATCCCAATCTATCAGGATATTCGTGAGGTTTATTAAATTCGAATTGAACTTCAGAACTGCAAAAATAAATTTCAACATAAAATTTGCTAAGGCAAAAGCAGTTCTAAAAGTCTGAGAGCTTTCTGTATTTTAGAAAAGAGAATTCGGAAAGTTCCTTTTTAACAAAGTAGAAGCTCTTATGCATGTACATTCGAAGGTGGAAGGTCAAAAGTTAATTAGTTTCATTTTGAAAGTTATGAAATGCCTGCTTGGGATTATAGAGGAAGAAATAGGTTTTAAAATTAATTGTTTAGTTTTCTGGCGCATTTAAAATGATACGAGATCTCTCGCTGGAAAGAATGAAAAATGGATTTGTTAATTAAAATGTGATTATGCTCGAGACAAAAATGACTCAGGAAAGATGGATGAGTTACTTTAATGAAAAGAGACAGCAAACGTTTGTTACTATTTTACAGATGTTTCGCGTTGAAATCTTAAAGAATTACCTTGAAACGTATGTAATGTAATTATGTTTCATCATGAACATATGTAAAAACATATTTGCATTGAACAAATAACACATTTCAGCAAATATATGGGGCGTATTTCCCTATGTATAAAACGCAATTTTTCTTTAAAAATCTTCCTGCCTGAAAACTGGATGCATCTTATACAACGGTGGCAGCGGCATCAACGGAAACGCCGACGGTGACGTTGCGGCTAAACCAACGGTGAAAGATTGTGGAACCAACGGTAAAAAATTGTGAACACTCGCATACGTGGCATGCGTGGTAACCGTTAGATTGCCATGGCTTTCGGCCACCTCTTTCTCTATAAAACCTAAACGTCTGAACTTCTATTTGAGATTCAAAACAAGTTCTCCGTCCCTCCTCCAATGAACAAAGAGGTGGAAACGTTTCAAATTAGATTGTTTCTAGTTGTACAAAGGAGCTTCCTGTGAGCCTATATTACGTCACCTGTAACCTAAAGATAAGAAACCACCAGTACAATAAAGACACCAGTTACAATAAAGATAACAGATATAATAAATTTGGGGAACTACCACCTTAGACTATTGTGTATTTTAGGAGGAGCTATGGATGGAAGTTTTGAGAATGATGACGGTTGTATCCTGAATAAAAATTGATTTCAATAACTTGATTCAATATTTTTTTTTCGTATTAAATTGTAATCCAGCAGGCTACCAGTCTAACCAGTCCGTCAAGCAAATAATTCTTTATTTTTTAAATTTTCAGGTTCCAAAAGCAAGGCTCATCTTATACATGGGAACGTCTTATACAAAGGAAAATACGTTATATAACAAAATATATAATAAAAATATTTTTTTTCATATGTATTATAATGGATGCCGAATTGTTACTAAAAGCATGAACACAGCTTCACAAGCATAAACCGCTTACAAATTAATTATTGGCATTTACACTGGCAAAAATAATTTAAAGAATAGCTATAAAAACTTAGGTAATGTACATGAATTTATAGCTAAGAACATAGAATTTGCAAAAGACTTTCATTTTGTCACATTTTCTTCATAATATTCTGTCATAATATTTCGTCGGTATGAAAAATTGACTATTTCAGCAAAATATACATTTAAATATGAACAAAAGAAATGTGATATAAGGCGAGGTAAAGAAAATTTGGTGTTACATTATTTTAGAAGTACAAAGAGTGAAATTAATAATAAGATGGATCGTCAACTGTGACCGAAATACAAGTTTTACTACAATTTTCTATGATGTGTATTAAACTGTCCAGGAGTCATTGCGATACCAAAGTGTATAGACGCTATGAATAACTCCTGGAGAAACGGAAAAGCTAGGCGGGGATTGCAATGATACAAGTCGGTATTTTAACGTAATCTTCACAAATTCTGTATGAGTTAAATCCGAAGACTATCCGAGCACTTCATCCGCTGGATTCTTTTGCTTTCAGCGTAAGTGGTCACTAGTGATTGAGCGATGGGGACGTTAATTATCGTCTATTAGGTGGACATTATTTCTGATGGCCCTTCTGAACAACATAAGGTTAGGATTAAACATCTCATCTCTGTATATTTCAGTATTTATAGCATTTGTCAAAAATATGTAACTCGACTGGTTATTCAAAATGATGCTCTTCTATACTCATGATTCTAGCAGCTTTGTAGTCTAACCATTCACGGGTGTTTTCAACTATATTGCGTGTGTTTTGCTGCAACTAGATTCTAACTCCTCTGGAATCACTCTTTAAAAACAGAGCTTTTAGTGAAAAGAACTAGGTTCCAATACGTGGTACTCCACTCACGACGACCTCTGCATCAGTGTAGTAGCGTGTACTTGGAAACTTGGGTAAGTGCAGAACAAATCATGGGTTTCCTTCCATTCAGCAATCTTTTATTCAGAATTTAGTTTTCACTATTGGTATTATCTTGATCTAGTTCTTGTAAATAAGCAAATTCTCTTGAAATCTGGATTGACATGATTTGTTTATTTCTGTTATCAATCGTTGCCAAATGAGGGTTGTGGAGATATGTTAATCTAGATGTCTGTATATATCTTCAGTGTCTTTAAACTGTTTACAGATTCTTGACATGATGCCTTAGGCTACTTTTAGGTCTGTGTTTTTTTGTCTGTGTCAGTTCCACGTTTCCATTTTCGCAGACACAGGCGCCTCACAATGCATCACATGCCTTCTCAACGACATGTTCCGCCTCTCAACGGCATGTTTACGCAAAAATTCTATTCATCTGTTGAATCTATACAATCCTTGAAATCGGAATTTTAAGCAACCTCATACACTCCTTTCCATACGTAGCGAAAGAACAGGTGCACAAATTGTCATAGTTCTGTGTAGCAAAGGTGAATTACACTGGATTAGGTAATAATAAACCTTCAGCTACCAACAAGTTACCTTTTAATGGTCTTCACTTAAAAAAAGTTAGAATAAAATATCTTTTACTTATTTTTAAGTTATTGTTCAAATTTCTCGACTAGAGTAGATTTTAATCAAAATCATTTCAGACTGCACGAAAATTCATCTTAATCGAAATAGTGAAAGGAAGTAAAATGACTGAAACGATAAACCCGAAAAATATTCTTTTTCCAGGATTTTAAATGACTTATTACTATTTTTTACGTTTTAAAGTATAAATATAATGAACCCTCAGCTCATGCAGTTCCGTATAATTCGCTCCGTGGAAGTTCTGCTCTGAGAGAGTCGTCGTCTTAAAGGAATTCAATAGTCAATTAATGACTGTTTGTTAATTAACAAATTACCGATTTTCAAAATGAATTTACCGTGTTCAAGATTTTAAAGCATGTTAAGAAAAATACCGATGAATGGTATGCCGAAATATTTACACAGTTGCATTCATAAAATATGAAGTAATCATAAAATTAAGAAGCCAATACTCTAGGAATAAATATATGAGCTTACTTTATAATAATTTAAGTATACAAAATTTTAAATAAATGAAGAGTTTGTTTTAGTAGAACAAGAATAAAATTTAAAATATTTTATATTGTAAACTTTGCTTAGTAGTTTAAAAAGTACTGGCATTTTATTGCGATAGCCATCCAATGACTGCCAATCTCTTTTGAGACAGACCAGCAGCAATATTTTTAGTAACTTTCAGTCGTTTTCCTAAATTTGAAGCGATATGCATATGTACATTGAACTCCCAACTTCAAATTCAACGATACTTATTGCAATAACATCAAAAAAGAAAATGAACTGCTTTCAAGGCTTTCAGCCACAGATTTATTACACAACACTAGCTGCTCAGACATGAATTTAAAACATTAGTATACGCAACAAGAAAAATAAAATAATTTGCATTAGGAATGTTGTTTCGAAATGTCTACATTTCGCATTATCTATGCAAAAAATTGCAAATCTCTAAATAAACAGGCTCATATCCTTTACCTTGTCTCAAACTTACTCATGTCCTTTAATTAACGAACAAGCAAAAAAGGCATCGTGAGTCTTTTTTCCATAAGAAAATTGCTTCTAAATAAAAACTGAAAATATAAGTCATTGATTTCTGTAACTCATAAAGTATTTAACAAAGACACTCTGGTTGTCAACGTACTGCCTATTTTATAAACATATAAGACAGATTATCAATTAGCCGGAAACAACAGGCTTTATTTAAAGCTATGTTTTGGTTAAAAAACTTTTCATTTACGTAATTTCCAAACTAGAGAGTTAATTCGTTTTAACTGTATGTAGCGAAAAGAATTACATATCATTGATATTAAAAGCAAAGTCTTCAGCTTATTGTCATTATTATAACTTTCAAGATTGGTTTTTCTAGTTTGAGAGTTATTTTATTCAGAAATAATAAATATATTTTTATAGTAAAATCAAAGTTGTGCGTGTATTTATATTTGTAGCTGTATTATTCAGAGCGTTTTGTAACGAGAGCCGTATGTGGATTGACATCAAAATTTACATATACACTATTAAACGATTACTGAAAAGGATCCTTCAAAAAAAGTGGTCGCTATAAGGTGCTTCATAGTAAAATACAACGAAGGAATTTATTAAAAAAATAAAATTTACCACTTATCCTATGGTTTCCAAATACTGCGAATAAAATCAAGAGAAGAACTTTTTCTGAAATGACATGCCAAGTTTTTTCCATATTTCAATTCAACGACTTACATTATGCCAAACTGTAGAGTTTTGTGAAAATCGCACGATTAGTTTTTAAAACATTAGCTCTCAAAATTTTAGCTCCTCAATGTTAATTGACTATGATATATATTTATTAATATTTCTTTTTTCTTATTAAACTTACTTACTTTTTCCTTTCACATTTCAAAATTTAGGTTCATTCCAAATAAAATTCGCCCATTTTTTATGTTTTAGATTTATAATTTATATTTTTAAATAATTTTCATAAATTTTTCGAAAAACATTTTCAATTTTAATCTATAAAATTTTTACCACCATTTTAAAGTAGATGTATTTCTAAGCATACCTGCAAAAAATAACAGTTTGTTCTTCAAAAATTCCGAAGATATACGGGAATTTATATATTGGCGCGTTTTGAAATTTGACATTTATAAATTGGAGCAATAATAACAGCAAATTTGGTTTAGGCACTTTGTTAAAATTATTTGAAAGCATGAACATTGACGTTTTTTCCTCTCGTGTACAATGAAAAAAAAAAAAGAAAAAGGAAAGGAAAATGAATTGCCATGTATTAAAAAGTTCGCCAAGTAAATTTATTCGCCAAGTTCACTTCTCCTGGGAAAAAATGCGCCAAGATAAATTTTTGAATTTCTCCGTAAATGTCGCACGAAATTTTACAAAATTTAATATTTAGGCATAATTTGAGTCGTAGAATCAAAGTATGGAAAAAATTGGTATGTTATTTGAGAAAAAAGTCCGATTTTGTGTGAAAATACCTATGTTAGAACAATGCTATATATAAATCTAATATATGTCCTAAGTCGCGCTTTCGAGACATGAAGAAAGCAATTTGAATTTCGTCAATCGGCCCAGTAGAACGGGAGATAGAGATTTTTTTTTCTTTTCCTCCGCAGTGTACATTTCACAGATCAGCTTTCCACGGTTGTTCCTTTCCTTTGCCCGCCACCAACATTCACTGAAACGTAATCCTTGTAATTTCTGATAGTGAGATCACTTGAACTATGCTGTTTGTTGCGATGTGTTGTTGTTGACAGACGTATACTGGTTCCATTATATAGCACGGAGCATCATTTTTTTAATGGCCGTGTTGCAACGGTGATAGACGTGAAAGATTGTGTATCACTGCATGTAGCAAAGTATCATAGAAATTCATATGCAAGCATCTGCTGAAAACACCGTTCGTCGGTTTGTGCAAATTCAAAACGGAGAATATGGCAAGTAGTGGTTCAACCTACGGCTACTGTTTTATATTATATTTCGCTACGCATACGTCTGTGATAAAAAAAATAAAAACAACTAAAATAAACTTTTTAAATAAAAACTCACGAAGTGCATTTCTGAAATAATGATTCAATGACCCATAATGATGATCCACGTTTGATGACACGGATGTGATCAGAAATGTTTTGCTTCGAGTTTGCAATTTGTTTTACGTAAATTATGTTCCATTCCTTTATTACTGTCGAAGTTTAATTTCTCTCAAAGGATTTTGATTCTGCAAACAAAGAAAACACTCTTCACTTTTCCATTTCTGTTCTTAACACTCAACTAATTGTTCTATATGAAATAACTCAAGAGACTAAAGTTGCCTATTCAAATTTAAATCTTCTGGTAACTTTTTCTAAATATCACCTGATAAAAAAAGACTACTACATATACTTCTGCTAAAACGCCTAAAGATTTTAGGGACCAAATTTGAGTTTCAGTTGTAAAAACAGAGATTTTAATAGGTAAGTTTTACGTTTTTAGGATATAAATAAATACGTTTCCAAATAAAAAAAACGAATCTTAGTTAAAGAATTGTTATTATGATAACCTGTTTCGTATAAATTGAGAAATCCAAAAAATAATTCATTTCTCATAGCATATTTCAACGTTTAATTTCGGAAGTTTAATGCATTATGTTTACTCCTTTAAATTATCCTGTATAACCATAACTAATAATTTTTTTTGTGTGTATGTGATTTAAGATGTTTCTCTTATTTTTTTGGCCGGGAAATTGTCATTTTTCATTGGCATTACCTCTGGCGGTATTCTTTTTCGTTGTACTATATACCAAAGCGCTCCGATGGAAACATTCTTCAATTATTTTTCCCCATCAGAATGCTTTTCCCTATCTTTATGTAAAATTTGTTATCAATTTACTTAACATTTAGTTGCAGTTCCAAAGTATTCTGTTTGGCTGTTATCACACATCAGGTCTGTTTTAGTTATGATCACTTCGTGTTTATTCTTTATCGTGACTATTAGAATATTACGGAAGTTATTAGATAAGCGTTGGCATGAAGAGAGAGGGGGATTTATTTTTAGCTCAAACTGTAGGCATTCCTTAATTCCTATCGGATGTTGCTTAGCAACTATTTATTTCTTTTTCTGTTAAAACTCGAATTGGCTGGTTAAAGAGATTACGTGTCTAAAGACGGGAGTTGTTTGGGCTTTAACAGTGATTTGTTAAAACGCCTTTGTTTATTATGGACTAAAGGGTTTAGCAATGTTGGTTATCCTTCAAGTAGCAGTTATTATGTTAATTTGCTTCGTTGTTTTTATAATAACATGCATCTTAAAGTGCAAATCAAGTTGTGGTATAACATGTATGAGAGTATGCGTAATTATTTATCAATCTGAAACCTAGAATTTCTGAAAAACAATTAAGTTTTACAGTTGTTAATATTCACGTAAATTTAAATATAAATATACGAGATTCATTACTTTCACCACTTGGTATTTCTTGCATTCGATTAATAATAAGAAGAAGGAGAGATTTTTCTGAATCCTCTTATAAAAAAAACTTTACTAAATTTGAGCTTTCACTTTTGTATATGTATATGAGAATCTACTCATCTAGAAATACGTGATAGAAAAAAATCTGCTAATATTCCGTAAATAATAAAAAAATATGAAGTATGAAACTTTTGATTGTCAGACAAAACTTGACATATGATTGAAATTTTGTAAAATTTCTATTATAGCGTTGCAGTATAATTAGGTTATATGTTTTCAATTTTTACATTTACATATATTTAGCAGTTAATTTTGTTACTATTATATACTTTTAAATGGGCAAATGTATGTTTAATATTCCACAAATTATCTTCTTTCCAATATTTTCAACGTTTTATCAAACAAGGTTCCAACAAAACTGCAATCACCTTTTATCTGAACATATAAGACAGAAAAAAAATGCAGTTGATTTGCTCACTCAAGAAAAAAAGATATTAAGTCAAAATAAATTGGTAAATTTCTGTCTATGAAAAAGAAAATAAGCAAAAAAGAATAAAAACTGTTGGTCATTAAAAGGCAACTTTTACTCAGGATTTGGCGGGCTTTAAGAATTCTTTTTTTTCGATAGGCTAAGAAAATATATGCATAAGTTTCGTTTTATGAAGCATTGTAGTCTGCCCTTAACTAACTATAATCAAATTCTTTGTGCCTTATTTAAGTTTCTTCATACATATTCACTTAAATGCAAACATTATTTTTGTTATTAAGGGATGAAATACCCTTTATTTCACTCAAATAAGAATAACAGTCGGCTCCTTTCTTGGGCTTACAACAAAGCCGCTACTCGGACTTTAACTCAGAATAAGAAATAAGAAACTAAGTTATAACTAATTAAAGGCGACTTAGTTAAAGCTAAACATAAGTATCTAATATAGTTGGCCCTCTAAATTAAACTATCCAGCGAATATCAAAAGGCCCATAATAATACGGCGCAAGGTAACAACTTCAAGAGAGACTTAGCCCAAAGCAAACACGCATTGCTGAGGATTCCTAGTTCTCTCTACTGAAGTTAGTTGAGCCTTCCTTAAGAACTTCTTCTAACTCATTTGTATTTAACGCGATTCGGAAAACTCATTCTAATAGGGAGTTGTAAATGGAAACAAGAGTTGATAGAAAAGGCTCTGAAATTAAAATAATTGTTATAAAATTAAAGCAAGTAACTGTATCTTAATTTATTGTTAAATTAATAATCAAATTTTAGAAATTAAGGAGACATTGGGGTAGCCTTTTAATTCTAAACTATGTCTTTATATGCTGGTATAAATACATGCAATGGAATCTGAACGTTGTTTCTAGATTACATAGCCAGTTATTAGAAACAAGAAGGCTTTACGCAAGATAATATTAAATTCAAAAATTTGGTTTTTTAGATTTAAAAGAATACGAAAATTCAAGGGAAACTACGGTTGAAGAAGTTGAAGAAATCCTCCCGTCACCAACTGATGAAACTAGTATTGAGAATAAATCAGATAACAGATCTGGAAATGAATTCGTATATGTTTCATTAATTATTGGAAGAAAATGTGCAGAAGTCTGATACACGCAAAAAGAATTTAAAAAAAACAAAGGATTTTAAAGGGAACTTTCTTATACTTACTTTACATACAGAATGGTAAACGTTTCCATATCTTTCACTGGAATTTGAATTTGGACCAACTTCGTTGCATTTAGCAGCCTCACCACTTGCCGGATAGTGGGCTTAAATTTCGAAACCTTTAATTTGATTTTATCTCGTTGATTGTAGCTGGGGAATAAATTATTACTCTGATTATTATTTTATTATACCTCATCTATGTTATCAATTCAATCTGTACTCAGAACACTTATCATCGTGTAAAGCATATTATATCACTTAAGAGGACTATTTGCATCACGCTATAACGACAACTAAAGAGACAGCGTTCTCCAATAAGATTCCAGAATTTCTTTTGACGAAATTTCTCCAAAATATATTTTCGTCTGTTTTTGATATCTTTTCATTTTAATTGGTATATTGACACCCAAAATATCTATTCTACCTTTTGCGTTTTATCTCTTCATTTGACATTTTGTATTTTCTAAGCTTCAGTCAATCAGCTTGGATTTCCAAACTGCATTTTAAAAATTGTTAAAGTACCCAATACAGTTAAATTAACCAAATTTCGTGACTTAAATGTTTTTAAAAAATTCCATGCCTATAGAATATTAACAGCTAAATTTTTTACTGTAACGCTTTTATAGATGAACCGATTCATATATATGTTTTTCAGAAAACTGAGAATTCATGGTTCGAAGACTTCTTTATTAGACCATTCTCATTGTATTCTAATGTGTAGGTAATCACTGAATTATTTTTTACACGCGAAAAACGTTTTCTAAAGCAAGTCCGTTTAATAACGATTACTTAAGGATTGAAATAATATGAGGATTGCTATTTATATTTCTGACCTAATAATGGAAAGGCAGATGTTTATGATCGAAATTGGTTTTATTGTTTTCCAAATATTCTCCATGGAGATCTATACACTTTTGAATTTGTTTGAACCAATTTTCGAAGCCCTTTTTCCACTTCGATTGAGGTAACTTAAAAACATGCGTTTTGAATGCATCAACCGCTTCTTCGGGTGTCGCATCAAAAATAAATGTAATTTATTTGTAAATAAATTACATTTATTTTTGATTATAAATTAATGTAATGAATAAATGTAATTATAAATTATAAATAAATGCAATTAATAAATGTAATTATAAATTACAATAAATGTGATTTGTTTTTGATGTGCAGGAATGAAAAAAAAGTTATTGGGTGCCAAATCAGAGCTGTAGGGCGGATGATCCATCAATTCGATGTTTTGATCCGACAAAAATTCCTTTGTTTGAGCTGATGTGTGAGAGTTCACATTGTCATGCTGAAGAATGATTCGCCTCTTCTACTTTTTTTCTAATTTCTCCGATAAATTTTGGCAAAGAAATGATCATGCACCATTCTGAATTGACCATCCTGCGTTGCTCTAACGCTACTATCACCACGTGACTAGGTAATGCCGAAGAAACAGGCAACCATTTGCTTCGATGTGCTTCTTTCACGAACAACTTTTGTTGGATTTGACTCGTCTTGGAATAATCATACAGTCGACGGTTGTTTTGTTTCGAGCTCATATGCATAGATCCATGACTTGTCACCTATGTAAATGTTATATACAGCCATTGATGGACTGTAAACGTATTTATCCAACATTTTCTTGCACTAATCGACACAAGCTTTCTTTCGAGCGTTTGTCAGATTATGCGGGATCCAATGCGAATAAATCTTTTTTATGATCAAAATTTCCTGCAGTATGTTATTGATGCTTGTCATACTAACGCCCGAAATACCTTGATCTTACGGTATGTCACAAGACGATCTTCCTTTATCACTTCACGCACAGCATCGATATTTTCTCGCACAATAACCAACAATATTTGTCGTTTAATTGACTGTATTTGCTGATTTCAAGCCAATTTGGCAACTTAAAAGAAAATGCATTTTCGAAGTTCTAAGAGCGATTTTTCTCGAAGCTTCCGGAAAGCTTAGCGACACTATATAAACAAGGCTCTGACAGCCAGCGGTCAGTCAGTTATTAGTCAACTCTAAGTGATTTCAGGTACAGTGTGACTCGAACAGAGTTATCAGAATTGCGTTTTAGAGTTTACTCTGTGAATAATATCTGCATTTTACATAGTTTCTCTCGTGTTAAGGAAGATTTATGTAATACCTGCGTTTTCCTTGTGTACTCCACAGCTATTTATTTGTTGCTAACTATTATTAATTACAATAAATTATCACTTCCTGCTCTTCTGAATTAATTTTGGAAGAGTCATCCATGAATCCGTAGCTCGAATCAATATTACAATTATCATTATCGGACGAGCTAAAGTTCAGAGCAATATTCAAAATTTGTAGGACTAGTTTCAGAAAGTTTAAATACAGAAACTTCTTCTTCATATTTGAACTTATAAAGTATTTCTCTCGCCTTCTTAACATGCCTTCGTGGTGTAACGGCCAGCACACTAGGCGCGTATTCGAGAGGTCCGAAGTTTGAGTCCCGGCGAGGGCATAGCTCATTTTTCCTATTACCTGCTTCAAAAAATTCCTAATGACTCTACAGTGAAGGTGGTGGATAATGAACCTCCACCACCAAGATTTGGCGATTGGGTCCCCTAATCCCTAGTCTCCCTTTAAAATGGGAGTGTATAAGATATTTCATCCGCCTTATTAGTATGGCTAAGAGGTGTAATAGCCAGCACACTCGGCGCATATTCGAGAGGTCCGAGGTTCGAGTCCCGGCGAGGACATTGCTAATTTGTCATGTCTCCTTCTTCGAAAAATTCCTAATGCCTCTACAAACTTTCATATTAAACTTAAGATTTAAACCTTAAAAACCAGTCCTGAGAATTTACGTTTATTACCTTGATTCTTGTTTCCTTAGCAGCTCCAATAACAGCTATTCGGCATATTATTTTAACTGTATTTATAATTATCATTAAAGGTGATTATTTATAATCTCAGAAACACTGGTCACTTTCAGAGGTGGTCAGCGTGACTCCTCAATAACTCTAGCAATATTATTTAATTAATTGGTTAAAATTTGAAGTAATTAAATAAAGCGACAGAGTTTTCTTGACGCAGTTATAGTCTTATCAAAAGTAAGAGAAAAAAAGCAAAAGTCTCTCAACAGCCTAATCGGAATCAAGGATAATAATTGAAGTCAAGCCTAACAGCTGTATATTACGCTTAGCGAGCTTTAAATAATTCTCCAAGAAGAATTAATGAATCCCTTTAACAGCACTTAAAATGAGAAGACATTTAAGCCACACTTTAAATTTAATTTAGTCAGAATACTCACATTTCAACGAAACTCGAGTGAAATTTTAATACCGTAGATTTTTGTCTTGAGACGTGAGAGACAGAACTTTATATTAAAGAATTAATTTTGTGTGAAAAATCAATTTAAATTTGAAGAGAAGGCTTTGGAAAGAAGGGGAGTTTAAATTCTTCAGTAATAGGCAATTGCTTTGTTAAAAGGAAAAATAGTGATTTCGAAAATTGCTCTTCGCTTCAGATAATTAACATGCTTTTTCTGCAGTCGCTTAATATTTTACACTACAAATGCATTGATAAAAGACTTAAAAAAAGTGATTCAGAAAATCCACCTCCCTAGACGAAATTAGAGATTAATAGACTGTTTTATATATTCATTTAATATTTTACAGTTACTGCTTTTCTTGAATGTATTTCGAACCTTTTTCATTTTTATTCTAGTTCGGATATTAGAGTTTGGCTATAAAAATTTATTTTTCTACTTTTCAGAGGTTCCATCTTCTTTTCTTTTTCTCATACCAGTTGTTCTTGGTTGAAATTACTATGTTCGATAAATATCTTCATTCATTCTAAACAATAATTTTAATTCCTGTAACTTTCGCGTTTAGTTTAAATTTTCAAAACTTGGATGTAAAGTTAATTTCTGATTAGCATGAAAATTTAAATTATTTAAGCAAATTAACTTCATTTACATTACCTTTCTAAGTCCAGTTAAGATTGATTTGTTTAATTATGGCAAACTACACGAAGAAGAGGGATGTCTTCGTAGACAACTTTTGAAAGGAAACAGTCTCGTACTCACATTGCACATGAGAAAATTACGAAAACGCCCATGCATCCAGCCCCTCCTCCTAGATTTGAATTACCAGTGCTTATCGATTTTAACGTTTAGCCGTTGGCGAGCTCTTTCTAACTACGTATTAATGTTTATATTCGGGAGATGTATGTTTTCTATTTTCTGAAGCCACGTGGGTAGGAGTATTTTACTGATTATAATCTTTAGACCTTCTGTTTGAAAGTAGCTTTATAACTCAATTCCTCTTTCTGTTACATAATTTCATTTTCAAAAGCATATGGTATGCATATTATTCACAAATAAGGTCCGCTAACAGACATTTTTACCAGCTTTAATTGTACTGGAAAAAGCTTAGTTTGTTAGCAAGCAATTCCATTTTAAATACCAGAGTGAATCAAAATAGGTTTGCATCATTTCTTAATTTAGTAATGGCTGGGACCAAATCCTGTGCAAATGTTGCTCCATAACCGGGCGCAAATCGGAAAGCGCAGGCCCTAGGTAACACTCGTCTTATTTGGAATTCGTAAAAATAGGGATTAAATTTAACTTATCCATACATAACATACCTAAATTATCATTTTATATCTAAAAGAATTAGTTAAAGCCATCTGTTTCTCTAAGACAACACAAAATTATGAAAAAATTTCAGTTATACCTTCTGTGGGCATATTATTCGTCGAAAAAATAGAGACGCGCGTTTAAAGGTTTGCTTATTTTCAAATGACCGGATACATGCCAATGAATGGATTGGTTGGAGTAGTGAAGACTCTTCTGTCATTGAACCATTTTATCACTGATAATGTTGCCCAAGTTTCACTCAGTTTTGAAGGAGAAATATACCGTGGGATGGATGCGAGGTTCTCCCATATTTTTTTCCTCTACCAAAGCTCTCGAAAGGACTTTTCGTTCTCCAGTATTTTAAGTGCCTCTCAGGCTGCAAAGACACTACAAATTTGTGAATATTCAAGTCGAACCCTGACCCAAAAACGCGGAAACTAGTAACGCTAACCACTATATCGATCAGGACGACTTGACGAATATGCAAATTGGGAGAAAGTACTTCTTTCGATTCCGTTAAATTTTATTTCTCCTCATTTGGGGCGCACTCTTATCGCACTGTAATGATATTTTCCTAATTATTCGCGGAGAGATTTGCATAAATCATATTGTTACTTAGTTCTACAATGTTGACGCAGAAGCATTATTAGACAAGAATCTACAGTAAGCAGTTCCTGGATTTTTGAATCTAGGACCTTTCACTTTATGCTTCTTGAACCATAAGGAATGGAAGTTGACAATTATTATCATCACCAGAGAAGTAAATTTATTTCAAAGGAAATTTTCACGATTACTTTCGCGAATTTCAAGAAATTTTCTACGATTTTACGAATGACAGATTTCTTAGCCATTATCGAATAAATCCGAGAAATGCTGTTCTCTTGCACATTTCTAAGCATCTCAGTGTTGAAATCTGAGGGTAATGAGGTATCATTATGACGATAGTATGAGTGGTATTTCAACTAATATGTCTACAGTGAATTGTTTGGTAGCACACTTTTTGCCATCAAAGGCAGCCTTATAGTCATATCGGAAACGATAAGGCTTTTAGCCTTCTCAAAATTTGGAATTCTGGTGGCAGCTTTCTCTTGTAACTCTTTATGTAAAGTTCTAATATTTTCCAGTATAACAAGAAAACTCAACAGTACCCGTACATCAGCTCTTTGATTCACTAAGACAATTGTTTCTCCATACTAGAAATCCGTCCCAGCCTCTTGTGGGGCTGGGACACTTACCGCACGTTTCATGCTTTCAGCAATGAGAACTTTATCCTTCACTATCCTATTTAGTGTCAAAATAGGTCGATTTATATCCCGAGCTATATACTGTTGATATAGTTTTTCCATTCTCATACATATAAATAATTTAATTTTTTTTCCTGATAAAAATTGCTGTTTTCAGATTTTTAACCAACACATTCTGTTTCTGTTTGTAAGCCATTTCAAGCGTAAATAAACAACGAATATTGTTTGAATAGAAGTAGAGGTACAAATATCATTGGGCGGAACACTAGAATTTCACTATAAATGTTACAGGTATAATTCCTCCGCACTAACCACCGAGCAGCTCCGCCCCAATTTTGAGAAAGAATACCCCGGGGACTGTCCAAGTGTCTCCCACCCTTCTTTCCTTAACATCAGCCACATGACAGGACTTTCGGATCACTGTGTATATTAAATGGCCCTTGCCGCACAGACGCTAAACTAAATTCATGCCTTCTCTGGAATTCGAGACCGGGCTCATCGATACGAACGTCAGAGTCACTAACGTCTGTATCGACTAGGCGGCTACTGTTTAAATACAGTTCGAAGAAAGAAGAAATTATCACGGAGTCTTAATTTCTTACTGGTTGGTATCAGTTTAAATGCTGCGAATTTAAACAAGTTGCGTATTTTATAAATCAACGGATTGCTGTACTGTTATTTTACGTATATTTTTAAATGTGCATTCGGAATTAAATCGTTGCATCTTGTTCTACTAGTAATCGCTTTAAATGAAGGGTATTAATAGTACAGTTAAATCTTTCAGCGTTTTACTTCTATGTTTTCTCGAAAATGAAAAGCTTGGTATTTGTTAAAAACATGTCACGAAATTCATCGGAAAATTAAAATAAACAACTAAATATTACTTTTTGTAATTATTGGATTTTCATGTGTTTCACTGCAATTTCTATTTCGTTATGCTCTAAGCTAAAAACAGCGGATACTAAAAAGTATAATATTGCACCAAGAGGCAGGCTTCGATTTTCTGTACCACAGTTTGAACGTCTCTCTGTGATGAGGAAATTACTTTTCAAATGAGAAGAAAGATATTTCTTGGTGACATCTTTAAGGTTACGTGAGTTTAAAGTAAAATAAAATAAATATTCTGAAAATACAAAAAGAAATTCTTTCCCAAATATATGCTCTCATTTTTCTCTTTCTAATCGTAAAAATACTTCCTCGCCCTATTTGAAAGATTTTCCTTTTACTTTGCAAACGGACTAAGAGAAGGAATGAAATAGCTAGAAGAAAATGCGATTTTGTTTTATTATTTTTCTTGGGTTTTGCTTAGAAAAAGCTCAACTCTTTATTCTGGCGTTCAATATATTGCAAATGCATAATGGAAACTTTTTGGACGTTTCAGAAAATACCATAAGCGATACATTTTCTAACCTACGCTTTCATAATTGCGAACATCTTCTTATAGATATCATACAACTGTTTCTGATTTAAAGCATATTTAAAATTTAAAAAAAATTAAAAGTGTTATGAAAATAAATTAACCTTTGTTAATTTTAAGAAAGGGTTAAAATGAAAAATGTGTTTTTTAATTACTATGATATCAAGTCTGAAAAAGTTAGTTTATATAAATTTTAAAATAATATTGTAGTTATATTTTAAGTTCTATGAAAATTTTCCAACTCAAAATTCAATAGATATTATGAAGGATGTAGATTAGTTAAATCGCTAACATTGGTCAAATAGAGGAACCAGTGTCGTTTCATTCGCTTTTCATCTTTCAAAAGAAATTACCTGATTATTGCTGTTGTTGTTGACTGATGCCCACTTTTTGGCGTACAGTCAGCCCAAGCGCAAGAAATTCCTAGTGGCAAAGAGCGCAATATTACGCCTGTCATTGGCAACAGCCTTGAGCACCTTGCAGGTGATAATGCGACGTAGCTCAGTTTCGCCCCCAGTTTTTATGACAGCACATCAAGGGCACTGGTCTGAGGATCTCCCACCCCTCTTCTCCTACCATCAGCCTCTCTATTTCAGCTCGCGGCAATACATTTACAAACGGCCTAGCCTTCTCCGAGATTTGAACCCGGGCCTTCGGCATGGTAGTCAACGATACTAACCACTATGCCGTTGGGTGGCGTTACCTGGTTATTCAGCGATGTAAACAAACCGGCCACGAGGAGAAGATGTTCTTGAGTTTAATTTTCAGTCAAAGTCCAAGACATTTGAACGTTATATCGCTGCGTTAGTGACTATACATAAATAATATCATGCGCAAAATGGAATACTTTATTTCACGTTTGCCATTTAGTCCAGAAAATTGGAAATATTTTAGTATATTTAAAGGAAATGTTTAAATATTGTTTTAGCAGTAATCGTAAATTATGTAGATCCTTTATGGTAATTATGCAAGTAGAATGAACATTTTAATATCATTTAATAATCGCAAAATTTCTGCTTGATATCGATTGAATAAAAATAACAGCGTGCTATGCTGAAAATTAAGGCAAGCAAAAAATACCGGTATGCGTTAGAAAACTATCATGATTGATTAAGAATAACATGATTACGCCGACTGAATGTAAGTCAGTTTACTTATTTCGTGACTTTCTGTGTAACAGAACCAGAAACTAATCACCAGCAAGAGTTTTAACTAGTGGCCGTTGATCCGATATTGCTTCTATTAAAACTGTAGACTGGCTAGGAACTGGTTTCGAAGCCACTGATTATGACTTAGTCAGCACACAAAGAGATAACTACCTAAAGCAGAATATTTGTTCCTCTGGTAAGTTTCACTTTCTAGAAAGTTAAAGTCTGATATTGCGTTCCTTTCTTTCTCCCGGCTACAAATATAAAGTCACAGTACTATGAACATTGCTGAGCTGCAATGCGGTCTGCTCAGTGTGACATGTTTTCTTGTCCAATGTAATCTGTGTATTAACGTGTAATCAAGCTGCTGAGCGTAAACGAACCGGCGTAATGCACAATAAAGGTCGTGTCTGCCAAACTGGTTTTCTTCATAGTCAGTAATCCATAAAACCTTCTTGAAAGCCCTATTCGTTTTCTTGATTTTAAGAAATGACTAACAGAAAGCTAATGCGGTTATTTTCCTTTTGGCTTAACAGGGACAAAATGCGATCCTGAAGAAGTCACCTGAAGATCATCAAGAAGGTGGGTGACCTAGATCCACTTTCCTGAAACTATAGATTCGTTGAAGGATTCATTTCACTTTTATGACAAAACTTTCCGTTTCATCCTGTGGCAAAAAAGTTTCCATTCAGCAAGAGCTCGGTATCATAGTGAATCAATAATTCGAAATTTTTGAAGGACATCTTTTACGGTACATCAAACAGAAAACTTTAGTATTTGCCGACGCTTCTATAAAATGAAAGGTTTTATGCACATGGTACGTCATCAGTGATACACTGCCTTAAAATTAAGTACCTATTAAAATAGAAGTGGGAGTTTTAAGTTTTTTCTCTGTCTTAAATATTGATTTTACCATGAACTTATTTTATGCTATTATATTTTTTGTTCAAATGCCGTAAAGGGGATACTATTTTTCCTTACCTTTCAGACATTAGTATGTATATACTGTAATTTAGATCATCTGAAAATGTAACACTTTATATGTTTACGAAAAATCTTACCTAAAATAGATTGAATAAAGCTATGTCCTTTCCGTGTCACATAATTTAATGATACGAATACCTATCTTATGCTTTAGGGATTTCCATATTTATATCATATCGTAAATATATGATTCAGAACTGACGTGTATTTCTTAATAGTTCCTTCAAATAGTCTTTGCCAACATCTCTTCCCATGGGACAGTTTCGACATTTTCATCATGATCACGTTTCCTTTTATGCTGATAATCTTGCCTAACTAACTTTTTCTGTCTTCATGTCATGGAAGTCTCCATAGAAGGTCAAAATTTTACCATTAGCGCAAATTTCACCATCCAATATTTTTTCAATAACTGTACTGATGCTCGGATAAGATCTTGCAGGATCGATAAATTTCCTACCATAATAACACCAATATAATAAAATTATATTACTGTTGATAGTTCTTGTTTCTCAAATTTGAATGCTATGTTTTACAATGTGAGTCATTGTTTAAATTTGTTTCCAGTTAAATAATATCAGTGATCCAAGACATTGTTTAAATTTTATGTACTGCGATATACACAATGTAAGTAATTGTACAAATCACAAATCTCTCTGCTAGCTATTCAGGTTAACAACATATCTGCTTGAAGATCAAGAATAAGAAGAGGGGAGGAAAAATTATCGTTCTTAAAAGGTAACATTGCACAATAGGGTAAACAGACACTGTATAATGGAGGGATAATTCAAGAAAGGGTATTACCAGGAGAGAGTAATGTTATGTAAGATGAAAAGCAGGTGTTCAAATTTTTGTATTCTTATGAAATGAGTAAGAAATGTCCAATACCCATTTACCATGAAAACTTTGCAGGAAACGATTTTTTATTGACATGGATGCACATTTGTTGTTAATGATCTGTTATTTAAAATGCTGTCAAATTTGTGCAATTGGTTGATTGTGTAATGTACGCGAAGTTTGCTTAACGCAGTTAATAAAGTGAAATCCACATCCTTTGAGGATGGCGTTGTTTAATTTAACTGTGCAAACTGATGACACAACATTTAAAGAGGGCTTTCTTTATCCGATTTTGATAATATCACAATAATATTTAGTAGAATCAAAATTATAGATATTAAAATTTTTACCTTTGCGTTGAGTTGTAAAACCAGAGCGTTCGGCATGCAAAAAAGAAAATATGTAAGGGGAATTCACGAACTGAGGTGGTAGAGTATAATTTATTGATATATTGATAAGTACTAAATTCAAATTACAATTAAAAAATTTTTCATGATGATTATCAAAAGTAAAGTTTTATTGCTATTCCTTGTAATTTTTGAACAGTCCCATGAAAGAACCACTGAATTCACCAATAAAAATAACATTTTTATTGGTGAATTCAAGTACGTGATCCCAATTTTTTGATCAAGCAAGCACATTTTGCAACATATAATTAAATTTTATGCAAGTGCATTAAATTATAAGTGGACCAAGGGTAAAATGGTCTAACATGAAAATGAATAGTTTAATTACTTTAAAAAAGTAGCAGACAGTTCTTTTAATTGAACTGAACTATTCACCTAATTTTTGATGCAGCAATAATTTCTTAATTTGTGAATCCCGTAAAAGTATACCTTTTTTTTACGATCACTTAAATCAGAAATTCTAATTCTTAGGTAAGCGAATCTCCTAACCTGTTAATAAACTATTACCTTGAAAAGGTCTTTGTAAATCATATTTAAATGCTTAATGGAAAGAGTTACATTTTTTGAGGATTTGAAAATACGTTTTTGACTATATTAGTGATATTTGTTTTGACCAATGTTTTCTTATTCAATATCTGGGTTATCGCATTTCGAAAAGGAAGTGAAGCATTTTAGAGTACCTCAGCTGTTCCTTAAGACGAACAGCTGTTGCATTAACCTCCAAACATACCCCATACTTTTATGTAACTACTTAAAACATTTTTAAATTCTTTTTAAGCTGACATCGTCTTAGATGTTAACTAATCACATCATCGTATCTAAAATGTTTATCTTAGTATTACCATATCGGATATGATAACGCATTTCATCATTACTGAATCCTTAAATGTTAACTCATTACGTATGTAGCAGAAAAATACTAAGAGGTTTAATGTACAAAGCATTTTGGCTGCACTTTTAAAATAGTAGTGAATTGAAATTAATGAAATGGTGAGGCAGTAATAGAAAACACTAAACTTTTCCCTCTTATATCAGGAACCTAATTTGTATTAGATGTAATAAGCATAAAACCGAAAGGTTCAATGTGAAAAACAGAAGTACTCTGAGAATAAAAAAATAATGAAGGTCTTTGGCGGGATTCGAATCTCGAACCTCCCGCTTACTAGCCGAACATATATCCAAATATGCAATGAAGGTCCTTAGCAGAGAAGGAGGAAATCCCTTAGATATATAATCTTGTTAACAACTCTCTTTCTCTGTAATTTAGGTTACAATAACACGCCTAATAATGATTATTGGAGAAGTCAAACAACAAGAATCAGCGTAGTATTTGTAAATTTTGCTCATTCAAAAATTTTTCTCATTTTTTTCGCGTTCAAGGACATCATTCTGCTCGATGAGAGGCACTTCTCATTCAAAAAATCTGTGTGCTGTAGTTAACTAACCTTATTCCAATCCGTCTTTACCTTCAGATTTTAAGAAAATTATGTTTTAGTTTTCTTGTTTCATCAATAGATGGCGCCAGTAGCGTAACTTCTGTTCAGCCATTCTTATCTTATATCGTATCTCTTTCATTTGCACTTGGACAGCTGAGGGAGATGGATCTCTAGTTAAACCATCGAAACTAGTCCTGCTAAATTTACAAATATTACGCTGATTCTTGTTGTTTGACTTCTCCAATAACATTCTATCAAGTGATGTCCGTAAACTCAAAAATTATTGACAACAGCAAAAATCTAAAAACATCTAAAATGGAAGAGCACATGAAAAAGAAACCTTATATATTCTGTGGTTAAATCTTTGTGGACCTTGCAGTTACGGGCAGGACTTGTAAGGGATGCTCCTGTCGTCGTCCCTAGTTTCAGAGTATCAGTGTAAATAGTAAATTTTATTCATCTGCATACAATTTTTACAGGGTACATGTCAAGAATATACCTAGTGTATATACACCCTTTTTGCACGAAATATATATTGCACGAAACTTTGAATCCATGCATTTTAAACTATATTATTCTAAAGATACTATAATTCCAAACTTGCGTTTTTATTCTGGATTAAAGTGGAGAGTGTCACTGTGTTAGCTATATTTTGCCACATTGACAACAGCGGTATGCAAAACTTGAACTTCTAAAAATGAATCATAATTTTTTTTGTTATTATTAGTGGCCAATATTGTTCCCATTGTAAATTAGTATGTACGAGTTCATAAGTATATAAACTTGGTAAAATGGCTACCTGCATAGGCGTTTTCATGGCTTCTTCCTATGAGTAACGCGAATCCAAAACAGTTTCTTAAAAACTAGGCAAGTAGCCTTTGTGAGCTTTATTAAAACTCAAGTAATCCATGTCTTAAACACATAAGCTATTATCAGTAAAAGAGTTATTAAAAAAAGGAGAAAGTGTTTTCTGCTTCCATATTAGCCGAACATGTGGAACATGAAGTATGTGTCTATGGGATATCTAGATATTCCGGATTCACTTACCTGCGTTATAATTTAAGCAGAATAAGAAAATGAAATCGTTATAGAAAATGGAAAAATTATTTAAAATTGTTAAAGAAATACGAGCCCAGTTTCCTCATTCAAAATATTTAAAAACTTCCATATTTTACTTTTCTTTTAGAAAGTAAATCCATGCTTTATCTCTGAAAAAATTCTTAACCATTCTTGTTTCCCAGTTGCTTAATTTGAGACACTTTCAGCGAACAACGGTCGCATCATCATTAAAAGACTTAGCATGCCCCAGGAGGGAAGACGGTTAACAAAGAGCATGCTGGGACAATTTAATCTCTCTTGACATACGAGAATGTTCAGCACAAAGCTTTTAATCTCCACACGCATGCATCCATGTTTATAGCCGCTAAGGTGAGCTATACAAAAGCAGCATCTCGAATTTCATTTGAAGTAAAGGTTATATGAAAGAATCAAGAGGCTGGTTAATTGAAAGAGAAGTGCTTGTTGTGACTGGAATTGCATCAAATAGCTGGAATAATTGTGTTTCTATATTTAACAGACTTACTTGTACTATAAACTTTGTATAAGCGGTGATTTTAAGAAGTTAAAAGATATTAGTTCATAGATTTGAAATTTTATGCATGCTGGTGAGATTTTATCGCAAAAAAGCAAAGTTTGCTATTTTTATAATTTTAAGTGTTGTGAAGAAGAAATGGATTACAGTTAAATCATATTTTATTCTTTTTATTTTTTTATATTTATTTGCCTATGTGAACTCATGCACTAATCAATGAAAACATTATGATCAGCCTTATATCATATTACTGTACATCTAGCAAGTAAAAGAGAGGCAATTCGTTGTGGCATAGATTCTACTTCTTCGTTGTTGTTCGGAGAGGGATACATATTACTACACTACTCGAAAAAGCCTATTTTCCATACTGCAATAATTTTTACTAAATTTTTTTATCATTTAAAAGTAACAAAATTATAGTAAGAAATTCCTGTTGTTTCGAAACGACTTATCATATTTTAGATTGAAAATGTTACAGCTTAGGACAAAAATTACGTGTAGTATAATTTGGCAGTTGATCAGGCTATATGAATAATTAATGCACGAAGAGGAGTGGATGGTGGTTTGTTAGCGTAATGTAATGTGTTTAAAAAACAGAAAGACTAAATGTGAGTTTCCAGTCTTAAAAAGAAATTCTGGAATCAATAACAGCTTTTGGAAAACTTAGATTCTTTCTGTCATATAAGACGAATTAAGAAATTAAGATGCGCCAATAGAATGGTGACAACTGTAGTTTTTTCAAACTCCGTCCCCAAAAATATAAAGCAGTGTTCACCGAAATAGTTTATCGACCCATCTGAAGACATGCCTATTATATATTTCTGAACAAGACTTCTGCATTGTGTGCGGTACAACAGCTGACGAAAAGCTAAGTTGCTGAGCACTGGTAGTTCAAAATGGGTTTGATTTTAGAACAGCGGGCTAGATACATGGGCGTTCTCGTGATTTCCCTATGTATAACGTGGATACGAGCCAGTTTCATTTAGAAATTCTCCCACGAAAGCATCCCTTCCTTAAGACATATAGCCCTAGTATGCATGGCCTTAATCAAATTACCAAATCAGCCAGTCTGTGTTGCATTCGCAAGAACTCACGTTTTATCTACCTACTTCAGGCAATAAGCCTGGAAATTATTAATAGCATTCCTAAGCATGCTACTTTTATTTAATCTGGTGGCGGTAAAACCACTACAGTAGCTGTATTTTTGCCCTATCTCCAAGCGGTATTATTTAAAATTAAGAAAAGAAATTAGATTTGTTGTTCCGTTTTTAGAAGCCAAATCCTATCCGTCGAAGGGTGCCTCAGCTCAGTTCTTCAAATTACAGATTCATACTCCATTTGAACTCTTGCCGACAGCTACAGTCCCTGCAAACTGATTCAGGGTGGAAGATAAAAGTGGAGTAGGCATATTAAATAAATTAGAAGATCTATCTTTGCCCTGTGAAGTGCATTTGCAGTAATTTTTCCCACGTCGACAACTTCAGAAACTATACACTGCATAATTTGACAAAGAAGATCCCTTGACATTCCATGAAACCATGCACATAGTGCAAATAAGAAAATTCTTTGAGATAATTCCTCCTGTACCAGTGGTGAACAGGAGGAATGATTTAATTCTGAGGTTATTCTCCCTGTTCACTACTGGTACCAGATCGATATTTCCAGTTGTGCACTTACCTTTGGTTCTGACAGGCTTAGATATTGGCTTGAGAATCTAGTTGGAAATGTATAAACCTGCCAAAACCAGTGTAAGTGTAAACTAGAACGATCCTTTTGTACCAGAGGTGAACAGGAGAAATAACACCAAAATTTAATCATTTCTAATTGCACCAGTAATGAACAGAATTACGAGCGTTTAATTTGGGCTTTGACAGATTTGTAAATTTCTAACTAGAATCTCCAGCGGAGTATCTCATATTTGATAATGGTCGCAAAACGTATTCAATCTGCTCAAAATGAAAGATAAGTCAGGCTTCTCCCAAACATATTCTCAAATGCTGAGATTACCCTGTTCTGACTTTTTTGTTTTACCTTTTGCTTGGATGGTATTATGTAAGGACGAATGTAGCTTCGTGGATTTTATTTTGAAATGCTTACCGAAACGGTTAAAATAATTTATTTGCTATTAAAATGAAACCGTTGGCAACACTACAGAATGCAAAAAAGTTAATGATAGCTTTAGGAAGATTTCAAAATTTATGTTTTCACTAAATCTTAAGCAAAGTGTTTTTAAAAACCGAAAGGAAAATCACTCATTTTGTATAACGTAGACATTGCATAAAGGTTTCATAGCAGATATTATCGAGCGATTCCCCTTAAATCAATCATTTTAATATAATGAAGTGTCCTCTTCATTATCAAATTAATGAAATTAACTGTACAGATAAGTTCTCGATAATAATTATAGAATTCCGATAGAACTTAATTTCTGTTGAAATCAATTAAACGAATTACAAATAGTTTTAGGAAGAATATCTAAATATGTTTCTACTAACAGATTAACTTACCTCGGCTATTCTCAGAGCCAATTGGAATAGTACTGATTCTATGATGAAATCTCTGCTATTTTCGTATTAATTTCCTATTACTATAAATGTCCATTAAACCTTGCTTACATCTCTATCACCAGAGCTCGCATGCAGAATTTCTGCATTGTTCTGTACGTTATGTGAACTGTAGATTAAAATTTAACCCTCGCAATCTACGGCGTCATTGTTTGAAAGCTCCAAAGTACCTTAACTATTATGAATAATAGTTAAGGTAATTATAATTTTCTCATTTTTCGTATCATTGTTAAAGGAAAAACTCAGCTTGGTATAATAGAAAAGTTTCTTCCTTGGTTAATAGATTTCGATAAGGTAAAAGACAGTCATAATACCTGTAATAATACCTATTTCTGGCTTTCTGAGAAAGCTATGCATATAGTGCATTTTCGTAGTTCAACAGTTTTTATGTTGAATATTATTTTTATGAATTTTTTCTATTCGCCACAAATCTCGCACAAAAGAACTGCAAAATTTCAAATCATGATTATTAAGTTATTTTGTTTTTCTTTTCTTTTTTTTCCATGTGAAATTTAATGTGCAACACACATTTCTGTAATTTGAAGATAAACATGCCAAAGCAAAAATTAAAAATAGGCTAAAATGCTAGATTGCTATAGAATCTGAATAAAACTATTGATTTCGAAGTGTTATATAAGGGCCTTAGAAGAGCATTAAATATAAACTAGTACTTTTAGTGTTAAATATAAACTAGTGCTTTTACTGCTTTTAGTTACATTAAAACAACTTAGATTAGCCAAAAATATTAATCAATTAAATTTGCTTTGTGATTTTGAAATTAAATACCCGAACAACGCAGTGATAATTGGTGGAAAATCATATATAAGGAGACAAGGCAATAAAAAAAATCATACTAAATTTATAAAGGGAAACAGACTTTTATTCTACCTTTTAAAATTAATTTAAACTATTAGCATGTAATGATGACACTCCCAGGAGTAAAAAAATACTGTACAATTTTACATATTTTAGCATATTAATATTAGACTCAAGTAAGATTGCACCTTAACATTTTAAATTTATATTGCATCAATTGATCAACTCTCATAGCACTTTCGAAGCCTTACCAAATATTGCAATACTTTACATACTAAATAATTATGAAAACTTCCTACTGCACTACTGCTATAATTTCTAGATATTTAATATAACAGTAAAACGTTTCCTTCTATGAAAACATTATTGAAATTACACTGTTGCACATTACTCCCTAAGTCAAGGGGGAAAAAAACTTAACTGTCGTCTTCAGTCCTAGACTCCGGAAGCAGAAGCTAGTTTAAAACCCTCTGGAAGCTGGAAATCCAGGAAACCACGCTCATCATTAGGCCAGGAGTAAACTTGATCCACAACGCCAAGGAATGGGAACCGTAGTCAAGAAGCTGGGAAGATGACTCGGATGGCAAACCTCATGTCGTTCACGGTAGGTGAACGGCCGGTCCTAATTCAGGCGACGATGGAACAGATGGCCTGCCAAAAGTAAGCCGTAACGAAGACTTGGAGTGAGGCTCCCAGACATGAGGAAGAAGCGATGTCCTTGATGAAAAGATAAAAAGAGATGAAAGAGATGTCCTCGTATATGTAGACATTAATTATTTACGAAGTAGAGCCCGAAAAAATTAAACAGCATAGTTAAGCGGTGGCCTAAGGGAGCAAGAAAGGGCCTCTCGTCCTACGAAGATTCTGCACCGCCAAAACTGGAGGAAAAGATCGCAAGAGAGCGAAAACTGGAGTGTACAGGCTTTTTGTTCCTAAAGTTTACCAACGGCGCCAAAGCTCATTCAAAAACGTAACAATGACAAAAACGCCCTGCAGAAAACCGTATAAAAATTCGTACTTTTCAAAACGTTAGTTCAACACCTTTCTCCAGCATCGCCAGAAACTTTGCCAATCAAAACGCCTGCCGACAGTAAATAACGAGTAAACCTACCTCTCTACCGGATATCCAAAGTGACCTTCACCTTAATTCGCCCCAAAGCAGCTTAAAAATGACAAGATAAGCAATTCATCCCCCCTACACCAAATCCAGCAAAAGCTACAGAATTTTGTTAGTTAAATGAGCATATTTGACAAATTATTCAGCATTCAACTTGAAAGTATTTTTAAATTGAAGTGCAAATTTTTCTGTTTCTTCTAGTATATGTTATAAATATGTAAACTCAAATTAAGTATTTTTAAATCCAGATTATAACATGCAAATCACACCCATTTCCATTGTCTACTGCCAAGCGCGTTCCGAAAACGAAAGTAACGAAATTACTATCTTAAGTACAAAACTCCAGTTGAAAGTAAGACAAATTAACACAGGGGTTAAATAAAATACACATAGTATAGCATAATTTGGAATATAAAGGAATGAATTAATAAATTAACTTAATTCCGCTACGCAACAGAAGGTTATCTGATGTCAGGCCAATATTCTTCAAAAACAAAAGAAATTCTGCAGATATTACAGAATATAAAAGGAGCGAAAAACATGCATTTGAATTATTCTTTCAAGCCAAAAAAAAGAAAAGAAAAAAAGAAAAGGAATATATTCTTGTTTTAAATCTTTTCATTAAATTTTCTGTTATTAACTAGTAGAAGGTAGTAGACATTTTACAGTACAGCATGCGTAATATGAGAACATTGAATTCGAGCAATTTTTGAAGTCGCTTTCCAAACTTCATATTCTCTAGTTGATAGGATGGAGAGGTAGGTTTAAAATTTTGTCTGCAATAGCAATTTTCGATTAGCCACTAGTATGCTAATATTTATGCTCTTCTTTATCAATCTCTAGCAACACTGGTATTAATTTCATTCAAAGTTATGCCCATTTGCAACAAATACTACGCCAAATGGCTGTAACTGCTTCTGTTATAATTGTAAAGAAATTGCAAGGAATCGACTTCGAATATGAAATTGAGGTATAGAAATTTTTGTTTAAAACAAAGATAATCGTTCTTTTCTTTTGAGCTTAAGGGATATCCTCTTTTTATTTCAGTTCAAAGAAAGGCAGCTAATTCCATAATAAAATTCCAAAGTGATTTTTGGACAACGTTATAGTTGTAGGGTTGTTGCTGATAGCTGGAGGTTAATGTCCTGCACACCCTAGTACACTAACAGCTACGTCTCAACAACTCACAAATATAGAAAAAAAGTTTGAAATAATCTTTTTATTTTAGTCGAAAATTTAACATAAAAGCACAACTTGTTCTACAGACTAACCACCACTTGAAGCTATTCAAACTAAGCAATAACAGGAAACTAAATTTAAACATTGGTAACGTAGGCTAAGAGTGCATATTCACTAGATTCGCTAGAATAAGGTGACTAATTTCTTTAACCAGCGAGTAAATTTAAAGCATCGGCTAGCGAGAATGCCAAAACAAAATACAATTTTTAAATAAAGCTGATGAAAAGCTAACAGCAGATGTGTGCCAGAAGCTCTGTACTTCTAAGACTCAAAACCGTCAGTTTAATGACTGTTAAAGCTAATTTGCATTCTGGTGAGGAATACAGAAGGAAGAAATTATGGTAAAGGTCGAAAACATAATAACTGGTTAATTAACATAAGAGCTTTACATCCGCTAACATTGAAAGTGAAATTATTCCTTATTGCCGAATTACTGAAGAAGTAATGAACTTGTTATATAAGAAACTGTCCACTAGGAATTCGATAATGACATGTTTTAATACGCATATACAATATATGTTTATATCTCTTATATTGTAAAATATGTATAGCTTTTATTCGAATTTAATTTCATTTTTTGCATTGTTATTCCTATTTAAAGTTTCTTTTTTCTATTTTTTTGCGATGGATGGAATTAAATGAATAAAATTAAATCCGTCTTGTATTTCTCTTTTCATATATTTTGCTTTTTTATATTCACAGTTGTAAAATTAATCTATTCTCCCATCTGTAATTTCACATAAAATGTTTAATTTTTCCTTTTTACTTATCTGCACTAACTAAAGCGAACAAAAATTATTCAAACTCCTTGACAAAATTAAGGAAAACAGCTTTTATTCGTTTGCCACATAATATATATTTTCCATCAAAAATCAGTTTAAATGATAATTTCAAGAAATTTCTGCTAAAAATACAAAAGTACTTTTAAACTCGAAATATTTTCCAAAAACGGCATATTTGTTCACATGATTTATTTTCGCCTTAGTTGTTTATTTGGTTTTTCAACAAATACCTAAAATATTTATTTATTTAACATTAGAATTAAGGAGAAGAAGAAAGTAATGAATATTTAATTTTCATTTAAAGAAATTTAAAGAACAGAAAAAAAGCTTTATTTTTATTTTAGCTAAATCTTTTCTTTTATAAACTCTTAGCAGAATTTCTTATTATGAACGTTAGTGAAAAAGATTTATTCAAGACAGAGAAGGGTTTATTGATAAAAAAGAACAAAATGTTATTTCTAAAAATACTTTTCATTTTGAAACATTAAATTGTATTGCTAGAAATCCTTCATATTGTTTTATTACTGTTTCTTTTTAACTAAGTGGGCAGCTTTTGATCAAAAATAACTGAAAATGAAATGAAAATACTATAATATCAGAACATATGCATTAGTTCTAGAAAAATTGCATAAAAAGATTAGTATTTCACTAATAACTCTTTACTTATATTCAGTGAGCTTTAATCTTAGAAAATTGTTGATTATCAAATGCTTTACTGGTTTAAATTTATAATAATTTTAATGTATGAAATATCTTAATCTAGTACTAGTTACTTAATTGTGTGCTAGTTAGTACTTCATGCACGCAGGCTTGTGGTAAAGAAGAATCATGAACAAATCATTCGTGCCAGCCACAGGCCGCGAAGACTTTGAGAAATTTCACTATTTGTTTCACCACCACAAAGGTAATTTTGTTTTTTTTCCCATGGATAAAAATACTGTCTAATAATAACTAAGAGAAAGATAAGCATTAACAATGAAGAAAAAGGTAATATTGAAAAAAGAATGATTATGAAAACAAATTTCTTAGTTTTAAAATTGTGAAAGGACTTTAACTGTATTTCTTTCCTTACATATAATATTACGAAATGCGTTAGCATTTTTTATTACATATATTTCTTTACATAGAAACAATGTGAAATATATAGTCAGTTTAAAACTAACCTTAATATAAGTTTCAATATTCTCAAACTATTTATTAGAAAAGTATAACTACACTGCGCAAACAAAACAAAACAAAACAACAACAACAAAAAAAAAAGGACAGTCCTATATCTCTCGTTCTACTGGGCTAATTGGCGAAATTCAACTTGAGCTTTTCATGTCTCGAAATCGCGACTTAGGATATGTATTAGATTTATACATGCACTGTTCTAATATGGGTATTTTGACACAAAATGGGACTTTTTTTGAAATGACATGCCAAGAGAAGAGGAGTGGGAGACTCTCGGATTCGTGCTTCCCCGAGGTGCTCTCCATCAAAATTGGGGGCGAAACTGAGCAAAATTGTAATATCACCTGTATCGTACTCAAGGCTCTTGCCAACGGCAGGTGCAGTCTTCCACTCCTTGAAACGCTGAATTTCGTGGGCTTGTTCAGAATTTAATATCAGAAAAGTGAGATAAGTTACAACAGCATAATTAATTTTAGGTAGTAAGTAAATATGTTTTGTAAAAACCTTTTTCAATATAACTTTTTCAATATGTAGAGTAAATGTTATTATTAATATTTAGCAACTTTCGATCAATTAAAATTATACTGAATGAGTAATCCCAGAAAATAAAGAATGCTTTAGAGGAACAGAAAAGCGGTTTATATAAATCCTTGTATTTCAGTAAGAATCAATCTGAAACAGAAGATTAAGGACTCTACACTTAATTTATTTTGGCAATTTAGTAATTTAATTTTAACGGATGATGAAATAATGCTTATGTAATCAATATTAGGTACAATTAAATTTCTTGTGAGAAAAAACAGTTGTTAAATATTGCGCTATAATCTGCTATCGTTACAGTTATCTCATGCATTTTTTAATGCATTTTTTTGTCTGCCCAAGAAACTTTGCTTATGATTTGTGAGAGTAAATTTTCCATCGTTCCGCAGTAAACAAACGTAATTTTCTTTTAAACAAGGACTGATTAATCTGGGTACAGGTAATACAAAATTAAAGAAATACGCTAAAAATAGGCTATAAAATTATGCATTTTCCTTCTTATGAATACAAATAAAGAAGGTTTTGTGTTATAAATTATAAAAATGCCTATTTATTTAAATTAAAATATTAAGTTTCTACTCATGTTAAAGGTGGACTTTAAGAACTTTAAGCCAATATCTTTCATTAGATAAAATGTTCCTTTTTCTATAATTTACGTAATTTAAAAGTTACTTCAAACATACTAAGTATCAACTTTTAGGAAAAGGAGGAAAAATAAATTTCCATGGAAACCAATTATTTTGCTTCAAAATGCAACGAATTTCTTTCTGCCGCATAATTTAATTTAGTACATTCTGAACCTTCCAGTTTTACTTAATAGTGCATCAGTGATTTTCATCACTAACAAATATTTCATTTAACTTGAAGCCATGCATGAAATTACAAAATTAATTTTTGCAAAAGTTAATTCGACCTTAATTCAGTCCTTGAAAGTACACATTTTAATAATTATAGATTTTTCACAACCATAAAATGTGTTACTGTTATTTCAAAATGCCAGAC
The DNA here is from genome assembly GCA_000611955.2 of Stegodyphus mimosarum. Lineage (NCBI taxonomy): Eukaryota > Metazoa > Arthropoda > Arachnida > Araneae > Eresidae > Stegodyphus > Stegodyphus mimosarum. The sequence goes on along the minus strand of KK117287.1, from coordinate 126,313 downwards.
ACTTGCATTTAATGCATTCGTCGAAAATGTCCGATGCCTGTCGGTCATTTAACTGTCTTATCAGTCAGAACATTGCACAAGGAGGGAAATTCCATCCCAGATTTGATGAAGAACGCCCAGGGGAACGAAATGAGAGTTTCCCACCCTTCTTAGCCTATCATTAAATCTCTAGAGAAAACTTCCGGCTGGCCAATATTTTAAGGACATGCCGCACAGACATTATGCATTTATAAACATGCAAGCCTTCTTTGAATTTGAACTCGAGTCTACAGTACGACAATCAATAACGCTGACCACTGTACCTATCATTACAGCCAATCATACAACATACGCACTGAAATTATGCCGACAAAAAAGCCATGATAATTAAACTATCTACAGTAATAAAGAATATCACATTGTTATATTGTAAGAATTTTAGTGCGTTACCCCTAAATATCAATATGACAATTTCATTTCTGAGTAATTTTAAAAATTCTGCATTATGTGCAATATATTTGAAAGTTTAAGAAGTCTTGCGCATAAATCTAACTGTGAAGGAAACACGGTACAGAAATTGAAATTTAGTGTTTTCCTTTATTCTTTTGTAACCGCTTTGCTAAACCAAAAGTGGTTTACATATGCAATTACCATCGCACCTTGAAGTGAAAGTAAGAGCTTTAAATATTTGTGACCTTAAAGGGAACTTCTTTTTTCCTCTAACGAAAACACATTTTATTTTGTAGCTTTTCTCCTGAATAAACCAGTTTATTTCTTGGTAAAGGTTTCTTACGGAGAGTATTATATTTCACGCAAACTAAGGTTTTCCAGAGTAATGCTGTGGATAGATTTTATTTGGAGTACTTGTGTACAACGTCTTCTCTACAGGCATGAGATAATGTTTGGCGATAAAAGTTTCATTAAAGGAAAAGTCAGTTAAGATCATATTCCGAGTATTGTTTGCCAAGCGAATACTCAAGTAGCTTATTATTTCATTTCAACAGGCCTTTCCGTATTTTCTACATAACTTTTCTATATTTCAAAAGTTAAGCTCAAGTAAAGTAGGACAAAAAGGCCTGACATACAATTTGATTTGTTTTGTGTAAATTCTGCTTAAATACAATTCATTCTCTGCAGTTTTTCATTACTGTAAGAGATGTAAACTATTCAGGGGGAAGGAGACAGTTCTATATCTCCCCTTCTACTGGGTCAATTGAAGAAATTCAAATCGTGTTTTTCATGTCTCGAAAGCGCGGCTTAGGATATGTATTAGATTTATACATAGCATTGTTCAAATATAGGTATTTTGGCACAAAATCGGACTTTTTCTGAAATGACATGCCAATGTCTTTCCATATTTCGATTCTAAGACACAAATTATGCCAAACTCCCAAGTTTTGTAAAAGTCGCACGAGTAGTTTTTTAAAAAAAATTAGCTCTCAAAATTTTAGCTGCTCAATGTTAACTCAATTTTGTATGTATGTATTAATATCTTTTTTTTATGAAACGTATTTGGTTCCTTCTTACACAGTTCGAAATTTTAGGTTTATTCCAATTAATATTCATCCATTTTTTATGATTTATTTTTAAATAATTTTTATAAAATTTTCGGAAAAATATTTTGAATTATACCCTATAAAATTTTTACGATCATCTTAAAGTAGATGTATTTCTAAGCATACCTGCAAAAAATTAGAGCTTTTTATTCAAAATTTCCGAAGATATACGTGAATTTATATATTGGCGTATTTGAAATTTGGCATATTTGTTGAAAGCGATGATAGCGAAAATATGGCTTATGCACTTCGTTAAAGTTATTTGAAAAAGGAACGATGGGACTTTTTTCCGCTCATGCACATTGCAAAAAGATAGGAATGATGTGACTTTTTTTCCTCTCCCGCACAATGGAAGGGATAGAAAAATAGGTTGCCATGTATTCAAGAAGTTCGCCAAGTAAATTATTCTTGGCGCAAACTGAAAAAAAAAATTCGCCAATTTAAATTTTTGAATTTCTCCGTAAATTTTGCACCAAATTTTACAAAATTTAATATTTAAACATAATTTGAGTCGTAGAATATAAATATGGGGAAAAAGGTACGTTACTTCAGACAACAACCCATTTTGTGTCAAAATACCTAAGTTAGAACAATGAATATGAATCTAATATATGTCCTAAGTTGCGCTTTCGAGACACGAAAAACGCATTTTGAATTTCGTCAATCGGTCCAGTACCCAGCAGAACTGGCGATATAGAACTGTCCCTTTTTTTTTTTTTGGATGAGGCAGTGTACCTCTAGCGTTTTTCTAAAGTGCTTCCGTCTTTTTAGCTAACGTCTATATTTATCGTGGTTATCACATGCACTGACTGCGTTAAATGCAGTGAACTTTCTTTAAGATGATCAGGTGCTTCCAGATCTTCTTGTGGAGATGGTTACCTACAGATGATTTTCAATACCAATGTTTATATTCGATACGCTGGTCATTTTTAGAGCCGATCATCTTAAAGAGGTCTTCGTAAAAGGGTTCACAGTACTTTTAATATTGCAATATTATTTCATTTAGCCGGCCTCTGATCAGATGGATTATTTCTAAAAACAGATGAAATATCGCAGTGATGCTATATCTGTACTCTATCTGTGAAAGAGGTCCTTCAAACAGCTCCAAATTTTAAATAAACACATTTAATTATATACATTATATTACATGGTTCAGTTGCATAGTAAATATACGTTACACAACTCGTCATACTACTTTCTAAAACGCACACTAACTCTTGCTCAAACCAAAATTTTTTCTCACATAACTGAGGGCTACAACGCCCTCTATGGGAGATCGCAACACTATCTGTTTGAGAATTCCACAGGTGATCGAATGGTTAAGTACAATAACCGATGACCATCGATAGTTCGATTCATGTTTTAATTTCGGTGAACGTGCTTGATTACTTAGGCGTTTTTGTGATTTTACTCATACGTCTACTATCCTGTTCACTCCACTGGCAAAGCAGCTTACCAGTATCTGAGCGTACAGCTAACATGTCCCACCAGTGGTAGAGTTTGGTAAATATAATACAAAACTTCGAGCAAAAGCGAAAATGACAGATCAGACAGGCGTATGAAATGCCTATGGATGTGTCCAACAACCAATATTACAACGTAACTATATTGTCAAGATATAATACTTCGCTAAGATACTTACCAAGTAAAAATGAATATGAAAGCACTACGAAGAAAATAACGGTACAATGAGAAAATAATCTTTGATAATGAGGTCTGAACCAAGTAATTTAACTGAAGTAAGCAGATAACCAATCAAATGTACAATGAAGATGTAACAAAAGCAGTGCTAATACATTGTGATATTGAAGTAAATGGTATAGACATATTATACAGGTTGCTAAAATTGTGCAGTTACAATTAGAATACAAGAAGGTAAAGAAATATATAACAGAAATATCTTCTTACATGACACTGATGTAGGAAACCAATCAGTAAACGGAACTATGTAATGCTTAAACATTAAATGCTCTGTATATACACAGTCCAGTCACATTAATGTGACCATCTGTCAAAAGCCAGAATAACCACCTTTCGCAGAGCGGACTGCTGCGAGACGTGCAGGAAGAGAGTCACATAAGTCCCTGAAGGTGTTCTCTGGGATGTTGAGCCATGCCGACTCTAATGCCGTGGCCAGCTGCGCTAGATTACGCGGTTGAGGATCCATGGCGCGAACAACTCGATCGAGATGGTCCCACAGATGCTCGATTGGGTTTAAGTCAGGTGAGTTTGCTGGCCAGGGGAGGACGGTAAACTCATCCTGGTGCTCTTCGAACCACGCACGTACACTGGCAGCTGTATGGCACCTCGCATTGTCCTGCTGGAAGATGCCATCATCCTGAGGAAAAACAATGCGCATGTAGGGGTGAACATGGTCCGCAAGGACAGATGCGTACTTGTATTGATCCATTGTGCCTTCCACAATGATCAGTGAACCTAGAGAATGCCAGGAAAACATTCCCCAGACCATAATGCTCCCGCCTCCAGCTTGGACCGTTCCGGCAATGGTTGCAGGGTGGTTCCTTTCAGAGGTTTCACGCCTTATACGCCAACGTCCATCTGTCCGATGGAGCATAAAACGCGATTCATCCGAAAACGCAACCTGTCGCCACTCAGTGGACGTCCAGCTGCTGTACTGGCGTGCAAATTCTAGCCTTCGCCGTCGATGAACAGCAGTCAGCATAGGTGCACGAACCAGGCGTCTGCTTCGGAGGCCCAGACGCAGCAATGTTCGCTGAATAGTACTTTGGGAGACACTTTTGGTAGCCCCTTGGTTCATTTTGGTGGTCAGTTGCTCAACGGTAGCCCGTCTATCTGCCCGAACGCATCTCCGCAACCGTCGTTCGCCTCTGTCATCTATGGCCCGTGGTTCACCACATTTGCCACGTCGCTGATTTTGGACAGTCCCATTTTGCCATGCACGGTACACTTTTACCACGGCGGCACGCGAACAGTTCACAAACTCAGCCGTTTCGGAAATGCTTCCACCCTTGGCCCGAAAGCCAATGATCATGCCCTTTTGGAAGTCGGATAAATCGCTTCGTTTCTGCATTACGCCAACGATTGAAATGTTTTCCGAAGCCCTCACACACCCTTTATATACGCTCAACTGCACTGTGCTGCCACCTGCCTTCTGTGATTGGTTATTTAACTCTGACATGGAAAGTACGTGGTGGTCACATTAATGTGACTGGACTGTGTATATATATATAGATTACATGGATAATTTTGTTTTGAATGCAAGTAGATACAGATGCACTACACATATTGAACTGCAATCCGCACACTACTGCAATCTGGAGTAAGCGGTAAGAATGCTCCATATGCACTCTTGTTGCTTTGTGTTGCATAAGGCATCGACAGTCCATGCTAGCCAGTTGATGTCCGCTGCTTTAATCATTTGCCACATTTCGGTCAAGGAGCATTGAGAAACATATTGATCTGCGTTCTCTACTATTACACACTTACATGTGTCATTGGCACGATTTTTAAATCTGCACAGATAGCTGGGAAATGGGCCATGATTAGTCAAAAAGTTAGAGTCAAGTTAGTGACATTCAGCCTCTGTTCTAATCTTCGGGATCAGGCGAAAACTTCTCCTTCTTGTATCAGCTGCAGCCCAACGTTCCTGTAATTTATCTAATAATCTAACTACTATCCATATGAAAAGCTTTCTCGTAAAAAGAATTTTAAAAAAGCATCCCTTCCTTCAGACAGATAATTCTCGTATATTTTACTACAAATGTTGGACAAAACGTAACTCACAATCAATTGTTAGCAGAAGTGGTACGATCTAGAGAAATGAAATTTTGTAGGTACAAGCACTGGCCTTTCGACAAATGTCATTCAGTATATGTTCCATTTACTTTCCTGCACTAAACCGCCTTTATGTCTATAACGCGAAAGCATGTCCATTCCACCGACTGTCTTTTGCTCTCAGGATCGAAATGAAATAGCCAGATTTCATCACACGTCACGCGTGATGACTGCATGAAATCGTTTTGAACAATACCAAGAGAAACTTTGCAGAAGATTATACTTAAAGTTCTTCTTGATATGCATCATCTCTCATATTAAGATCAACATAATTCAATGAGAAAAATATTTCTACATCATGGTAATTGGATGAGTGTTAATACAGATCCGTTTGCTAAACCTTATGCTCCATGACCCGTCTCTAGGTAATACATCTATTACTTTAGATGAGTTCCTCAAAGACTAATGCGCTGTCATCTGTTGTAACAGTTGACTGCCTATCTTACTGTGGCTGGTGCAATCACTCGGCCAGAAGCGAAGTGTGCGCCAAACTAAAGTTTCTCTTCTTTTGCATAATTTAAAATTTAACATTGGCTTATTTCTCTTCCTCTTTTAAGATCTATTTTCAGGAAGGAGCATATTGTTTGGATTTTCGCAAAGCCCAGTTAGAGGTATCTGTCTATGGAAAGAAATTCCCTTGTGGGAGACTTTAGAAAAGAAACTGCATCATATTTATACTACATACGAGGAAATACATGAAAACGTCCTTGCAGTCTGCCGGTTCGCAGAAACTGAAATCGGTGTCTAACTATGTATGCACAGGCCTACTCCCTTGGCCGCTAGTGAATGTCCATTAAATTTCTATTTCAGATTGCAGGATTAGAAACTTTTTTAAAATGAATCATTTTTGCACATGTAAGCTGCAAAGTTTTAGGTTAACCTCTCATAGGAAACACTGTTTTTCTTTTTATAAGCTTCTATTTAGTTCACTCATGATGTTTCACAGTGAATGAAATCTTGTCTTCGATTTTTAACCTACTTCGCGAGAAGCTATCGAGTTCAAAATTTGTGCACACAACGTTTATCCATGACAATGCAATATGGTGAAGCGATATTTTCAAAATTCGATTTAGAATTTTTTAATTTAATGTTTAAACGATTTTATGCACATATCTTCGTTTAACGAACAAACTAAGCATATCAGCATTTTATGGTTTCCACCATCGAATACAGCGGAAAAAACTTGTAAAGATATTAGGTATTTATTTGGAAGCAAGAGAGACTGAGAAATGAGCAACCCTTGGCCGGAAATCGAACCACGGACCCCTCGGTTACGCGCCGAGTGTGCTGACCACTACACCACGAAGGCATGCGAAGAAGGCTGGAGAAATACCTTATAAACTTTTCAATTAAACTTGTATGAAAATCATAACTTAATTTCTGAATATGTGGTATATTTTCGAAAATCGCTTGATTTTTTTAGATGAATGATGATTTCAGATTTTAAAATTTGAACATCTAAAAATGTATCAGGTGTAATGTTTCGAAATTTTCAGATTCTAAAACAATCTTTTAAAACAAGAATGATAAAAAAATAACTGAACATTTTCTACACTTCTTAAGAAAATGTTTTGCAGTCAGAAGAATAAAACGTTTCTCGTAGAAAAATTGCTTTTGAGTTTGCCATCTTGGCGCACTTAAAGACCAATTGGCGATTTTCGTTTTTAATTTTAGATTCACGTATTAAATTGCTCTTTGTGACACTGTTATTATATCCAGTTTCGGAAACTGGATAATCAAACATTTCGTCATTCTCTGAATTGGGGGGGGGGTCGGTTATTTTTCTTTATTTCATCATTTTCTTCCTGTTTATGTTTTAATAATGACTAAAATTTTCATCAGTGATAAAGTGTAATTGAGACTAAAAAACCGAAAATAAAATACAATTGAAAACAGTTCTTATACAACTAGTTTTTATTTAAAATGGATATGATAAATTAATGAACTAAAAATAGAAGAATAATTTACCATATACTAGTTTAATGGGAATAACAGATTAAATAATTCTGTTTACAGAATTCCTCTACAATTTCATATTGCGATTCATCAAAACATGGGGAGTTTAAATAATGAAATATATTAATTTTATTGTATTGTCAAATGTATAAGCCAATTTTATCACGGACGCCTCTCGTTTTTATTATTCTCGATATAAAATTCTAAATGAATTCTATAAATAGAATTATTCGATTTATTATCCCCGTTAAACTACGTAATGAATTATTTTTCTCTTTTAGTGCCTTAATTATCTATTTTAAATCAAAGCTTGTTTTACAAAAACCTTTATTTTAGTTGTTTTATTTTCAGATAAATTTCGCTTCAATTCCAATATAAATAGTTTATTTAAGTTGGATACCTTCGTGACGTTAATTATGTTAGTGATAGTTTTGTTGTACCATTGATTAATGCAGACGATTTCTAATTAGATTCTATGCTTAAATTAAAATGTATGCAATCATTTAATTGTTTTCCTCAATTAATTATTTTTACTTTACTAACACATTTCGTGTTTAACTTCTTTATTTTGGTAACATCGTTAATTTAATTTCGTTCAGTTTTCGTTACTTTAACGAGTTTAGCTGTTTAAATCTTTAAGATATTTTTTTATTTCATATTTCATTAAACCATTAAGATCTGTTTTTATTTCAAATTTCAATCGAACGTCATCTATTTTGGAACAAATTGTGGAAATTAAAACAGTTTATTTACTTTACCATGCAGTTTTTAACTTCTGATTCGCATTTTGATGGTGATGGAATAAATACTGAGATCCCCTTTTAGCGTAATTTTGAATTGATGCCACTCATTATCGGTAGCTAATTGTTTAATGATGTCATCGAAAAATATCAAGCTTCGCCGATGAATATTAATAACGGTCTTTAAGTTAATCTTTAAAGAAAAAATGTGCAACACTTAAAATTTTCGGATGACATGTAAAATGTATTACTCATCTTAATAAAATTATGCTGTTGGAGGTACTCGGATGTAAGACAAAATTAAAATTTCTCTCTAAAACGATGTCTTTACATTCTCAACAAATGTTTACTGTTTAGATCAACTCAGCTCTTTCGAATAAATGAATCAAAAATTTGTTTCGAACAATTTTTTTCCAGACAATTATTTTTACTTCCATGTGTAGAGACATTAGGTATTTTTGAAATAGGAAACGTGAAAAATATGCAAGGCCTTCGCCGGGAATCGAACCACAGACCTCTGAAATTCCGGCTCAGTGTGCTGACCATTACACCACGAAGGCACGCTAAGAATGTGGGAGATATACCTTATACATGTACGAAGTAAAAATACGAAGTACAAAGTATCGTAATCGCGAAAAATTTCGGGTCTCATATTTCAACGAAAATATCTATTTTGACCGCTATCGAATGCAGTTTAACGATGTTTTTGAGTGACAATCGTAAGAACGGAATAAAGGACTCTTTTTTAATCCCCAAAATTATAAAACTGATTTCGAAGAGATTTTTTTCGTGACGTCTGTGAGTACGTACGTACGTATGTACTATGTATGTATCTCGCATAACTCAAAAATGAGTAGCCTCAAAATGCTGAAATTTTGTACACTCACGTTTGTGAAAATTGCAACACCAAGAAGGAATCGTCATAATTGAATGCAATTTAATACACAGTTGAGTGGTAGTGGTACAAATAAATGATTAAATGTTCAAAGCAAACAAACAAGAACAAGAGATCAGAATCAGTATTTTGTGTGGCCACCACGCGCCGCAATAAGTGCTGCTACAC
>KK117287.1:64687-116213 GCA_000611955.2 Stegodyphus mimosarum | reverse complement strand
TTTACCACTAGCAGATAACCACCGATAACCATACACGCCTCGCTACAGCCGTCTATTTATTCGGATCCATCAGCCGTTCAGAGGGCGCTGCTCAGCATACGCATGCGCTACGGATTTGCAATTCTAATCATTTGCATATCATGCGCTACTTTGCATTTCCTGAAAATTTCAGCTCACTCGCGTAAGTCCTTCATGGTGTTGCAATTTTCACAAACGTGAGTGTATATAGGACTGCTATAACATGTATATGTGCACCTTACATTTTGGTTGCAATCGGAGTCACCAAAAGTATATAAATATATGTACGTATATATATATATATCCACTCTGTTACTCGGCTCAGTGAGCTCAGTTTCTTTATTCTTATAAGTTTGTAAATTGTGCATTTTTTGCTTTAAAAATGATTGAATTATGTTGTTCTTATCTTTCGGTTAAGATTTGTATTCCCTTGGTTAACCTGCATGCAACAATTGTGGAATTATCAACAATTTAAAAGTGTTTTTAAGTTCGGCTAACCCTAATTTTTGGTTATGATCGCGGCCATATTTGTTTACATTTGGAGCTTAGCGGAATAGTGGATTTGTTGCCAATATAGAGAAACTAAGCTTCGCAACAACAAAGTTAATGTCTCCTTTCATTATTGCGGATTAAATTATGCTTGATTCATTCTGGAATTATCGTTTAAGTTATTAGATGGGTTTTGCGAACAAATTGTAATTTTAATTGTAAAAATTCTTTTTTTAATTGTTTTAACTGTACTTGGCGTTTTGTGTTTTTCTATATCTTTCAATTTTTAATGAAAATATTTTGAATTTTTATGTATTTTTGTCTTACCGCGAAGTGAGAACTGAATTAACCAGTAGCGCATGCGCATTAGATAAGTGGCGCTGAATCGTCTGCGAAAATCTGTTTCTTTTTTATTTGTTTAGTTTCTTTTATAGTTCGTTTTAGATTCATTATAGTATTTGAATAGAACTTGTAGTAATTCTTGAGATGCTATAATTTTTGCACACTCTGAGTGATAAAATGAATGAGATGTAACGCTGTTAAGTGAACCTAGAGCCGAAGTGTGGCTATGGTAAATAAATATAGGGAACTTTAAAGAGTGCATTTATTTTATTGTGGTTTATGCGCTATCGACGAAGTAGTTTTAATCCAAAATTCGTTAACTGTTATTTCAATATGTTTAAGTGAAATGCAGGAAAATTGCGTATAATTTAATATTCCGTACAAGGAAGTTATGTGGTGTACACACCAGATTTTTTTCTCTTATTCTTCGCTGTATTTTCATCTAACTACGTTTTTATGTATGGGTACTTCAGGAAATTCGGACTGTCAATTTCCGAAAATAATCTAAAAAAATAAGCATATTAAATTGAAACTAGAACATATGATTTTCTTTGAAGCGTACATTTACTAAGAGTTTTCCTTAGATTAGATATTTTCCCTTAAAATGAAATACTACACTTAAACATTAATATCTTTTCTTTTGTTCGAAAATGCGCTGTTATAAAAATCATCTAAAATTTTTAATGATTTGTTATGAGCCTTAAAAATTGGTTTAATCTTTTTGGCATGTACTCAACAAAATTACTCTTCCTTATAATTTTTCTCCACTCATCTTGCATTACTGATTTTAGTTACTTCAAAAGAATGTTTTAGCTTCGAATTTTATATCGAGTTTATCGCCAAATTTGTCTGATGGGGCTTAAGTCTGACCCTGAGGAAGGAATTGTATTTTAGGAAAATTAAGTAACGTTTAGAGACATATATTCATATGTATTTTAGAATGCTTGAGATCATTATTTTGGAAGAAATTTATATGATTTTTTAGATTAAATTTTGAGCCGATGATTTTTAGATTTCATTTAAAATCATAATCATAATAGTAATTTGTTTTAAAAGCAATTTATTTAAGATTACGATTATAAAGGAGTTTATACACCTCTAAAATTGTTTTTCTTCGACTTACATAGAAATTTAATTTGTCATCCAGCAATTATAATCAGTACATTGGATTATTATTTTAAGAGTCTCTTAGTGAAGGATGTTTTACAGCATTAACGCGATTCTTCAGGTTTTCGTGTCGCTCAGTCTTTTATTGATATAAGAGATGCTATTAATTTTGAAACTCACTTTTTGTCCGTATCACTTTTGTGACCAATATTCAAATTTTTGACATTAAATGTTGTCGCGATGTATCATTTTTGAAGAAAAATTAAGTAATTAAGAATCTGTATGTGTGCATGCCTGTTTCTCGTATTTTGAGAATACAACGGCGCCTAGAGCATCGATTGTTTCATACAGGTAGTCCTTCACCAGAACATGTGCACGTCGAATTTAAAATATGGAATTTCGATTTTATTTTTGATTTGTTTCAAGTTTTACAGAAATTTAACAAAATTTTGTTTAACAAACTCAGCTATTTGAAAGTGAGAATTGACAACACTGTTCGAAATGAAACATTTTTATCACCAAAACTCCAGATTGTGGCCATTCGAAAAACTGTAAAATATTTGTTTTTCAATTTTAATCCACAAATTCTGTTACTTAGAAGTAACGTGAGAACACGTCATCAAACAAAATATTTATTATCTCCACACACCAGCATATTGCCATTCAGTAAAGCGTAAGGTATCTAACTTTCAAATTTAATCTTTCTGTTCTGAGCAGCAAAAAAGTGATTGAAAAGCAATAAAGTAATTCTTAAAAACATTTTTTCCATTGTTTCTTTTCTACGGGTTCATGGACTTGGAAAGATTCACGACAATACTTGAAGAAGAATCAAAACACAATTTATTAGCCAGTATTACTCAGAATAGCTCCAAAAAACACGTTTACAGTCGTCGAAAAATTACGACAAACACACTGAAACAACCAGCAACACAGCCTTTAAGCTATCAGGCTATAACGGTGAAGACAGCTTCACGGCGAAGCACTGGAGTACCACTCCCGACTCGGTTCGGTCGTTCTCGGAACTCAACGTACTCTCGAGACTATCTACGCTAGAACTCGCGATGCACACGATAGCCTCAACGATGCGCACACTCGACACTTCTCGATGCAGCAACTCACGATACACTCGACGACCAACTCGACACTAGACTGACGATAAAACTCGATAGACTACGAGACGCTCGATAGACTCGCGATCCGCTCGATAGACTGGCGATCGACTCGAGGCACTAGACTGCTACTCCGCTTACAGGTAGGCTTTATATAGCTTTTGGCCTGCCTTCGGGAATATTAAGAAATGTTCATATTTTTACGAAACGGCCCTAGGTGGACTCGTTAAAATTAATAAAAACTTTGTCTCTTCAGATTTATGTGGCGTAAGTGCGAATAAAGCGATGCTTAATGTTAAAACTAAGCAGAAAAATGCTCAGCGAGAGCTTAAAAAACTTTTTCAAATCCTCGTGCGGTGTTAAAATCTGAATCCTTTCTGAATTTTTTCTTTTGTTAATTTTTTGGTGCAATGTTTTGCTGTTTTCTACAAAACATCTTTTGTCTATGTTTTCTTCTGCTTCAATTCTATGAAGCTTTGATTATTAATATTTCACTTTTTAAGAAGCCGCTAAATGTTTTTTATTAACATTTTCATACACTTTTACAATAGATTTTAATTTTCCTACTTACAAATTTTACATATTTACGAATTCCTTATCGCATTTAATTTGTTGAATAAGCCACAGTAATAGAAAGGCAGTGAAATAATGTTACGAAAACATCATTGAAGAATTTAAGGCGGTAACATTTCAGATGTTTCTTTTTGATCCAATACGATTAAAACCGTAAATTTATATAGCAATCAAGATTAAGTTACTGGCATATGGCAAAATACATTAGGACTACCTGCTTACGGAAAAGGGTGTCTTCATGGACGACATTAGCTCGTTTTCACGCTACTCATGGATAAAAACGTAAAAGCAACCTGTTTGCCTTTAATCGAACCTGGGCAGCACCCCCAAAATTCAGGCTGTCATATTTATAAATTTTGTTTATCGTAAATAATTTTTTTTTCAATCGCATTATAATCCGGAGATTATTGTGATATCATTATAGTGTTTTTATCTTTGGAGAAAAACTGCGAAAGACTCAGTAAATATATGTTTAAAAAGATATTTTTAATAATTTCAGTTTAATGTTTTTAGAATTTTAGTATTATTTTCATAAATTGAAATTGTCCGAAATCTTTTGACGACGTACAATGTTTCAATATATCTTTTGACGCAATGCATCATTATCCACTAGCTACTGAAGCAAATTTCATGTATGCAAACCTAAGCAATGGAGGTGGAAATCCATCTGCCCTTCATGGCCCCAGCACCGAAAAAGCATTAGAGAAGCGAATCACGGAGTGGTATCACTTCGTGATGCTTTTCGTAAATAGAGGTTTTAGAGGAGAGAGAAACAGTCTTAGTCACAACACATTCGTGATTCAGAGTTTTGGCACTGTTAAACCATTTCTAAAGTTTTCAGTGGTGCATAATTCGGTTTGAGATTAAAGCATATGCAGAGAGTATTTTATTGTTACAAAGCATTTTCTGACGTTAGGAATATTTCTCGAGTATTGTAATGGCACAAAACTTTACTTGAGATCAGGTATAAGGTTGCTCAGTATGCAGAGCAAGACTTCGTTTTATCCTATATTTGGATATCAGGTTTAGCTCTTTACGAGGCAGTGGCGTTCGAGCTGGTCATAATTTAAGGCATTACTGTTACTGCATACTCTGTTACTCAGCTCCGTAATCTCAGTTTTTTTATTCTTATATGTTGGTAAATTGTGCGTTTGTTGCTTTAAAAATGATTGAATTATGTTGTTCTTGGTTTTTATGACTTTAGTTAACCTACATGCAATAGTTGTAGAATTATCAATTATTTAGCAGCTGTTTAAGTGCGGCTAAGCCTAAATTTATTGCCATAGCAGCCATATTTGTTTGCATCTGAAGCTTAGCAGAATAGCAGATTTGTTGCCAATCTAGAGAAACTAAGTTTCGCAACAACAAAGATGACATCTTCTTTTATTACTGCGAATTAAATAATGCTTAATCCATCTTGGAATTATCATTTAAATTATTAAATATCCCATGTATTGACTCAGCATAGCGTCCACAACAAATTAAGTCAGTTTCTACGATTTCAGTGTTTTCTTGCGAGTGAGACCAAAAGTAAACTTTCAGTTTTGTGCACCGAAAAATCTGCCTTCTTGCCCGCTTGTTGCTTTTTTTTTTGCGCTGGAACTCTAATTGTAAAAATTGTTTTAACTTTACTTGGTGTTTTATAGTTTTCTACATTTTTGAATTTTTAATGAAGATATTTTGAGTTTTTATGTGTTTTTGCCTTGTCGCGAAGTGAGAACTGAATTAATTAAATGAGAAATATATCTCTAATGAAATTCAAGGAAATAAGTTTAAAAGAAATGCAGGCATAAAAGCGTAAAATTTAATATTCCGTACAACGAAGTCATGTGGTGTACACATCAGATTTTGTTTTCAGAAAGTTAATAAATCGAATAATTAGATATTTGAAAATGCATTTCAAATTATTTAACTACGCAACAATTAAATTAGAATACGCTATTATCAAAATGCACGATGTTAATTAGACTGTTGAGTCGTAATAGTTTAATGCAAGAAGCATAACATACATTGCCTATAACTAATACCAGAACATTTAAAGAATTTCAGTTTGTTTCGAATTCCATCATCAACTAATATCATTATAAATTTGAATTCATGAAATCAAATCTTACTTACCTATGTTTTTAATTCCTTTTATTTCGTTCTTTATTTACATATTTCTGAAGTGCTCTTATGAAAATGGAAAAACACGAGACTAAGAAACACGACAGATTGGCATCATTTCAACCAGATGATTAAAGGATTATTTTTCTCTCAGATGTAACTATTAACCAAAGGTGATTAATTGATTTATTACAAATAATTCGCTATCCATTTAAAGCATTAACTGATGTTAAGTTGGGTTTTGTGATAAATTTGCTTGCTGTATACCAGTCGCAACAAGCTAATTTGTAACTGTGTGCAGAAATCTATGTTTGGATCCCTGTCTACTTAATAGAAATAGATCTGCCGTTTGCTTACGATTTTGCTTATACTATTATTATGCGTTGTGTTAATGATATGGAGTGTAAAAATGCTTTTACTAGATTTCTCCGATAGGAAATAGAGTGTTTTATTCTATCATCTTTCGTCCCATTTCCCAATCAAATAATGCAGCGTTTTATTCGACTGCACTTCACCGAATGCAAACTGAAAAACATGCGGTAATCCTCATTTTATAACTATTGGGAAATAGAACGAATAAGTAAATAAATACCAGTTACAATTTTATCTACTCAACACCTGGCATTTGCAAGGACAGAATCCAATTGTTTGAAATGTGCCCCTAAAGCATTTTACTTCACAGCAATTGTACGGCAAAGATAAAATAAATAAAAAAATAAGATGAAATGAAATAAAAAAGTAAAAATCTGAAGGTTTTCAAGACTTTATATTAGTCCAAATGAGCGTTTTTCTATTTACAGACACGTTTCGAGAGCATTTAGGCTAACGCCACCTTAAGCTGAAAATATTTAAAATTATTATAAATCTTTAGAATTTCCGACAAACAGTTTTGCGGGCTGGAGATAAAAATGTTTTATTCCTTAGAGTGTTGCCACTGCTTGCTTTGAAATCGTTGAATTTTTTAATCAAAAATTCGTTAAAAGTTTACAAATATGAAATAGACAGTGAAACAAATTCTAAATTCTGGCTTCCAGGTGCTCATATTTCGCTGCGGGGCTACATTATTCAAAACTGAATGGCTCTAGCAACCGCTATTTTTTCACAATGCGAGAAATATACATACATTAATGCAGATTATTTTTTATTTAATTTTTTAAATATAATACAAGATGATACTATTTGGTGGCAACAATCTGAAGAGCGATTCAACGCAAACTCTCGTCTTGAGACTAACAGCCCTTCTTAGCTAACGCCATTTGGACTAAAAATAAAAATAAATAAAACTATAAAAACGTGAAAGGTTTGAAAAAGCTTGTGATACTTAGGCATAAATATACATTAAGAAATAAATTTCTAAATTTTCTCACACAGTTTTACCTAAATAAAGGAGAGATGGTTACTATTTTATTCACTTTCACCAAATCATAGAGTTATACTTGCAGTTAACTATAATATTTATAATTTTTTGCCAAATTTATACTGTACTTGTTTAGGACAGCTTATTTTTATTTTCGAGTATTAGGAAAAATATTATATTTTGCTGCTTTTGTTTGGTTTATTTTGTTTTTTCTGTGTGCAAAATAAAGTTACTCTTACAAACAAGATAAAACATAAACCTCTTAAAGCGCTGCATACTAATCAGAGAAAAAAAATAAATAAAGAATTAAATTATGGAGAGGGATATACACAAGCAATTATTTGCATATGTGACACCTAAAGAGAAGAACAAATGAAATCGGTCATGATTCTTACTGTAAATTAGGCAATGGTATGAAGCGAAAGCCACATGAATATACATAAAGGAAGCAATTATAAATGAATCAAACACTTTCTTTCACAGAAAGGGGCTTTGAGACCGGTTTCCCGTTAAACAGAGGACATGATCTAGTAACAGTTTCAGAATTTTGTCCACAAAACCCCTTTGTCTACAAAAGTCATTCTGAGGCTTTTAATTTCGTAACCATTGATCGTACTTCCGATAAAAAATATTTTAAATGATAAAATTTTCTGTTTCAGCATTTAAAATTAATAATAACAACAAAAAAATCCGAAAGCTTTCAGATTTTACATTACACCCAAAGGGACGTTTTATAACGCTTTCTGTGTTACCTTTATTTATTAAATATCATGTTCTTCGCACTTCAACCATAAAATTCAATTCAACAGCAATATCGCAAAATAATTTTAAAATGAGCATATCCGTAGAATTTCCGATACACAGTCTCGTGCGCTGGAGATAAAAATTTTTTTTCCGTACAGTGTTGCCATGGCTCGCTTTCAAATACTTGAGTTTTTTAATCAAAAATTCGTTAAAGTGTTACGAAGTATGAAATCCATAATAAAACAAATTCCAAATTACGACTTCCAGACGCTCACATTCGGTGGAGAGTACGTTTTAGTATTCGAAATTTGATGGCTCTAGGTACCGTTGTTTTATCACAATGAGAGAAATATATACATATATTTATGCAGATTCTTCATTATTTAATTTCTTTAAATATAGCACAG
Organism: Stegodyphus mimosarum; assembly: GCA_000611955.2. Classification (NCBI taxonomy): domain Eukaryota; kingdom Metazoa; phylum Arthropoda; class Arachnida; order Araneae; family Eresidae; genus Stegodyphus; species Stegodyphus mimosarum. The sequence continues at coordinate 107,961 of KK117287.1, read as the reverse complement.
GGGGATAATATTTGTTGGCAACAGTTTGAAAAGTGATAGGGACATTTACAGGGAATCGAAGGAAAATGCCAATTAATAGCCCTTCTGAGCGAACGCTCCTTCGGGCTAAAAATTGTAGAAACTGCGAAATCTAGCTTTTTATACGGTTTCCCGATTCCTCTAACTATCGACAAGATATTATATATACTCGTTATAAAAAATCAAAACACAGACATTTGACTCCCGTAAAACAAAAATTAACAGAGATATTTAATTCCAAAATCTGAGATTTTCTAAGGTTATTTTCGACTTTTTTGGAGAAGTAAGTTAAAAAATAAATTACAATAATTTGAAGTTGATTTTATTTTGATTTTATTCAGTGATATTCTTCTGTGATTTACTAGCATGCAATATTCTGTAGTTTACAATTCTGTTACATACAATATGTGGTAAGTTTCTTCACAGAAGTAATATCTAATTTTTCAAATGCTAAAAATACGTTTTTAATATTCTCATGCAGTTTTATTATTGTACTTTAGAATTACATTCTGATAATCATGCAAAAAAATCATTGAACTAGAAAAGTTATTTTTCATTTTCGATTTACGCAAGTATTGTTACGAGGTAGCTATGTACCCATATTGCAGCCTGGTACTGTTTTCTATGGAGCTCCAATTCTGCAACATTCCCTGAATAAAATATATATTTATGAAAAACAAAATATAGTAACTAATAATTTTCACAGTAATCTGCGAAGCAATGCGTGTCGCTTAATCTATTAACTTCAGGAACGTTTTTCAAAACTGTATTTTATTCATTTTCACTTTCGTGCAAATGCAAAAATTTCATTTTCCAATACATGTACTACCCATAAACAAGATCTTAAACTCCAAAACGATATATCTTGTTCAAGTTTTGTATTTTATTTTTTGAATGAATACAAATATTTTCTAAATATAACTGTATGGAACGGGAGAGCGTGCAAAATGTTAGATTTCGCAATTTTTATGGGATTGATATCTTAAATTAAAAAGTCTAATGCTGTGACACCACATGACTTCCTTGTACGGAATATTAAACTATACGCATTTTAGGCTGCATTTCAATTAAACTTATTCCTTAGAATTTCATTACAGATAGATTTCTCATTCAATTAATTCATTTCTCACTTCGCGGCAAAGCAAAAATACGTAAAACCTCAAACTATCTTCGTTAAAAATTGAACTGGGAAAACATAAAACATCAAATACATTTAAAACAATTAAAAAACAATATTTATAATAAATTTAGAGTTTCTGTGCAAAAACAAGCAATTCGGCCAGCAAGCAAGAAGGCAGATTTTTTTGACGCACAGAACTAAAAATTTCCTTTTTGTCCCACACGGCAAAAAGACACTGAAGGTACAGAAACCGACGTAATTCACTATTCTACTAAATTTCAAATGTAAACAAATATTGACGGTTATGGTAAACAAAAATTAGGCTTAGACTCCCTTAAACAACTTTTAAATTGTTGAGAATTGTACAACTATTGCATGCAGATTAACTAAAGGCATAAAAGTCTAACCGAAACATAAGAGCACCAAAATTCAATCATTTTTAAAGCAAAAAATACACAATTTACCAATATATAAGAATAAAAAAACTTAGCTCATTGAGTAACAGAGTGGGTATACATATATGCGGTCAATTGCAACCAAAAAGGGAGGTTCACAACTATATGTTATAGCAGTCCTATATACAAAATTTCAACGTTCTGAGGCTAATCGTTTCTGAGTTATGCGAGATACATACATACGTACAGACGCCACGAAAAAAATCTCTTTTGAATCCATTTTAAATCAGATTTATAATTTGTATTGGGAAAAATATTCCTTTTGTTCTGTCTTTAGATGCAGATGTCACGTAAAAGATCGTAAAATTGCATCCTATAGCTGTCATACAAGAATTGAAATGAGATACTCGGAATTGAATTTGAAATGCGATTTTCGTTGAAATGAGATACTGCTTTTACTTCATACAAGGGAGTAAAAAAAAGCCAAAACATGAATATTCAGAATAAAACCTTGATTGAAAAGTTTTTGCTAGCTCTTGGTTTGAATTTAGAACATTTATACTCAGAACAATTCCCGAGTTAGAGCTTAGTTAAACATAATTTAGGTTTTTAACTCATACCTGAATTCTAAGCCAAAAAATGGGTTATCAGATCTCTTAAGTTTCATATACTAACCATAATCATCACACGTCATATAATAATAACTTCACGTTATTATAATGATTATTTAATAATGTCTTCATATTATTATAACCAATCATTGATGTGAAAGTGCTAAAATGTCTCTTTCGTAGAAAAGTTTGTATCAACAAGCAACAGAATTTCAAATCAAAGCTCTTTGATACTTAAAGAATGAAAAATGTTAACTTCTTTTAAATGATGAACGTTATGATCAGTTTCAAAAGAGTATATACTAAATGACTGGGGATACTATGCCTTTATTTGAAAAAAATCTCAGTAGAAAATAAGTTTGAAAAAAAGAGTAGAATCAATTGCAGTTTTAAGAAAATGCAACGAATTATATAACTTGTTTATTAAGCGAATAAATTTTGTTTATTTAATTTCTAGCTTAATATTTAAAATATACGTTCTGTGCTGCATGATTATTAATAATAGTATTATAATGCCTAGAAAGTTGTATAAAGAAATTATAAGAGTTTATGAAAAATTATATCTCTATTTTATTTGCACCACCAACGGCCTAGAGGTAAAACCGTTGAAGGCTGGTAGTTCGGTCCAGAGTCCGAATCCAGGGAAAAGGGCTGACTTCAAGGGTGCTTTCAAGGTTTTTCCCATGGCCAACGTGTATACGAACCAGTTTCCCTTACAAGATCCTCTACAGAAGCCCTTAGACAGATAGCCCTCGAGTGCTTTGCCATAATCAAAATAAACCAAACTTCTGTTTCGTGTATGGTTATGGTACCATATATTAAGTATGCAGTTAATAATATAAACTTTTTAATACGTCTTACCTGTCACTCAGACACATTTACTTGTTATAACCGTTAATAATTCTAATCAAATTTGCATCACAATGCTGTCTTACCTGTCTTACAATAAAGAATTTAGTACAACAATAAAACTGAGTATCTGGATAATAAAATTTGAAAATGAACTACTTGTTTTTTCTACCAGCGACCAGAGATTAAATGCCAAATTTGGCAGCGTTTGTCACCAAAACGTATAGCAAACCCAATATCATACCCAAAATTTTATGGCCCATTTCGGGCTTACCCGGATGAGACTTTTTAAAAATCATTCCATTTCAGGTTTTCTCGATGGTACAAGTTGGAAGAGTTCCTATTTCAGGTTTTCATTCAAGGTAAATATTAAGTCCGAAAATATGATCTAATGACAAAAAAATAAAAAAAACTGAAATACCAGTATATTGCATATGAAATAATGTCACGAGGGCACTTCGTGCCTTTAACTCCCCGTTCAGTTTCGATACAACATTAATGCCACGTAGTGGTGATATCTAGTACAATAAATATGGGACTATCTTTTGTATATTATAATTCGATATTTTCTTGAAATATGGTTACAATGTTTTTTTAATGAGTAATTAAGGTTAAAATATTTTGAGAATTTTTACACCCTAAATGAGAGCGAATTACTAGAAATTGGGTTAACATTAAATCTAATTAAAAAACATAATTTTTGAAAGACTCATGAAATCATAAGTGATATTGCTGTCACTGTTTTTAATGAAATCTATTCATTATTTTAATCACTAATTGTTTAAAGATGTGCTTTTCATCGAAGGGAACTTTTTTTTTTACCGTTTTGCCAAACAAAGCTACGATATGGTGTTCAGATAGAAGAAAGTTCTCCTCTTTCGCCTGAAATAAATGTTACCCGTTCAACATAAGTATTTCCTTGTTTTATGATCAGTTTATTTTAGATTATTTAAAATATGCTAATTTCTTTTAGAACTCTTTCAAAAGCAAATAGTCAGAAGGTTTTTCTTGTTTATAGGTATCTGACAGCCCAAAAGTAGAACAGATTTAATGTATGACCAATTAAGTTAGTCTGGTATACACTCAATGGAATTTTAATCTAGAGATGTGCTTTTTTTTAAATAATTATTTTATAAAAAAATTTATGTTACAGAGTTATTATTTGAAACTAAACAGTTATTATGATTTAGATCTTTATTATCACTTCTCCTTTCAGTTTCCTTACCAGAAATGTAAATGAGTTAGAGAGTATTTAAGCCAAAGAACCTCTATGTAAAGAAGGAAAGGCTCCATAGACGTAATGTAAACCACTTTGTCTGCAACGCCGCTACAAAGAAAAGGGAACATTCGCCAAGGGATTTGGCGACGGAATCTGTTGGCGAGAATTTCCCCTCTGTGATGTGCCGGTTCTTTGGTACCTAGCCGACATTTTCCCCCTTCGCGACGCGTATAAGAAATTGAGGAACACGGGTTAAGATGAATCGTTCTTTGACTTGTCACGATAATTTAAACTCGGAAATGATGAAATATTAGGTGAAGTTTCACTTTCACTGGCTGTTGAACTTCCATTGTCCATATCGCTACTTGAAACCAAAGAACCTATTCTTTGTTTAAACTCTTGCTAAACGTAACGGTCGAACCTGTCCAAACCAACTTCGACATTCAGCTTCGAGCTTTGGAGCCTTTTGGCGACAGATATTTCACGCATGCGCAGTTGTTTCCCTTTTCGTTGGAAGGGAGCCACTTCTGCTTCTGCGAAGTTTTCCTTCTTAACAGTACATATTTTTTGTTTAAGCTACACTTTTTGGATTGTAAAGAAGAGTATGTTCCTGCCTATCGAGGCCGCGTTACTTAAGTTCTACCATCTCTGATAAGTTTGTAATTATTAGGCTTTGCATTATTTGCTGCCAACATTTAAGCTGATTCGCCAGATACTTTTCTGAGCCAGATGAATTTTAAATAAAATTATGTAATCCTTGGCCACTGGCCCACGTCTAAAATTTGAATTTAACTGTTACTTTAGTTTCATTGCCACAAGTAGCTGCTGATTTTAAGCACAAGATGTACACTTATATTCAAGTACTGTTTTGATAAAAAGATTGTTTTAAACCTTTTCAAGTCTCTGTAGTTATTTCAGACACAACGATAATTCGTTCAATGTTTGTTCAGAGTATGGATATAGTTTATGCTCCCAAAGCAAACCAAAATCTATAATATTAAAGAAAGGCTGAAATCATACGATTCGTAATGTTTTTGTCTGGAATAGCTGCAGAAGGAAAGAAAAAACTTGAAATGGCATGATTTTTGTTGCCACTTCGAGAGAGCCTGAAGCGGTTTTCCACTTTTTAGCTGAAATTGGACATCATGGATAAAATAATAAGAATTTTGAAATCGTTTTTGTCGTTCGTAAGAAATCTTCTTTCCTCCCGAAATCAAAATGATGATAATATTTTCAGTTTACCATCAAGGGAAAATGAGACTGCTCTTGTAGAGACATTAGATATTGATGAAGCAGGAGACGTGAAAAATGAGCAATGCTCTCGCCACGACTCGAGCCACGGATCTCTCAAATACGCGCTGAGCGTGCTGACCACTAAACCACTAAGGCATGCTAACAAGGCGGGAGGAATACCGTATATACTCCCTCTTTTAAAGGCCGAATGGAGATTAGGTACCCAGTCGCCAAATCCTGGTCGTTCAGAATCATCATCTACCACCTTTTTAGTTCGGGCCCCACTGTATAGACATTAGGTACTTTTTGAAAGCAGAAGAGATGAAAAATGAGCAATGCCCTCTCCGGGACTCGAACCACGGACCTCTCGAATACGCGCCGAGAGTGCTTACCATTACACCACGAACAAGGTAGGAAAAGATCTTATACTCTAGAAAAACTACTCTACTTTCAAGAAAGGCATATTTTGCATTCCATTCAAATTTGACAAAGGAGACGTGAAGTCAAGTTATGTACCACAGAGGAAGTCATATGGAGATCCAATGCGGAAATTAGCAAAAAAGAAAAAGGCTTCACATCGGTAACTATTTTAAATATTACGTTCCTGACAGGGATAAGCTGCTGTGGCCGATTTATGACCAGCTGAAAAATAAATTACCACTTTTTTTTAAGCAGAAATCTGCACTTTTAGAAGTAACTTAAAGTTTTTAATTCATCACCACCAGGATTTGGTAACAGTTTTCCTTACTACCAGTCGTCTTTTAAAAAGAGGAGTATGTAAGGAATTTTTCCCCTTTTTGCAGCATGATTTTGTAGTATAACTAAACAGTACGTTCACTTAGAATCGGAAGGCCTCGTGCTCGAATTCTGGCGAGGGCACTGGACAACTTTTATATCTCCTGCATCGATAAACCTAATAACTCTAAGTAGCTTTCAAAATTGTCATTTTAACATGCGTAACTTCTACTTGATATGTGTTAACTGATAAATTGAACCATATATCAATGTTATTTAAGTAGAACTGTATTAATGGTAATGTGCCGACAAAAATTCCACCTTTATTATTTTTACTAATAAATGGGCCTGTTTAAAGTTATTGCGTAACCCGATATGATAAAGATCTCTACCTCCTCTTTTCTTTCACTTCTCTTCTTTATTCCCGGGAGTTCCAACAAAATCTATTCAAACATCCAATAACAACGTAGAATAATATTTTAGGCTCCAACTCCGATTTTTATAAGCTTCTGAATGTTTTCTCCAGTATTATTTTTATTTTTTATCGATCCTTTCATAGATTCTCTGCTTTTAAACCCATTTCCAAATAAAATACTTTTTTACTTATTTCCGTTTTCACTGTGATTATTCGTAAGTTCTCGGGAGTAGTTTGTTTAGAATGATTATCTCTAAAATTCTGCTGTTTGAAAATTATAAAATTTTAGCAAGCTCCCTTGCACCGTCTTTTCAATCATAATTTTTTATTCCAAGTATCAGAAATACAACTTCTGATTTCCCTGATTTCTTTAATTTGTGTAGAAGGTATTACAGACCACTCAATATCATTTCATGTAAAACATTTGTACTTTGCTTCATTAATAAGTATTCCTACTTTTATGACCATAATTTGGAAGTAATACCTTATACTCTAGAAAAACTACTGTTGTTGTTGTTGCCTTTGTCATTTTACGTTTTTGCAGCTTAAGAGAATTTATTTAATTAATGTTTAACACGCACTGGTTAATATATTTTTAGAGCTAATTGTGTTTTTCGAATTTCCAGATAGAACATCACTGCAATGGCGGCATTACAATGATCTCATTTAGGGGATCGTCTTTGTTAGTTTTCAAATAAGAGACTAGGGAACATAAAAAATTCTTCCGCTGAGTAGGATAACTCCTGTAACTTCCCCAAGTGTGTTAAGTAGACGGTTTTTTAAATAGATCTTGATAGTTGGTGAAAAGGGGAAAGAAATGTCTCTAAGGTCAGTTTTAGAGGCAAAAATTTATCTTTGTAGCAAAAAAGTCAAAATATGAATATTTGCGCCATTTGAATAATTTTTCTAAAATAAAAATATATGTATACTCTCAACGTTTAAGAAAAAAAGAGCCGTATAAGGACCTTTATGAACATCGTGTATAGAGTATCTGACGGTGACGATCTTCACTAAGATGACGACCTCAGAAGGCGACACTTATTTCTGAGAATCTAAGTTAATAACTGTGCAGATCATCATAGATAATTATGCTCTATAGCATACTTACCTTCATAAAAGTTCAAAATAATCTGGAATTATTTGCAATTGTCTTATAGCACGGTGTAAAATATTTCTTGCATATGAATAAACTGTTTTCAGTACTATGTTGATTATTGTTGTCATTGTTGAGTATACTGTACTACAGTGTCATCTACGGATGAAAAACGGTAGTAAATATCTACGTCATGAAACTAAATGTTTCCTCTTCTGAGTGTCATTTCCATGGAAACTGCATGCCGTTATACTTCATTTTTGAATTTTATTAAATTTTCGAAAACTTTATAGAATTTTCGATCACAGGTTACAACCTTTTGGCTTCTCTGGGTCGCAATGGAAGAAAAAAAGTTATTTTGGGACACAAAAGTAATTTTTAACCCTCTCAGTGTTACCGACGGGCTTTTCCGTGTCGAAAGATAGCTTTCTAAATCGTTACAAACGGAATATTTTGTCAGCTCTTTACAGTTCCGAAATCGTTTCAAACGATTTTTTCTGCCTTGTATTTTTCACCTCAAAATCGTCGAGGACGGAATATTCTGTACTCTCTTTACCCCGACCTCCTGTTGCAGTTAATTGGTAGTGGGGAAACAGCGATCGTTAGAGAAAGATGTTACAATGCGAGAGTCATAAATAAAAACCTCAATTCCAGCCGTAGCATCTGCTGACATGAGGGCGAATTTCGTGCCAAAACTGGAAAATACTGAAAAGCCTTCAACCGAAATGTATGCGTATGCGAAAAATTTGCCAAACAAAATTTCTTTTGCAAAAGTAAATGTAATTTACTAATAATTACCCATAAATTATTACCCATAATTAGTAAAAGTAATAATTACCCATGAATAACTTTTAAAGAATTTAGTATCTCCTAATTTACAAATAATTCCTTTTAGTACGGAATAAATACTTAAACAGATATCTTACAATATCTGCAGAAGCACAGAAATTTGAGATAATTTTTATTTTTAGGTGTGCTCATCGATTTAAAATACTGTATTTTTTAAACAACTATAGCAGTTCACAAAAACAGTTACTTCAACATGTATTTTCAATAATTGTACTGAAATGAAAATGAGATTTTTGAAAGAGTTCAAATCGTGTACTTCCATTTTAAACTAATGTATCATTTATATGTTTGTATCGAAATTCATATAATTGTGTAAAAGTGAAGTTGGAAATTTTATACATTGAAATATGAGGACAAGGTGCGTTTCCTTAAAGAAAAATTCGTTTTGCTCTTCTGTTTTTCCGTCTAAAAACAATTATTGAGAAATTATCTTGACATGATATGAAAATTAGTCACAAATAATATCGTAAGAGATTAAAACATTTTTTGGCGTTGATAATATAAAGTACTGAAAGTACATAAAATCATATGATGCATTTTTTACCCTAAGCAAAATACTTCCGTTTTATTGAAAATGCTATCTAATAAAAAGGGTCAAAATGATATTTGATTATCAATATTTTACTGTTATGAAGATGTGCTGATTTCCAAATTTCGAAACGGTTGGAACATAAAATACTCAGAAGGTACGAGTAAATATTTATAACAAATAATTGCCAGTAGAAGAAAAAATTAAATAGCTTTCTTATAAAGTCGTCGCAATCATTATACGAAGGTGTGGAAAATATGATGGTGATTTGAGTAATGCAAAAAAATTTCTTAAAAGGAATAAGAATTTTCGATTCTTTGTCCGGATCAAGATTTGAAATGTCACAAATAGATGATCAGATAAAGATAAATAGACAACTTTAACTTTCATGGACGACTTTCGGACAGAAAACAATTTGTTATTTACGACTACGGTTATTTGATTAAGGAAGGCTATCTGCGTATGGGGAGGAATGCCTTCGTGGAGGAATTTTTAAAGGAAACTGGCTTGTATTTACGTTATACACGGAGAAAGCTCAATTCCATGTCGAACTACTAGTGTTCAGTGACGTTACTGCTAGCGGGCGTTATTTGCGACTAAGGACTGATGAGCTATCTTAAATTAGGTACTGATTACTATTTCCTTTAAAATTCATTAGTTAATACTCATGATTGGAGTTTTACTAAAAAGGCTAATATATTTCTCAAAATCAGTTTTCACATCTTTTTAACATTTTATGTGCGGTTTTTATGGTATCCTACCTTCACACCCACTAAATTAATTTCACAACCTAAGAACAAAATACGACCATTTAAAATTTAATATCTATTTTTTGCTTTGTTTGAAATATTTCTTTTTGGTTTGGTTTATTCGACAAAGCGCTCGAGAACTATCAGCCAAAGGAGGGATGCCTTCATGGCGAACTGTCTCAAGGAAACTAGAACCTCTAGGAAAGAAATGTGCGGGTTTTACGGCGTTGTTTCAAATTTGCTCAGTGACTTCGGAGAAAATATTTAAGTGCATCAGTAACTCATTTGATTCATGGCGGGCTGCCACTGCTTGAGTAAAAAGTAAAGTAAAAATTGATTTAAGTCATTTAAACTTTATTAATTTATGATTTTTTAGTATAATAGCGGCAATGTAGAATGATTTTGACATTTTATACATAAAATTAACAATGATTACAAAGAGAAGAAGAAATCATAAAATTAATGTAATATTTGACTTTAAATTTGAAACTTAATGCATGGATTTCTGGTTAAAGTCGTTGAAATTCACAGCAAGTTTGTTCAAAAGATGTTCACCCGATACACTGGTTTAATTTTATTAAGTGTGCTTCTTTCTTGAAAATAGTTGTTCACAAATGTATAATGAGGACATGAATAACGCATGACTGTGCAGCGAGGCTTAGTTGTCTCTGGTTGTGCATGATTTATAAAAGAACAAAGAAGGTGAATCAACAAAGAGACGTCATCAAATGGTTTTTTAAGTTGAATGTCAGATAACACCTGTATACATTCCACCTAAACATTTGCTGGCAATATCTATATCATTTGTAAATGGAGTCACAAAAATACAAAAATTTGGATTATTTTATTTATAAATCTCTTTTCAAATTTTTGAATCAAATCGAAAGGTAATGCTGCGAAATTTTCCCTCATTTTTATGGTTACATTTGTCCAGTGTGCTGAGATGTAAATAATTGCTGCATTTATTTGGACTTGCTTTACTTGGCCGCTTAAAGCGCATTTTATTTCGCTCCAGCTCAAAGCGTCAACCCTTGCGTCCACGTTGAAAGCCGACTTCAAACACAGATCGCAACAGTAAAATATATCATTGGGCCGAGGCCTTGATATTTCTATCGTGTTTTGTGCTCGCTTCTTCCATGGAGGGCTCGCGGACACTGAGGTGATGTTGTGCTTATAGGTTTGTTTTTGTCACACAGGAGGAAGGGAAAACGCCAACTTTGCCCATATGAGCAGTCAGAAAATTATGCCTTATAAGTAATCTAAACGCAGCTTCTGCCTCCCGTCATGTTTATGAGGTACATCTAAAAGAAGACCTTTTTTTATATTTGGCTTCAGTTTTGCACAGGAATTCATTTTGGTACGTCGACTGCATAAATTGTCTAACAAATAGTTAATGAATGAGAATGAATCATAAAAGAATGTTTAAGTACTTATTTTTTTATCACCGGACAAGAGGCACTTGAAAAGATAATTTGAGACAATTAAAGTAACAAACCACGTTCGCGGTGATCGACAAGAAGAGTGAATTACCAGTGCGATCGTGTTTAGAATGGATTCTGCTTACGTTGTTTGGACTAGAGTGAATTGAGCTAAAAATCATTTGTAATTCTATATAACGACCGTTGGTGAAGATGAGAATAGAATGTTTAAAAGAAATTTAGTTGTTCCATCGCATTCTTTTTCCAACAATTCGACAATATAACTGAAGTAAAATATTATCTATTTATTTATTTAGTTGGATGTATCTCTTCAGATGAGAAATTATCCTAAATTTCGCCAATCACATTTTGGGTGATGAGTTTTCAAGAGCTTTAAATACCTATTAAAACTGCCTCTGCCTGCGTGTTGTTGTGTCCATATTACATGGAATAATGTTTGCCAGAGCCTATCCAAAGAGAGGCTGGACTTCTATTTTTTACCTCAATTTTGAGGATGAGCACCTGGGGGTGGTCGAGAGGTCTCTCATTCCTCTCTTCTTCCAGCAAACTACACGAGAGAACTTTCAGCTCGCCGCATATTTAAAATGCCCCCATGCTGCACAGACACCAAATATTTACAAACATCCATGTCTTTGCCAGGATTCGAACCCGGACTTCGATACCGCAGTAGGCTCCCCTAACCACTATACCGTCTAGGCAACTCCGCCTGCTTGTTAGACACATCTAAAGAAAATCTGAAATGCAAAATAAAATAAATATTCTTAATAAACTGTTAAATATTTTTATTTAACCGTTGTTGTCTTCTTATTCAGTGCACAATATTACAGAAAAAAATATAACATATATCAAATAAAAACTGGCTTGAAAAATTTAGCATTGTTATACCACACATAGCAATGAAATAGAATGATACATTTTAAGAATTTTTTATTAGCAGTATTTACTGTGAAAATAAGAATACTGTTATAAGAGATAAGAAAAATACATTTAATTTAAGAGAGCACAAGCGACAGTGTTGGCGTATATATCTTACCGTAGAATATATTTTAGTGCATATTATTCTATAAGGAATCCGAGCTTCTGATTTACATACTTTAAAATTTTCAGACTTCAAGTATTGTGGGTTTCATTATTTCTTCTAAAGGGCATTCGAAGTTAAAACTAAACGCATAATGCTTTGTATGAAAAAGTTTTGCCCCAGCTGTAATTCTTTTTATTACATTTAAAACGGTTTCTACTAAACTTTGTTAATTAATAGCATAGGTAAATTTTCGAAGATTTTTCATAGGTCGCTTGGGCGATCCGTCGTTAATAAAAAGTATTATAAAAATGAAAAAATATACGAGTTTAATGAATTTCCCGAATGCAGCTACTAATTATAAAAACAAACATGGAGAACTGTGTTTATTGATTTTAAATCGCTTAGTTAGATCGGTAATCAACAAGAGATAGACTAAATTCCAAAGAAAAATTAAATATCTTGTAATGGCAACACACTGGTTCATGGAAGGTGAAAATATTTTATTTCGAACATCGGCAACACATTTCTTTTAAATATTTGAGTTTGTGATTAAACTTGAAATACGAACATCTTACGTTTTGCCAAGTAGCTATAAGCTATTTATCCCGCCTTCTTAGTATGCCTTCATGGTGTAGTGGTCAGCACACTCGGCGCGTATTCGAGAGGTCCGTGGCTCGAGTCCGGGCGAGGGCAATGCTCAGTTTTCATGTCTTTTGCTTCTAAATAAACATAATGTTTGTACAGTGGCGTCCGAACTAAAAAATGTGGTGGATGATGATTCTCCACCACCAGGATTTGGCAATTGGGTTCCCTAATTCTCCGTCGCCCTTTAAAAGGGGGAGCATGTAAGTTATTTCTCCCGCTTTCTTAACATGCCTTCGCGGTGTAATGGTCAGCCACTCGGTGCGTACTCGAGAAATTGGAAGTTCGAGTCCCGGCGAGAGTATTGCACATTTTCCATATCTCCTGGTTCGAAATAAACCTAATGTCTCTATATGGCAATATATATATATTTTTAAAATGCTGAGTTTTCTTATTAAAAGTGAAATATAAATATATTATGTTTTGTCGAATGGTAATACATTGCTTTTAAATCGTTGAGTGTGTTAATGAAAATATCATTAAATTCGTCGAAAATATAAAATAAATTCAGATAAAAAAATTCAGATTTCGAAATGCGTATCTTCTGGTAGAGGACGGTAAGTGTTCAAATCATGTTGGCTCTTGGTGTCGTATTTTCACAATGGGAAGAACCTACATTCATACAAACATATGTAGATTTAGGTGCTGCATTATTTAATAATAAAAGCAACAAGTCAGTGTAAACTGAGGCGTTAAGAGTATTGATTCAAGAAGTTGCATTAAAGTGAGTGTTCGTTTAGTAAAGCTTGATTAAAATTTTAATTACTTAAAATTAATTTTGTGATTTTATAAATTAAAGACTAGCACTTTCACTGCAAGTAATTCTTTCATGTTTCAAAATGTTGTTTTGTAAAAATATGGGAACAAGACATTCAAAAGTGCAATTTTTATTAATTAGAACCGCTTACATCTCATTTATATACTTACAAAGATGAAAACGTTCTTAAGATAGTTTCCTTTTTTATAAAATAATGAAGTGAGAGGCATTGCAATCAGTGTACCTCGATTAAATTTTAATATTTAGCATTCAAATAGCGCTTTTTTATTAAATCAGATTCTTCCGCTTTGTTGAAATAATGAGCTATGAATATCATTTTATTTGCTTACAAAATTAAAAAAATTCTTTCTTATATTTCTAAATCCAAGCTCATTTAATTAGTATTTAATCAAAACGAACTAAATAAAGAATTTAAAACTTGATGTAGGAAATAAGAACTATAATTAACCAATTTACCTTTTCCCAGTATTAATTTATTTATTTTCAGATCTCAATTTCTGCCTTTTTACTTTAGTTAATTCGATGTTCTTCCTGCCTTTTTTTGGCAAATATGAAGTTCATTTCGTTCTGGTCATAAAGATGGGAAAAATGAGTTAATTATATTTGCTTTTCAGCTGGTTAAAAAATCCCAGATTCTAAGTTTATTCCCTAAAGATGAATTTAATGTCTTTATTAAATTATTTAAATTTAAGAAAAATCCATGTAATTAATCTCTCTGTAAATTACAAGGCACATTCTTTGTATTTCCAATTTTTGTTTTATTTATTATAGGTAAACTATTATATCTGAAAAAATATGCCGGGTTTTAAATTTCATTTTGAACTTGATTGGTGAAATATGACATCGTTGACAGTTCAGTTGTAAGGTATATCTCCCACATTCTTAGCGTGCCTTCGTGGTGTAATGGTCAGCACACTGAGCCGGTATTTCAGAGATCCGTGGTTCGATTCCCGGTGAAGGCAATGCATATTTTTCATGGTTCCTGCTTCCAAAAATGCCTAATGTCTCTACACAGTTACCTGAAGTTATCTCGTTTTCATAAGTTAGTATTGACGTATTTTCAACTACTTTTTATAGTGTTGAATTCTTCGCAAATATTATGTCTCAAGCAGACCATGAAAATCCGATTTTTTTTAATTCAGGTTTCTTAATGCATTTTGTACTTTATTTCAGCTAGGGATTTCAGCTACAGAGATACGCAATCTGAGAAATTTAAAATTTCAATTTTTGAATTTACTACAAACTAATACAGGAGATAAATTTGCTCTACTTTCTTTATCGCTTTAAGCGTTCAACAGTAGGAGTGAAGAAAATCTCCGGATACGATACTTCGACATAAATGCAAATGCCAGAGACTAGACTAGCTGCATGGAAGCTTG
This sequence comes from Stegodyphus mimosarum, assembly GCA_000611955.2. Lineage (NCBI taxonomy): Eukaryota > Metazoa > Arthropoda > Arachnida > Araneae > Eresidae > Stegodyphus > Stegodyphus mimosarum. The sequence goes on along the minus strand of KK117287.1, from coordinate 92,887 downwards.
CCTTCGTGGCTTTTCCCTGGGAAATGCGAATACAAGCCAGTTTCCCTTAGATAGTCTTCCACGAAGGAATCTTCTGCCTTAATGAAATAGCTCTCCTGTTCTTTGCCGTAATCAAATACCCAACATAACGCTTTTATACCTTCAAATAAATAAAACTCTATACATTTGCAGTTATCAAATCAGCATTTCGAAATAACTTGTAGGATCTTGGAAGAGAAAATTGTTTTTTACGTACTTACTCAACCACGTTGGTTCAATTTGATGATTTTTATGTTAATGATAGAAAGGTAAAAGTTTCTTATCTAGTACAAGTTAGCGATTTTCGTGACACCTTTATGAAACTTTCCAAATGATCGCTATTTGTTGTAATTCGACAAATATTATCAGCATATCAAATGGAAACACACAGATTTTAATCGTTCAGTAAGGATCATATGATACAAAAATAGTAAATAAATAAAATACTTGCACTTTTCGAGAAATCGTTCTGCAGTTTTCTTTGCCATGTTCTTCCCCCATTGCACACAGGGATCTGTTTTCACTTAGGGAAACATCACTGAATTGCTCAAACTCAACATCGCGTACAACTTCTAACAGGCTATCTATCAAATCCACATTTGTTTTCTTTAGCGATTTTCCGGCAAAATATTGTATTCCCCGAGAAATGCTATCGCTGTTTTTTCCATTAATATCAAATTCCAAGCGAATATTTTAAAGCTGAATTTAAGGCAGAACGTATCCCAATTTGTCTATAAAAACCGTTATAACTTGGAATATAGCAAAAAGAACGAATACGAAAATGGCGGCTTTACTTGGCTGAAAGATTGCAATCAGTATAGTTCCTCGAAAAATATTTATGCTCGCAGTTTCCAGAATTTGCGCATTCTGATGATTTTACGACTTCTACTGGGGTGGGTGTGATGATGCGTAAGTACCATAATATTAATATGGCTACATGTGATTAAAAATATTAGCTTTCATTTTTAAATCAAAATTGCTTCGCAATATTTGCTTGATAAAATTAAGTGACTTTTATTTATATTGCCTTTTTCGTACATTCTCTTTTCCATCTGCTCTAAAATCCGATAGCAGATAAGTTAGTTGATTCTAACAAGAAATACATGAAAAAACTGTATAGCGTATGAATTTCACACATTTTCACAGTTTATGAAATTGATTAATTCTTATTTGGAACAGGTGCATTATTCTTAGATTTCACCCGATTAGCGATAATGATTGTCTTTATACATCCAGAACATTTCAAAATATGCGTTCTTGGATTGTTAATGCTTTTTTCCCGTTCTCAAATATTTCCTTTTATGTAGTAATACCTTCTTGTTGTGTCTAGACCAAAGCCGGGTCTAAATAATGTTGCGGGTATACGGGTTTGTAATGGATTGAATGAAAACAAAATTGATGCTAGATTGATAAAATTTATTTTCCCAAAAGAAACACTTTACAATTCTGGAACTTTCCACAAAAGTACTTATGCAGTTCTTCTCAGTATGACAGAGCATCAGTAGTTACCACTTCAAACTACTGAGAAAGTTAAGCACAACACAATGCAAAGCGCATCTAAAGATCAGGAGCTTGCACGGACATTTTTTAATACTGCGAAGTGAACTCTGAACTAAAAAATGATAGCTGAGGCTCTCTCCGGACTTATACAGTTTTTCCTCCAACGGCCGAGAAATCTTTAGTACCTTCCATTTCTCGAAATTACTGGAAGACATATATGGTTAAAGTTACATATAAGGGTCGGATACGGTTACAGCTACTTATAAGAGTCAATTACAGTTATTCAATTTCAGTACGAATTGCAGTTATACAGAAAAAGAACCAAAATGTCGTAAAATGGTCGCCAAGTTTGGCAACTTTTGGCGGAAAGTTGTACATTGTTTTAAAGAGTAAACAAAGCACTATCTAACGGGTTTAGAAAAAACCGATAGCTGGAACGCAGCAAAGGAAACCTAACGTGAACCTAAGAAGCGTGACGTGGGCGCAACATTCTAATATAAACGTTTTAAGTGTGGACCCCGTAAAGTGATTTTCCGAAATCTTATGGAGACAGTGACCCTTCTCTTGTTTTGTAAGTCAAATGTGCAAAATTTCATCAGGAACGAATCATTTTCCCGTGCGATTCACGCAGATTTCTATTAATTACCTGCACAAGTAAACGAAAGGACACCCTTCTTTATGTACACAGGGAAAACAACAGGTCTTTCACCATTTGAAAAATGCCTTAATGTTGGTGCCCGTTTAGCAGGGACCTTGATTTAAGACAGCAAATCTCACTGGATTCTCAAAAGCAGCCATATCAAAGATTTTTAAGTTGGAATCAGAACTGATAGTCCTTTTCTAGAAGACGTAACTGCGGTTCGAGCACAGGTTTCGAAGAGAGTGATCGGTGTCGTCTCCGACGAATTGTACGGCAGAACAGGGACTTTGTTGTGCTTCAACTGACACAGATCGCCAACCAAGGCTCTTCCCAACAGATTTCAGCTTAAACTATGCGCAGAAAATTGCAGAGGATAGGAATGCATAGTCGAGTGCAGGTGAGAAAGACACTCATTTCTGTCGACATGTAAGAATTTGTTTTCAGTGTTGTCGGGAAAGAAGACACTGGACATCTCAGGATTAGAAACGTGTAATGTGGTCGAATGAATCACGATACACCTGAGATGGAAGACATCGAATTTGCAGAGAACCCCATGAAGTAATGAATCCATCTTGTCTTACTCGTATCGTGCAAGGGTCTGGTGGGAGTATCATGATATGGGGCATGTTCTGCTGCCATGGAAGAGTGGTACCCTAGTGTTCGTCGAGGGTAAACAAATAGCCTCGAGATACCTAGGTATACTGGCAGATAAAATGCAACCAGCAATTTTGCATTTTTACCCTATTGACGATAATGCAACTATACATCGTGCCGGAAGTGTTCAAAATTGGTTTGCTGAACATCACTCTGACTTCCAACACTTTCCCTAGCCACCGCATAACCCGGATCTTAACCCCATAGAAAAGGCGTGGGATATGGTGGCAGGACACATCCAACAGCACTCTCCTCTTCTATCTAATTTGCAAGACTCAGAAAGCTGCCTAGCCAATGTATGGTATTCTCTCTATATAAATGCACCGCAGAAGCATATAGACTCGATGCCCAAAGGAACCAAACCAGTTATCCGTGCAAAAGGTGGTCCAATAAAATATGATCTTGGGTTTCTTATTCATTGGCCAGTGTGTGTATATAGATAAGTTTAAGAAATCCAGCTTGTGTAACTTTTGTGGTCTAGTTAGTAATTAATAATCATTAAAATGAATCTGCGTTTATTCCTTTTAAACCGCTTAACATTTTAATTAATAAAAATAAATGTGAAAGAAAAATGAAATACATTACCCTTTGTCCTTTGCTGAATTTCAAAACATCTTTTAGTGGAAGATAACAATATTTTAATATGGACAGTGGCAATACATTACGTTTTAAATAGCTGAGTTTGTTTAATAAACTCGAAAGCCAAAATATTGAAAATGGCAACACACTTCTTTTAAATCGCCAACATTTCTGATTAAATTTGAAACATAAATGCCTTACGCTTTGCGCAGTGGCAGCCCAACTTCAATGACAGATGCCAATGACAGATAACACACATATTTGAGATGACACAAGTGATATTTGTTATACATTTCAAAGATAGCATTAGTAATTTCTTTGCTAAATTAATTAAAGTTGTTAAACATTTCGTAATTGACGTGCTGCTTCTTTTGGTTGTTCATATGAGGCAAGTGTCCGTATCTAATCTCTGTTCCTGTATACATAAATTACAATTTTGAAAGGCTGTGTTGAGTTAATCATATTTTAATTAACCAGATATTAATATATTAATCAAGATGGATAAATAGGAATTCTCAGCATTAAAAATCTTTACGTGGGAACATGTTTTAAGGTTAAGGAAACAAGATAAAAAAAATAGCAGCTAATCCTCTTTTAGGGAAAATGTGTTCTTTTTTCATCCTATTAGAGAACTTTTCTTTACGTTACTACGTTTTGAGTACAAAGATATTTGCTCTTACGAGTTTAAACAAAATATTATTTGGTGCATTAATCACGCACGCAAGGAAATGCTTTAATTAAGATTTGAATGATTTTCCTTTTCGATTCATTATTGATTCTTCCCTTTTCGATTCCTTTTTTTCTGATTGAATTAAAGTAATTGCCTTAATCTCGACTAATTTCATCTACAACTTCATATTGCTCAGGCACAATCTTGAAGAAAGGAAATAATTAGTTATGAAGTTTCTGAAATGAAAAAAAAAATGATAAAAATAGATTTAAATAATTTATAGTTTATTTCAGAAGAAGCTGGGAACTCTGAATGCAGATTCGTATATTTGCTTTCTGTGTGAAGCTTCGCAAATTATAATGTTATATCTTTCATCATTTTTTAAATTTGTTGTTTATGTATTTGTCCAAATGTAACCGTTGCAAAATTTTCCAGTTTAATGGCATTACAAAATGGAAAAGCTAAGACAGATACTATTTCAAACCAATCAAATTTACTTCAGGTGCTTTCATTTTTTATTAATTATGATTTTATTAATTATTTTTGATTTTATTATTTTTTAATTAATTATTTATTTATTATTATTTCATTTTCATTTTAATACATAACTTTCTGAAGACTTTGTAAGATTCTAGATAGATTAAAGTTACTTTATTGGCTAGAATTTTTTACTTGAAATAGGAAGCGACTATTCATTAAGTTGAAACTGTATCAATAACAACTTGAAAAGGTGAAAAGATAAACTATAAAGATAAATATATACTATAAGAATATAAACTATAAAGATAAATATACTTTTCTCGAGTTGAACAAAAGGGTCAATTTTGTTCAACTCGAGACTCGTCTAAGAAATTTACAAGATGGTACTCTAAACGAAACTCAGAACTCATGATATCCAATTCTACGTTTTTAACCCATAAGTTCACAGTTCATTTCAGAGATTAGGCAAAAAAAGAACAATACATGATAATGTAAAGTAATAATTGATAACAGATTGAACAACTCTATGATACTAAATAAAGCGATAACCAAATCCTGTATAAAACTATAAAAGTAACTCAAAAACGAATTTTTGTTTCATTTTGTTTTGTCCTAACTATGGAGTTTTCCTTTAACAAACAAAAGAGAAACGTTATTCCGAAAAATTCCATTCAGCACTATCGAAGTGAAACATTTTATTTTCATTTCTAAACATTATATAAATAGGACTTTTATGTAATGGAATATCTTTCCGGAAAAATATTTTATTCATGAATACTTTCTTTGTAACAAAAATTAGCTATAATCACTTCAGTCAAATAATGCATTCCTTTCACTGATGAAAATACCAGAAGAAACTCCGTTTTATTATTTCTTAGATTCAAACAATATAATCCTTATTTCAGTTATTATTTTAACCTCAATTTTTATGTTAATATGCATGTTTAAGCTTCTTTTTGATTTTAAAGTGTAGAGACATTAGGTTTAACGAAGCAGGAGACATGAAAAATATGCACTGCCTTCGCCGGGGATCGAACCGCGGACCTCTGAAATACCGGCTCAGTGTGCTGACCATTACACCACGAAGGCATGCTAAGAATGTGGGAGATATACCTTATAAAATTAATTTGTTGAGATTATTTCATAAATTTTATGCAGCCAGAAAAAAATAAAATTATACAAATTACAGTTAAAAAGTGAATCGTTTAGTTAATGATCTGTGTTGAGGCCCACAGAGTGGTAAAAGTTGATGAACACTGGTGGCTCAGTCCGGGGTTCGAGTCCTGGCTAACGGTTTAGTTTCGCTTAATAAATTTTATTACGGCAAAGGACTCGAGAGCTATCTGCTTAAGTAGAGGGATGCCTTCATGGAGGAAGTTTTAAAGGGAAACTGTCTCGTATGTACGTTACACATGAGGAAAACCACTAAAACGCCCCCGAAACCAGTCCGTTCGTCGGGAGTTGAACACCGGGACGAACTACCAGTATCCACTGACTTTACCACTTGGGAGCTGATGGACTTTTACTGGCTAACGGACTGGTTGCATGGGTGTTTTCCACTTATGTAGCGTAGATACGAGCCAGTTTCCCTTAAAAAGTCCTCCACGGGGCATCCCTCCTTTTCTATATAATGTCTAATGGTGAAGCACGCAATATAATAATAAAAAAATCTTTGATGCTCAATAATCTCATGTTGTATATCAATTCTGAGTTAAATATAATAGAGTATAGGAACATATTGCTCGACATCCAAATCTCTCCATTCAGTAGGACAGATAGTGCAGGAAGAAAAGTAATATGTAAAATAGCAGTAGTAAGTGTTTACTTCGATTTTATTTTTAGCTACCCATAGTGTTAATCTTTTAATAGGCATGATGTATCTATGAATTCTTCCGTACTTAGAGAAAAAAAAAGCTAATTGTGCCGAATGAAGGCTTAAAATACAAGCAAGTAGAGAGCAGTGTTGACGATAGCGAATGGTTGCGTTATAACGAAAGATTAAACAGGCAACTAATGTGTTATAGCGATGAATCTTAGCAATCTAAAGGACTTCAGAGCAATAAGCGTACAGGACACCAAGATTTTATATGGTGATACAGTACTGTCCCGTGATGCAACTGATCCAATGAAGAGTCAAACATAGGCTTCGTTTTCTGAAACATTTTCATACAGTCATTATTTATAAGTACACTAAAAGAATAGACTGTTTTGTGACAATTATTGCTCAAAAATACCTTGAAACCGTTCCGAAAGATATTTGATAATATTTTGATGAAATTTTGGGTTCTTTATTGTACATCTCTAAAACTTGAGTTCATTTGTAGTTAGTCTAATGCCCCTATCACATATATTTCCTCTACAAGGGACTGGACGTCGAAAGGGACAATTCTCAGAACCGGCACATTTCCACGAAACCTACGTGGCTGGGTTACCACTTTCACTTACTACAAAGACGTGAATGCTAAACAGTAATCGATTATCGCTCAGATTGAAATCACGTGATCCTCCAGAAGCAGATTTCTACGCGGGACAGAGCTGCAGCGGAACCATTTTCGGCAAAATTTAAAAAAAAAAACCTCGCGTAGCCGGTACATTGTTTCCGTAGCTAGGCGGGACTTCGTTTCCAGGGGAGTTGTTTTTTCTACGAATCCTCCCGTTTAAACCAATGCTATCAGAATCCCGTTTCTTGGAAAAGTCCCGTCTAGCAGGGACCGTCGCTAGATGAGATATCCTTTTAACATAATAACGCGCTTGTATTAGTATGCATAGGGGTGCTTTGGTGTGTTTTTTTTCTTCACAAATTATCCTATAAGTGGCTTAACTCGCTAATATATCGTGCAAATGAATATTAAGACCTAAGCGGGGTGGTTTTATTTCTTACCTTCTCTGCCTGCGATACTGGCAAAGTGTGATCTGCTGTAGAGCGAAAAACCTCCTTATCAAAAATCTTGCCTTGTAGGAGGTAGGGCATCTGTGATCCACACAAAGATCTTTCCTCTTAGGTTGTAGTCAGGTATGTCAGTCGATTATCAGAAGAAAGGGGATTAGTCTTTGTGATAATGTTCACGGACGGTGGCACAACACAAAGAGTATTAGCATTTCGCTTTGCAAAATAATCAAGCACGTCAAAGAATTCACTTGATAAGGTATGCTGACTCTTACTGAATTACACCACTTCCTCTGAGATGCCTTAAGAGCATTTTTATGCAATTAGTTCCAACGACATGCAACGTTTTATGTATCTAGTTGCACATACGACGTAAAGTGAGCTAAAACTCATCCCATGTTTGGGAAACTTACATATTTTTTTAAGTTTTCTGTGAAAAATTATCCAGATGGCTATAATCTTGTCTCTGACACGAATCTCGCATTTTGGAATTTCCTGTACACTTATCAAGAATCTGAAATTTCTGATGCGTTTATCCGGCGAAAATGCCTTACCATTTCTATCGTTTTGCACATTTTCGTACCAACCATCTTCTTCAGATTACCATGATTTGCCCACTACGAGCGAATTGCATGTTTTTAGCTCAAGCATGTCCTTCCGGGTGGGAAGATTTCAGTGTCGTACTTCCGAGTAGGAGAATTTCAGTGTCGTGTGTTTTAAAATTTGAATGAAATAAGTGATTAAAATTATAAATCTATCCGATGAAAACTGATTAGTAAACTTCATAAAGACTATTACATTTTCAAAAATCTTTTTTTATTGAAAACTGAACTTAACTAAGGTATTTCCTACTTCCTTCGTGCATGACGTCGTGGTGTAAAGGTTTCGACGCTTATTCCAGAAGTCCAGCTTCGAATCCCGGCGAGGGTATCTTTTTCAACACACACACATAAAAAAAAACATAATGTCTCTACAGTAGTGCGAGCTAAAAAAAGGTGGTGGACGCTAATTCGTCACCACCAGAATTTGGTGACTGAGTCCCCTAATCTCTAGTAGCCCTTTAAGAGAGGGAGTATACAAAGTATTTTATCCCTCCTCCAAACATACCTTCGTGGTGTAACGGTAGCACACTCGGCGCATATTTGAGAAGTCGAAGTTCGAGTCCCGGCGGTGGCATAGCACATTTTTCACATCTCCTCCTTCAAAAAATTCCTAATGACTTTGCAACTGCTTTTTCTCCAAATACAGACTAAATGTTATACGTTTACGTGAAAGGGATTCCCTCTCTGCCTACAGATATCATTTATTCAAGTTTTGTCTTAAAGCTGCCCATAAAAAACAAAAACTATATATATCCTTAAGCAATTTTTTGTTATAACTTGTTAAAAGTAGGTTATAATTGAGGGGACAGGTAATCTAGTATATTTAAATAAACACCCAGATTTAATTATATTTACCAGCCTTTATTTGCCCATGAGTTAGAAAGACCTATTTCAGTTCGACCCAGAAATTATAGAGTTTATTCAAAATCGCCTAGAATGTAAAGTTGCTTTTTTCTTAGTTTCTAACTATTTATATTATTTAAACCACAATTTACGTTTTCCAAACTTAAAATAAGTTTAAAGTTACACGAATTGCAATCTGAAAACACAGCATATCATGTATCATAGGTAATACGACGGATTTGATAAAAAAATGTAACACGTGAGCTGTTAAAATTGGCTGTTACGAAAAGGAATCAGTAACCAACTTGATTTTTAAAGAACTAGAGAGTGATTTTTATTTCTTTTTCAGTCACATATATTTTTCACAGTTCATTACTGTCTAGTCCGAAAAGGCTAGTCAATCAATCATTAATCGCATATTTTTTTTAATCTTTTCTCTTCACCTTTCATTTACATATTTCTAAATGAGGTGGTCGAAATGAGTAATGGGGGAAGCAAAATAAAACGGTTTAAAAAGAAACTGGCAAAATAAAACAGTTTATCAGTTAATAAAATAATAGAATCCTTCAGTTCAACCACTAATTTTAAGAATTTTAAAGAAACTATAATTTTATAGCATTTACGTGGGCTTTGAATACGATATTTATATTAATAATGTACATTTACATAAGCAAACATTACATATCTAAACTTTTTAAAACTGCAAATATGCGTATCTCATGCCCAACGAAACTCGCAAAGAAAAATTGCATGTTTAATTATAGTTTTAGTGCATTTTGATTTATATCCATCGCGATCACGTTTTTTGAAAGACATAGGCAATTAATTTTAGAATATTTACTTCATTATTATTTTTGTTCTTGAATTCCGTAAGATGGAGAAAAACAAATTCCAGTACACAAAAACTACAAAAGGTAAATAACATTCGGTGGTTCTATCAATATTACAGTGATCTTCGGTAAAAGTTGATCTTCAGCAGTATTTGTGATGCTTCCTTATGTTCTTTGATGAGTTTATAAGTACTAGTAATTTATATAAATGAAATTTTTGAATAAATTTTTTAAAGTAGAGCAAACTCTGGAACTCTGCTTAAGATAATTTTCTTTTTGACCTCGCCCACATTTTTCTTTACATGGCATTCGGGAAAAATTTACTAAAATAGGGCAGCCAACCATGCATCAGTATCTTCACTGATGCCAAAAGAGTAAAGTGAAATGCGTAATTTGACTGCGAGCAGAAATCCGAAATCGGACTCGAAACCTTCAATCTTCTTTGATAAATTTCTTCTCACGTAATGTAAAAATTTAAAAGAATTAACTGCAAGTAGCTTCATTCGATAGAAAAAGGAAAGTTTAGAAATTCTTTCTGACCTGAAGACTATGGTGACAGATACACTTCGAAACGATATCCGCTCCCATCTAAAAAGTTTCTAAGAGAAAACGTAGAATGCACTTTCTCTTTGAAAACGTGTAAGGAAACGGGAAGTTGACAATATTTCAAAAGGAAATCTTCTTTTCGCTTCTAATTTTTGCATTTTATCCTTACACATGCGTGTCACTTCATATTCTTTGCTACATTTGCAAGAAGATATTCAAGTCAGAATAGGGCATTTTGTTTTCAAAAATAAGTGTGAAAAACTAAGTTCAAAATTATTATTTCCATATTTATATATATATAAACTCCAGCTAGTATCAGTTTATACGTAGTATGACTACTTCCCTTATTAACATCAGTTATTTCAATATTCTCCTCAAATTTCTTATATTTCTCAAAGCTTTTCTGTTTTTCAGACATTATGCAGAGTGACATTTTGACATTCTGTATATTTTTATTGCACCAAGAGTAATTCATGTTGCTGTAGAAACATTATGTACTTTTGATGCTGAGTGAGATGAAAAATGAGCAACGCCTTCGCTGGGAATCGAACCACAGAACTCTGGAATATGCATCGAGCGTGCTGACCACTACACCGCGACGGCATGCAAAAAAGACGGGAGAAATACCTTATATTGCCATTTATCTCTGAATAGCCATTAAAAAGAATTATAAAAAGTTAAATTTTGCATATTGCAGTATAATCTTCTTCGATATTTTGACTTTTTTCCCTGTCAGATTAAATGGATAACACCTTAGTGCACAGCTAATAAGTATAATGGCGGAAGATTTTCCATTTTTATCAAATATTAAAGACTTTATACGAAACCGATTGAATAAATGTTATCGTATTTTCTTTCACCGAAGAACAGCTATCCTAAGCCTGATTAGAAAACATAACTAATCCTAATTGGAGAATGAATCTTCTCTTATTGCTTCATGCAGGCAAATGCGAAAATGAAAATGCTAATCCATGATTATTAATTTTTTTCAAATATTTTTCTGACAGCATAATTTTTGGGAAATTTAAATTCATGTACAAAATCTTTTAATTACATAAAGAATATTCCCGAATATGTTCAGTGTATAGATCCAGCATGAGTAAAATGAATTTGTTTCGGGAAAAGTAAATGTTTCCGGCAGATGTTCATAACAAAATTAAAAAGAGCATTAACTATCAGTTTATATTTTTTCTCTAAATATATTAAAACCATATGTTAAAAATGTTATGTCATGTTAAAAATATGTTAAAAATTGCGTGCAAATCCTTCATACAAATTCCGTAGGTATTTTGAAATTTTAGATGCCACAACTTTTAAATGGGCATATTTATTGTTATTTTATGTTTTTGATTACGGAGGATGACTACACTCAACATCGAAGTATTAACTTGTGGGTACTCCTTGCATTATCCGAAAAATTATTTTCATTTCTGGCATTTGAAGAAAACGAAAAACATTTGGTTTGGGGGCAGAAATTTTGTGGCTTTTGATGCAGTAACTCTGGTTCATACGACTTCAATAAAGTTACTTTCATGAGGAGAAATTATCGATGAAAAACGAACTGATCCGTGATATCAGAAAATACAATGAATTCTACAAACGAAGAAATAGCAACCTCCTTTGATATTCATTTGAATGTTCAAAGCCTTGAATATGATGTGAACGAAATCCAAAAATGTGTATACAGAAAGGCAGTAGTAGAGAGATTATAGGATTTTATTAAACCAAACATTCTTGGTTCACTCATTCAGGTATGGACAATAATTTTGTTTTTAGATTTATTAAGTAATAAAAAAATCTTCTAGTTGCTCTGCATAATGGAAGGAATGTGTTCATGGAGGAGTTTGCAACCAACTTTGGTTATTAAAAATACCTACACAGCCAGCTGGTTTGCCGAGACTCTAATCAGCTAGAACAACTACTGCTCAGTAGTATTACTATCTAAGCCAATATATTTTGTAACTTTAAAATAGCCACTTTTAAGTCCTTTCCTTCCCTTCCTATTTGCGATCATAATGCGTGTCGTCATCATTGCACAGAAGTTATTTTCTTCACTTCATTTGAGACTCAGCCATTTTTTTTTCTTCATTTGTGCCTTTTCATGAAGTGAAATACGCGTAACAGAAATAAAGTGGGCAGAAAACAATTAAAGGATTCTTCTAATAACCTTTCTCCCTTTTTAGTCCTCCTTTCTTAATAATAAAATTCTAAACCTCCCTCTAAAGAAAACCTATAATCACCTTTATTCTTATTCTTATAGTCGGTTAGTGATTGGAAGCTGTACATGTTCGATCTTTAATGAAGTTTCAGGTACTCCCAACACTTTTATAACTGTACCTGCTGTTGTTACCATGGTTACGAAGCAAGCCATGCGAGAAGAAATGACCATGAAATGCTTATTTTAAGGTAACAGACTAGGTCTAAAAAAGTATATAAGAATTGAAAAGGGCAATGAAAATTAAGATGTGGTAACTATAGTATTATTTATAATGAAGTACATTTTTAGTATACAAAATGTTAGCTGCATGAGAAATGTGTTTCGAAAAAAATGTCACTGCTTGTGTAGAGTTTACCACTTTGCCTGAAAGAATGCCAGTATGTCTTAACAAAACGAATGCAACAACATTTTTTTTCCTATAGAAAAAGAGAAAATCTATTAAATTTCATTATTTTTTTAAATTATTCTTTTCTTTAAACAGTTCATTTAAAATTTTATTCATTCATTTACTTTAACAATTCCGAATAGTTCATTTTAAATACCCCTTCCTAAATTACAACAGACAAGGGCATCTTGGAGTTGCTTGCGTTTTCCTGTTCCTTGAGTATACCCTTGCATTAAATAGCAGGATTAATGCAAAATTGTGTATGTCAAATGGTTTACTTTCATTGTTAACGTATGTGTTGAAATGTTATACCAAATCACCTGTCATAAGACCTGATCCTTTAGATTAGTATTAAAAGCTTAATACTTTAGATTTTTTTTCTTTATACTAACTAAATCTTTTGCTTAACAAATGCATAAAAAGAGAAGAGGACAATATGTCGGCATTTCATAGTTACAATACAGCGGTATTATTATGACGATGAACATTAGCATTCCAGTACTCGTACATTAGCATTCCAGTACTTTCTCCGTGTTTCGAAACTGAGTCTAACGATACAGCAATCAGAGAACCATTATATCAGAAAGTATCGATCACGCGGTATATTTAACGGAAGTAAATTTACAGTTCATTTAATTTCTGATTTTCCTTCCTTTCCATCATCTAATTTCTAGACTACTAATTCACAGAAACAAAGACAGCTGTGCTATAATGAGACAAAGAATTTCATACACACACACACACATTTGTATGTATATATATGTATATATGGCCTTTTACTGAGTATGTAAAACCTTTTACCGAATTTTGAAGTTCAAATATATCCAAACGTGAAATCCATTTATATTCTGTATATGCTACAAGCATCAACGTAAATGCAAACTGTAAGAAACCGTGTAATACCAGACATATGATTAGGGCCCAATTTCTTTACTGCGCAGTCTCACTTCTCCACATTAACCGATAGCGTTTTCCTTATTCAGACTAACTTCCATACGACATCTCTTCAGGCTGTGAGATTAATGCAAGATATATGATTGGGTCTGAACTGTTGCTCTGTCCCGTCTCACTTATTCGAATTAAGCGCTGGACGAGACTTTGGTAGTCGGGAGAGATTAATGTGAGACATATGATTACGACTCAACTGTTGCTCGGTCACTTCTCTCTTATCCAGAGTAACCGTCAGACAAGACATTCACAAATGGAACAGTTTAGTGTAGGACGTATGATCGGGACTCAACTGAAACTCGATCCCATGTCAGTTAGAGTAACCGTCAGAAAGGCGTCCATAGGCAAGACATAACATAAGCAATATGATTGGGGCTCAACTATTACTCTGCCCCGTCTCATTTATTCAAACTAATCACAGGATGAGATATTCATAGACAGGAGAGAATAATGTGAGATATGATTAGGGCTCAACTGCCGGACTCATTGCTATGCGATATATCTGTAGACAGGAGAGATTAATATAAGATATATGATTAGGTCTCAAATGCTATTCTGTCCCGTCGTATTTATCCTGACTAATCGCCATACCAGACGTCCATAGGCAGACGAGACTAGTTAAAGCAATATGATTAGGACCCAAATGCTATTCCGGCTTATCTCATTTATCGGAAATAATCGTCGAACAAGACTTATATAGGCAGAAGACATTGGCTTAGGTTATTTTGCAGTTATTTAATTAGGTTATTTTAAAGATATATACTATGTTAACTCACTCAAGATTATCTTCCTAAGAGTACGAATACTTTTAGGAAAATCTCTGAAAGGGAATGTGTTTCACATTCATGTTACACATTCGTTATAATAAATGAATGCATCCAAGTTTTCGGGCGCAAAGTATCGAACTTGGAACAAACTGTCAACATCAGGGTACAGCTTCAAACATGGGCGATATATGTCGCCGATGGCCGGCGATGGCCAGCTAAATTTTGGAAAGTATAGCTAAGTTTTTCTCGTAAGCGATAGCTAAATAAAGGTCTATTGAAATATTAATATTAATATGTTTAATTTGTACTTGGTGCTAACTGTAGTGATTATCTAGCTCAGAAAATGCAGTGGTTGTTATGAATTCAGTCCACTAATGAGCTTGTAAAAATTCAGCATGCGCAAGAAGAATAAAGAACTGCAAAATATTTCCAGTTTAAAGGTGCGACTCTAAAACTTAGCGAGCATTGCTGAAAAGCAATGATAACAAAAAACATACACTCACGTTTGTGAAAATTGCAACACCAAGAAGGAATCGTCATAATTGAATGCAATTTAATACACAGTTGAGTGGTAGTGGTACAAATAAATGATTAAATGTTCAAAGCAAACAAAAAAGAACAAGAGATCAGAATCAGTATTTTGTGTGGCCACCACGCGCCGCAATAAGTGCTGCTACACGACGTGGCATGGAGTCAAACAAAGTTTGAATGTCTGACTGAGGAAGAGCATTCCATATCGTTTGTACGCGTACCCAAAGTTCGTCTGCAGACGCAACAGGACGAGGATCACGAGCAAGACGCCGACCAATGACATCCCACACATGTTCAATTGGCGACATATCCGGGGAACACGCAGGCCAAGGAAGAAGCTGTACCTGCTGCGCTGCAAAGAAGGATTTAACAATCCGAGCAGTATGAGGGCGGGCATTGTCCTGTTGAAATACAGCGCCTGGCAAGCTTTGAAGGAAGGGAACAGCTTCGGGCTGTAGAACTTCACGGATATACCGGTTGCTGTTCAGATTGCCCACAATTCGTAGCAATTGAGATCGTCTATGATATGCTATGGCGCCCCAGACCATAACTCCGGGTGTTCGTCCACTGTGGCGTTCGATAATGCACTCCGGAAGGTGGCGTTCACCGGCATAGCGTCTGACACGAATGCGGCCATCATGGTACCACAAATTAAAGCGGGATTCGTCAGAAAACACGACATGCTGCCAATCAGCACGCCAGTCTCTATGCTGATTGGCCCATTGTAGCCGCAGGCGGCGATGGTCGTGCGTTAGGGGGATCCTGTATAAAGGAGTCCGTGCGCGCAGTCCACACTGCAGCAGACGTCTACGAATTGATGAAGCACACAATGAAACACCTGTAGCTATTGACCACAGTGCTGCCAATTGTCTAGAGGAAGCTGTACGGTCCGTCCGCGCCATGCGGACCAGGTGTCTATCATCGCGAGCTGACGTCACATTTCGGGGTCCACTCCCGGATTTCCGAGTTGTCCGACACTCGTCCGTCCACTGCTTCCAAACGCGCATCACTGTGCTGCTGTTACGCTGCACACGAGAGGCTACTGCACGATACGACAATCCAGCTTCACGAAGGCCGATGATTCTCCCTCGTTCAAACTCTGTAAGTTGTTCAAATCTCGCTCTCTTTCGTCGACGAGGCATAAGTACAGATTGAGTTAACGTTTACCACTAGCAGATAACCACCGATAACCATACACGCCTCGCTACAGCCGTCTATTTATTCGGATCCATCAGCCGTTCAGAGGGCGCTGCTCAGCATACGCATGCGCTACGGATTTGCAATTCTAATCATTTGCATATCATGCGCTACTTTGCATTTCCTGAAAATTTCAGCTCACTCGCGTAAGTCCTTCATGGTGTTGCAATTTTCACAAACGTGAGTGTATATCATATCACCACTAACACTTATTTTTCTTTCTTAGTTCAACAAACATTTCGATGACGGACTATGCGTTTCCACAAAAATAAAATTTCCGATTTCCACTTACAAAAATACGTTTTTCCCTTTATCAACATATTTCTTTATTGAATTTTTTACTAAAAAATCTGACATTCTGTTTATTAACAATTTGTTATGACTGATTTCAAAAATATTTTCAACTGCAGTGTAACCTTTAGAGGCAAGCACTTCTTTAAGGATGATCACCTCCAAAAGTTACAATATTTCATTGACCATGCATATATATCTGTGCAGAATATCTTTGAGATGCCGCTTCTTCAGAAGTCTAAAATTAACTGAAACAATGAGTGGTTATATTATGGCAGGGTTTGTGTTTTATTATTAAAGCTCAAAGTGACTACATTTCCAGTAGGACGGTGTAGCTAATGGAACTATTAAGTAATATCTGATGACTTCGCTTTAATTCAATTTTTTTCAAGGAATTAGATGAAATGCTATTAATCTAAACTCACTTTTGAGAACTAAAAATGTCACTGAGATGGATTCACTTACTTCGAATTGCTTCCACAATAAAAATTACAGATTTGATAATTTATTGTTTTTTCCTATTAAGGAATTCATAACATTTTTTATTTGTTTTTCGTTTGACCTTCATGGCTCATGACTTTTGTTTACATAATAAATGATCTGAAACTTCTTTGCTGTGATAACGTATGTAAGGACAATGGAATAACTTTTGCACTGATTTGTAAATAAAGCAGTGGGAATATATGTAATGAGATCATTAATATCAAAATTTGGCTTTACAAATGAAGTTAAGACTAGAAGAAAGAGAATTTTATCTAGCGTTGATTTAAGATGAATATGAAACGTTTGTCGTAAAAATTCGCAGTCACGTGATAGTTATAATTGCTCTTAATGTTCAGCCTTTCATTGCTCAATAGGGAAAATATTTATTCTAGAAACTTTCTTGAAGCATCTTAAGTTTCTCTGAAGTGTAGTTTCTTAGAAGTTTCTTAAATGCCTGCAAATTTTCCCATTGGAGTTGTTCTAGCGGCTGATACACTTTGTATATCAGATAACGGCATTAAAAGAAACAGGCTTTGCTTGGAGAAAGCTGTAAAAGTAACATTAAATTAATAAGATGCGGGTTTTAGCTTAATAAATATTAATTAAACAATTAATTTTTTATGTTTAGTTTCATACTTAAGCTTTCATGTTTATTTGCCTAGTTGGTTATCAGCTATAATAAAGCATTCACGCGTTTCCTATATGGCGAAAAATACTTTGATGAAGTTCTTTCTCAATGGACTTAATTTAAAAATTAATAAAGATAAGAATGATTTTCTATAAAACTAAACGCATTAAACGTTAATAAATGTAGGATTTCAAAATTAAAATTTTTAATGAACATAACTAGCTCCACAAAGTTTTATTGCTAATTAAACAATTTATGCGTCTTTATTTTTGGTGTTATAATAATTACAATAACTCTTCATTTAATTTCTCATTTGATTTTTTTTTTCATTTTAAATATAAGCAATGAAACTTCAAACAAAATAAGCATAAAAATTTTTCCGTATAATACTGGATTGGATTGGAGCAATTAATTATGTCAAAACTAGTAAGTAGTCTTTGCAGAGTTCTTTTACCAGGAACTAGGCAAAGGCTATGTTAAATCGAGAAATACGCGGCACCATTGTTAAATAGAGAGAAATAATCCTTTTAAACCTTAGGGGTTTTTACTACTTTTAACTCTTTAAAATTTTAACTCATACTCACTCCCTCTAGGTGCCGGACAAACTAAACTTAAAATAAACCCTACTAAGATGAACTTGTTAGAAAATAGAGGAAGGAACTAATTGGTTGATCTGACTCATAATAATATTAAGTATAACTTTTCTTAAAGCAGTTAATTCACACATAGCAAGACAAAGCAAATTCTTCTTAATAAACTTAACCTGAAAAGGAAGCTGGAATAAATCTTCTCTGGAACTCGGTAAAACTAAATACTAAATCTCAACCAAGCATTTCTATAATTCACTCATTTTAAAATAAACTCAAGAATAATTCATATTCATTTCATAGCAAAAACCTCATAAGCACCAGAGAAGAAATATTCAGACACCAATCAATCAGTTCCGCTACTAAAAATCAAGCACTAGATTTAACTGTCCTGGCACCTAAAAGTCATTTCAAATTCTATCTTAAAACACATTCAAAGTATCATTAATAAGTGGTTAGTACACATTTGCTAAAACAGGGCGCGTTGTGAGAACCCTAAAATGCATGAACATTTTTCAATAACCCCAAGCAAAAATAATCTCCATGTTTCTTAAAAGCCTCCCGGCTCAAACAAATGGAGTGACTGAACAGACCAACTACATACACACAAAAAAACAAATGCAAGTAATAACATATAATCAAACTCATTTATTAATTATCTAGGATAAGTTTATGGGAGACCTGGCCAGACTACCCTTACATACAAATGCAATTAATATTCCACATTAAATTTCTCCAAGAGTCATTTATCAAGATAACAATTTTTTTTTGTTTAACACAATAACGGTTACTTAGAAATACTGAAATACATTAAATTAATCATTTAAAACAACTTCTATAGAAATTACAATTTACATAAACTTCTTATTTTTGACAATAACTTTCCCCCTTTATTTTTTCTTATTTTTCAATTAAATTTTCCTCTTTCTCCCCAGATTAAGCAAGAACAGTTTAAATTAAATTACAAAAAAAAATATAATCTTATGAAAAAACTCACAGTTGACTTTCGGGATCATCATGATAAGAAGCTATAGGCTGCAGAGGAATTCCGCCGTTGAACTGGATCTTGGTAATGAGCTACAATAAAGTCCACGAAAAATGACCTCTTGTAGAACTTCAAAGATGAAAAAAAAAACCGGCAATCAATATTCTAAAACATTAAAGTTGAAGGAGAAACCGCTGCAGATGAATTCCGCCTTGAACTGGATCTTAGGTAATCAAATTCAAAAAGCCCACGAAAAATGACCTCTTGTAGAACTTCAAAGATGAAAACTCGGCAATCAAAATTCTAAAACATTAAAGTTGAAGGAGAACCTCCGGGTACAGAACGATGATACTTTTCCTTCTCACGAACAGAGAGCTTCATTTAGGTACGAGCCCTTACACTTCCGTTTTACGGGAAAACCCGCTTCAAACTCGGAAGAGTTCGCTCTGAGTTCTACTTCTCGCAAATTAGAAGAAAATTCTCTATTAATCACATCATGCCGCATCGCAAACGTGAGCCACCCGTCGGGGTACAAGTGCAGCATCGCAAATCTCCTCAGCTAAAAGCCGAGTTCGTCCGCAGAACGCTAGCGCCAGCCACCCAAGCCCGGGTAGGCCTGGCCGCAGGCCAAAGGCCCTCTCTGCTAAATATTCAACTCCAAAAACTCGAAGACTCTGGTAAAAACTGACTTCAAAACTCGCGCAACCACCGAGGAAAACTCGGTTTCTCCTCCCACCTACAATTATAGGTCCAAAGTTACACATAAAATTAAATTCTTGCCAATCCGAGACTTTTCAATATAATTTAATAGGACAAGTTCAAACCCCCAAACGAATCAGAACTAAGTCATTGTCTACAGTAGCACCTGCGAAAAACTGGGAACTAAACATTCGACCCCCTCTGCTAACAAGCGAAAAATATAAGAAACAACAAAAACTGCCCATTCAAAGATTCAATTTACAACTTCCACCGAGGCCATAAAACCAGGCGACATCACAGCGGGACGCCCGACAACAGTCTTCACTTTCAGCTTGGTAACAAAGACAAGAGAACCACGATATATTATTCAATGTTGCAACTGTCATCTTAAAAAGGCATTTCCCACAGATGTTACTTCCGTTAGAAGACGCTCCCCTCTCTGCGTTAAAATTGACCGTTGAAGGAAAAAATAATTGCTTAATGATTTTAAGTACACACTTTCCAAATAATTTTACGGACCAAATTTTTTTTCCAAATAATTTAAAGAATTTTACGGACGTTATACGTAAAGAGAACCATAAAATCCCTCTCAACCATATTGCAACAAGTTTTTTCCCTGCCATTTTTTGGGTTCCACCAGTGGCAGAGTGCTAAAGATCGCTGAATCCGGTTCCACTCATCGGAGACTGCTCGGAATTCGATCCCGGTTTGATCTCAGCTTTATATTTGTGTTTCGTGGTTTCCCCATGTATAAGTGCATATCATCTAATTTTCCTTATAAATTTTTCCACGTAGACATTCCTCGTATTAAGCAGATAGCCCTCACGTGCTTTGTCATATTCAAATAACCGAACTGTATCTATAAGTGAAAAATTTAAGAACTCTCCTGAGTGTGGTACTGTTTGAGCTTAGATATATGAAGTTATTTTTGATCCGTGGTTTAATGCTAATTATGATTTTCTTAACTAGCATGTTCTGTTCTGTCTATCTATGTTTTCGTAGGCATGTTTTATTTCAACCCAGAAGAAAATATAAATCCAATGACCCGCGAAACGAAAAAGTTAAGAATTAGTAGAATTTCTTAACTAATGTGTTCTATTCAATCTACCTATGTTTTAGTAGATACGTTTTTATTTCGTTCCGAAGAAAATATAAAACCGCTGTATCGCAAAATGGAAGTTAAGAATGGGTAGAAAGAGGCACGTCTTTAGCTGTAATTAATGTGAGTTTACTCGAAGTGAACTACTGTTTTCATTTGCATTACATTGTAGGGTTTCCCTTATTTTGCAAAACAAATTTATTTTAAGTTTGATATCTTTCCTGAACCTCTCAACGTGTCCTTGTATTTTCTCGTCAGGATGTAAATTTAAAGTTAAGTGAAGTAAATATTTAAAGGGGTAAAACTCTAAGTTTATTCAGAGCGTGTTTTCGCTAGCCAGCGCACGTTTCGCTGCGCTCTCGCTGTTCTTCCAGTAAGCCTTTTGCCCATTTCGGATTATCCTCACGCCTGTTAGGTTTTTGAGAATCAACCTCTTAGGTGTAAATTAAGATCTTAGGTGTAAATCCAGCACTATTCTGTTTTTAGATTCGACTTAAATTATATTCTACAGTTAAGTTTCCCACCACAAGTTGACGGTGTTTTGTAACGCACGAAGATCGTGCCTTTTTGTTAAATTGTGAATTAATAAAGAGTTAGTTTTCACCCTTCTTCTGTACTGGTATTTATTCACGCCTGCGCGAGGATTCTCAAGGTTCATTGTAGGATCTAGAATTTGTGTATGTGGAATAGCAGAGACAGATCTTACAACACAAGATGGCTAGTGTCTGCTTCAGCTGCGCTACCTAGAGTTTCTGAGGGAAAGACTGTTGCCGTGACTGATCCTCCTGATCTGTATGTAAACCAGATCGGGTCTATGAATTTGTCACGTCTAAGAGTTAAATGATGTACATGTCGTTGAACAAAGCCTTAATTACGTTCTAATGAGAGGCTGTTGTTCTGAGAGATCCTCTCTTGAGTTATTCGTCGTGTCTAAGAGTTAGACATTCAGCTTATTGTAAATCAAGATCTTTTTACACTTTCTAAATCAGAGAGTACCTAACTGAGAACTGTTGTTGAACTGATCATTCTGACTTAGATCAAGTCCACGAACTCATCGTGTCTGACAGTTAGACTTTGTTCCTATCGTTGGTCAAGATCCTAGTCACCATCTAGGTAACAATGTAATTTGTTCAGCTTGTAAGGTTTTAGTTAAACTAACCAAGTTTATTTTAATTTAAATCTTTTCTATCTCCTCTCTGCTTCAACTTCCTGTCAGAAGAAGCGCGCGTTTTTAGCTTATGCTAATTTTTGAAGTTCAGCCAAGCACTATTTAAGACAGAGGTAGAAACCTCTCGGTGTGTGAGAGCTTTGCCTCAGATCACGGTCACGCTGCTCAACTTTCGCCTGACCAGCTAGCAGTTTAAATTTATAAGCCATAGTGCTTACTACGTGATTGCATTGTAAAATAAATTAAAGTGCGGTAGTATTTAGTATATCTTGCTACGCACCCTTTTAGATAGAGGCCAACTTCCGCGAATTGCTCTGCGAAGCAAAGTTTAATTTAAGTTCCATTTTAATTTATTTAAATTTATTTGATTGTTAAGTTCGACCAAAGTGTGGTCTGTTACGTTCTGTATCTCTCCCGAATTGGGAGGTTTGTATTTAATAGTGAGTGAATAAAAGAGGATTTCAAATCCCTTCACGTGCAGTTATTCTCCAGCCCAGCAGTTACATCAGAACATAGCGTACCTTCCGCTCCCTGTTCCAGTTCAGGACTTAGATTTTAAGGATAAGAACCCTTTACAGAATTTACCATGTTCTCAAAGAATACACACAGAATGCTAAGTCCTGATAAGCTCTGTACCTGTTTTGATGAAATATACCTCCTAAGGAGAATCCATGGATCTCCTGTAGCACTAGCCTCTCGAGATGACTTTCAGCTTAACGGTAGTTAAAGAGATACCATTCCGAAAGACACCACACATTTATAAACATCCATGTGTTCTTCGGGGTTCAAACGGGTATTAACGATATACCGTTAACGAACAGATTAGGAGAAGAGAATGTGTTCTGGAAATTAATTGTTAGCATTAGTTGCATTTCTGTCTTTTTTTTTCTACAGATCAAATTGACTTGCGAGATCAAATTTCAAACTGATAGCAAGTTTTAGCTTCGAGTGTTCGTAAATTAGTAAGTAATTGTTATTAATTTGTGTTTGTACTTAAGTTTATTTTGTAACCCAAAACGTTCTGGATAGGTAAGCTTTAATTGCTACTTATTTAGTTATTTCTACAGCTTTCGTATTTCTAATGTAATCAGTACCTATCAATAGTTTCAATTGGATGGCTGTCATTAAGAAATGAAGGAAAAGTATTTTTTTATAAACTTTAATACACAGTAACTTATTATATGATTTTAAGAGATTACAGCGCTTCTTATTAACCTATCAATATACATTACTCTTAAATAAACTATTAGATAAACGGTTTTATTATTTTAATTGCTTTAATTAGGTTTTTTTCTTTTTGCTGTCCATATTATCAGATCTGATGAAGAAAATAAAATACAGACATCGAGGAGAGTCAAAACTAAATAATTTTCTGTCTGTTTAAGATCGGAAAGGAAAAGAGAGAGATTGACAGAGAAAAATACTAACTAGTGATTGATTCTGTCACGCCATTTGCTACTGCTAGCTATTTTTGAACTTAGTACTATTGCGTGATCTCTGGATTTAAGAGAAAAGTTTCGGAAGCCTGTCTTGGACGCATCTGTGGGAGAGTAAGTAATTCTATTTTATAGTTTGAAGGAGTTAGTTTGACATATTTAATCAAACTTAAGTTGGAAATTTAAGTCCTTTTTCGTTGGACTTAGCAGGAGTTTATTTATAACTTAGAAGTCTATGGTTAGAGATTTGTCTAACTTGCGAGAGTTATTTGTTTGATATCAGTGTCTAACTAATCTGTCAGCCTCAGATTTTCCAGCTCTGTTTATCTATAATTTTTTTTAAGTTTTGACCTACGTGTAACATAATTTTATGATGTTATGATATAATATGATATGAATACAATAATGATATTTGCTTGTTTAGATTACGAGTTTGCTAATAGCATGAAATCTTTAATTTGGAATATGATACCTAGAGACTGACAGCTAGAGCCTTAATGAGTATCCTAATTCTTGAATGAGATTAATGTTATTTTTCCAGTGCGTTTTCGTGAAGCAATCGTGAACACATCACTGGAGTAATCTGAAGTCCCAGGTTTTATCCTAAGAAAGTTATACTTTCAAGGAAACTTCTCCGAAGTTATTGATGTTTTGATAGCGCCACATGAATTGAAAATGATAATTCGCCTCCCGCTTAGACAAATCAACGTGGGGTTGCCATTTTTAATGAGGGCAAATTAAAGACATTCCTGGCATGTGCTCTTATAGCGTAATAGTCAGCGTAACAGTCTGATGTACTGAAGATTCCGGTTCGATTCTCGAAGAAGACAAAATGAACTTATCACGATTTCTCGCTTTCAAATACCTAACATCTCTGCAAATTTATTTTGCCATCGCTAAAAGTCTACTTTTAGTTTTGCTAACACTTTTTCTGTTTATACTGTTACAATCTGGAAGGCCGTCTGATCGGTGCGGTGGTTAACGTTGCTGATTGCCTTACCATTAGGCTCGCGTTCCAATTCCAAATAAAATTTAAGTTTTCGACAGCTTATATTATCGTTGCAGCATGGGGGAACTTAAATTACACTGCAAGATGAAAATAGTTTGAGTGGTTTGGTGTTAAGAAGAAGAGTTGAAGACACTTGAACCTATCCTGAGGGATGTTCTTGATCAATATTGGGACAAAGCTGCGCAAATTTACATTGTCACAGGTCAAGTGTTCAAAGAACATGCCAATGGAGGACACAACTCCTCGCCATGATAAAATTCTGTTTTGACTTGTACTGATGTTATTATCAGATACGTGAAAGACGTAATAACACAATACAATCTAGAAAAAACGAAATTTGTGTACTATGTAATATAAATAAACATATCTACGCAAAAATCCATTTAAATAGCTATAAGAAGATGGAATATCACGACTAGCAGTATAAACATATGGCTCTTGTTTTGTAACTTGTAATTGCTTTCTAAATCGACGTGAAGAAAGCACGATGTTGTTTTAAATTAAAACAGATTTTGCATACGGTAATTGATTTCTGGAAGTTTTCAGTACTATTTTCAAAATACCATATTACTGTTTTTTTGCAGTTGTGCTCTAAAAATTAAGCTTTCTCTTTGGAGATTCTATTATTTTGTATTTTGCATTGCTTACATATAATGAAAGGTTTTTAGGTAACAGCCCTGTTAGTTAGAAGCTTGACTAGGAATACATGAAAACTTACAGTAATAATTTCTTCAAAATAGAGCAGCTATTTTTTAAGCTAGGTAAATAGTCAGAACTGTTTTTTTAATCATTCAGTGAATAGGGAATTCTAGGGCAATGAAGAAGTTAGAAATTCTTCTGCTTTAAAAGATAATTAAGGTTTTCGTACCGCAAATATTGTTGTTAATTCGAAATGTTAGCTTTCGTCCTAATTGAGTCCTAATTTCTGCATGCCTCCGTATGTATAACTGGAAGCATGCTCGACGCTTATTCGGGAGGCCCTGACATCGAAAAATTATAATAACTCTACAGGTGGTGCCCGAACTAAAAGGTGGTGGATGACAATTCATCACCACTAGGATTTGGCGACTGGGTACCCTAATCCCCAGTAGCTTTTAAAAAGGGGAGTATATAAGGTATTTTCTCTCTCCTTTCCGCACGCCTTCGTGCTGTAACTGAAAGCATGCTAGACGCGTTTTCGAAAGGTCTGGATTTCGAATTCCTCCGAGGGCACTGCACCCTGTTTCACGTTCCTGAATCGATGTAACTTAACGACACTACAAGCTTTTGCATGACCGTTACTGTAAATCTTGTCTTAATGAATTTTGAGTTCGTTATTCATATTTGAGTATATTTGAAAATATTATTATTGACACAGTTGCTGTGTCGCGAATTCTATGTTTTTTAATTTAAGTGTTTTTAATGATTTAAGTAATCAATTATTTAAGTATTTTATTTGTATTTGTATTTGGTTTTTTTTTAAGTTTGAAATTGTGAAGAGCGTAATGAATATATATATATTTTGTAAAGAGTGTACTTAAAATCTTCAAGCAATTATTTTTTTTCCTTCAATGGTTCAATTTCCTAACGAGAATGGGGGAGCGTCTTCTAACGGAAGTAACATCTGTGGGAAATGCCTTTTAAGATGACAGTTGCAACATTGAGTAGTATATCGTTGTTCTCTTGTCTTTGTTACCAAGATGGGAAAGTGAACACTGTTATTGGGCCTCCCGCGGTGCACTTACGTTTCAGCATTGGGATTGTCACCTTGTTTATGGCCTCGGTGGAAGTTGTAAATTGAATCTTTGAAAGGGCAGTTTTTTGTTGTTTCTTATATTTTTCGCTTGTTAGCAGAGGGGGTCGAATGTTTAGTTTCCAGTTTTCGCAGGTGCTACTGTAGACAATGACTTAATTCTGATTCGCTTGGGGGTTTGAACTTGTCCTATTAAATTATATTGAAAAGTCTCGGATTGGCAAGAATTTAATTTTATGTGTAACTTTTGGACCTGTAATTGTGAGTGGGAGGAGAAACCGAGTTTTCCTCGGTTGTTGCGCGAGTTTTGAAGTCAGTTTTTATCGGAGTCTTCGAGAGAGTTTTTGAGTTGAATATCTGGCAGAGGGGGCTTTTGGCCCTGCGGCCGGGCTTGCCCGGGCTTGGGTGGCTTGCGCTTGCGTTCTGCGGACGGACTCGGCTTTTAGCTGAGGAGATTTGCGATGCTGCGGTTGTACCCCGGCGGGTGGCTCGCGCTTGCGATGCGGCATGATGTGATTAATGGAGAAATTTCTTCTAATTTGCGAGAAGTAGAACTCAGAGCGAACTCTTCCGAGTTTGAAGCGGGTTTTCCCGTAAAACGGAAGTGTAAGGGCTCGTACTTAAATGAAGCCTTCCGTTCGTGGAAAGAAAAGTTTCAACATTCTGTCCTTGGAGGTTTCTCCTTCAACCTTAACGTTTTAGAATTTTGATTGCCGGGCTCTTCATCCTTGAGGTTCTACAAGAGGTCATTTTTCGTGGACTTTTTGAATTTGATTACCTAGGACTAGTTCAATGGCGGAATTCATCAGCAGCCTGTAGCTTCCTGTGATGTCGTCGCTTAAAGCCCATGATGATGAAATTCCGGTATTTCAACTGTGAGTTACATTATATTTTCTTTGGTAGTTGTCTTAATTAAATCTTGCGTAACGGGTAAAAAATATATAAAAGCATTATATAATAGATAAAAACTATGTGTCTTGGAAGAATTTAATGTTATTGTCAAAAATAAGAAATTTATGTTAATTGTAATTTCTATAGAAGTTGTGTGATATCCAGTTTAAATGATTCATTTAATGTGTCTGGCCAGGTCTCCCATAAACTTATCCTAGATAATTAATAAATGAGTTTGATTATATGTTATTACTTGCATTTGTTGTTTTTTGTGTGTATGTAGTTGGTCTGTTCAGTCACTCCATTTGTTTGAGCCGGGAGGCTTTTAAGAAACATGGAGATTTTTTTTGCTTGGGGTTATTGAAAAATGTTCATGCATTTTAGGGTACTCACAACGCGCCCTGTTTTAGCAAATATGTACTAACCACTTATTAAAGATTTTTGAATATGTTTTAAGATAGATTTTGTTATGACTTTTAGGTGCCAGGAAAGTTAAAACTAGTTTTTTTTTTTAGAAATGGAACTGATTGATTGGAGTTTGAATACTTCTTCTCGGGTGCTTAAGAGGTTTTGATTAATGAATAAGAACTTGTGATTCTTGAGTTTATTTTAAAATGAGTGAATTATAGAAATGTTTTATTCTACCGAGTACCAGAGAAGATTTATTCCAGCTTCCTTTTCAGGTTAAGTTTACTAAGAAGAATCTGCCTTGCCTTGCTATGTGTGAATTAATTGCTTTAAGAAAAGTTATAGTTAATATTATTTTGAGTCTAGTCCAAACAACCAGTTCCTTCCTCTATTTTCTAACCAGTGCATTTTAGTAAGTTTACATTTAAGTTTTATTTTAAGTTTAGGTTGTCCGGCACCTAGAGAGATTGAGTAAAAGTAAATTTTAAA
>KK117287.1:36352-49758 GCA_000611955.2 Stegodyphus mimosarum | reverse complement strand
GAGAAACACGCCGATGTAAAATTTATAATTAGGTCAAAAAAGCAATCTCAGATTAGAATAAATTTTGAATAAATCTGTCGATTTCAAGGGCAGTAAAACAGAAGTTCGTCTTCTTTAGCCGCAGGAGGAAAATGACATATATACTATTTAAAACTACGGCAAACTAAGGTATTTTTTTTCTGGTCTAACTTAAAATTATTGCTGAAATCTATTATTATAGTTATCCTAGAAAGAGTAATAGAAACTTCTACTTAGTGTGCAAATGAAGAAAAGATAATGAACGCCCTAGTTTTTTTCTTCAAGATGTCCTAATAAATTTAGACTGAAAAAAAACCTGCATCTTTTAAGCAAATGTAGCTTATCTTACCTATTATTTAAAAATATTAACTTATAACTATTATAAGTGTTATTAACTTTTTAAACGTCATAAATGCTTACAGTGATAACATCTTCTATTCTAAATTAAAGCTATTTTTTTCACGCACAGTTTTTTAAGCCTGGTTTTTCAAATTTAAACTTTTATTTATTTGCTGCCAAACACGTCTTCGCAGTCAGTGCCAACATGACTACGTCATCACTTCTCACTTCCGGTTTCAGAAGGAAAAGCTCTAGCCCTTCTCTTCTAAGTCCTGGCTGAAACCAACCCGGCAAGGTAAATTTGAGAACGTGTGAATGTGTGTACCTGTCTTCAATCTCTTTGCTTGCCTGTGATTAATCAGTTTACTACAGCGGGTAAGTTGAAGATTTAGAGCATTTAGATAAAATTCTTAAAAGAGTTTCTGTTACTTGAATTACTTACCACTTAATTCACTACAGTATCTAAGGAAAATCGATAACTTTCTTAAGTATCTTTGAGCGGTCCAAACAAGCATAACTCATTGGCAAAGAAATATAACGTCAGTTGTGGAGCTAGATAGACAGATATTAGGTAAACGGAATCGTTTCTCGATGGTCAATTAGTAGAGGCTGATTGTCATCTTGCAATACCATTGTGCTTCAAGGTTTATCCTACCATTTTTAAGCATTTCGTTCAGCGCATATATCATTCTAAGCACAGCTTTGTCCCTATATTATGCTGCGATCTGCAATGAATTTCAGTTGCTGGCCTTTCAGACTAGAAAAATGGGTTCACTAATCTCTGTTCTTTCTTGGTGGTCAACTGCCGACGTACATTACGGAACATGATTACGTAACGGAACAAAGCAGTATTCTGTCTATTTTTCTGTAGCGTCAACTGTAATTAGCATTTTTTGAATAAGGCTCTATAAGGTATTTCTCTCGCCTTCTTAGGATGCCTTCTTCCTCTAGTGGCCAGCATGCTCGGTGCGTATTCGAGAGGTCAGTAGTTCGAGCCCCGGCAAGGGCATTGCTCATTTTTCACGAATCCTGCTTCAAAAAAGTGCTAATGACTCTACAGCAAAAATTATAAATTTGGCTCAGTAATTTCATGATGGTATTTTTTTAGAAAATCTATGGTTATGTTATGTCATCCTCTTATATCCGAGTAGCGAAATTTATTATGTGAATTTTCGCATTGCAGATTTTAAGTTTATGATCTCTTGAATGGAGTGCAAAGTTTTCGGCATGAAAGCATATGTTACGTTTTAATCGTATGAAGTACGATAAAGATATTACTTGTAGAATAAACACAAAATTTTTTTAAGATAATTGGCAGATTAAAAAAATTACCCTACGTACTTTTTAGTTATCAATTTAAAAAATCAAAATATTAATAAATAAAAAAGTAATAATTTTCAATAAAATTAGAATTAAAAAATGCACTTTTATAATTTTTTAATCAAATGAAAATTATGAAGAATGTCTCACATTAAAATTGTAAAAATATTAAAATTTATTATAGATCATTTATTATGATTTATTAGAATTTATATAGAATTTATTAGATTTATCATTCTTCATTTTTTAAATTATCAGTTAGCCATTATTTAGATATTCTAAAATTATAGCACATAGATAAAAATACTTAAAGTTATGTTCTATATATTTTGCACATCTAGAACATTTTTTAGAAATCAATCTGCATGCAGAAGTTGGAGGCTAGCTTAACTTAACTGATTTTGGGAAACACCATGAGGGCTATCTGCCAAAGAGAGGTAATACTTTCTGAAGAAAACTGGCTCTATTCACTTTCCCATGGGCAAACCTCCGAAACCAACCATGCATCTAGCCCGTTCGCTAGAGACCGATCCCAAACCAGGTCGAATTACCAGTATTCAGCTACCTTAACCTATTGCAAAAGTAATGTGGTTAAACCAAGATATTGCAAAAGTAAAAGGGGAGAAAAATATCGTACAGTATACCGTTTTCCTTAATAATATTTATTTTCTTTTATTTAAATATATATATTTTTACTCTTATTAACTAACGCACAGATTATTAAAAAATTCTTCAATATTTGTGATTAATACATCTCCCGAATCATTCCCGTTGCAGTAGTTTTTAAAGTAATGCTGGTATTTTAAATACGCATGTGTTTTTACTTCCTTACTAAACTTATCTCACAACACTATATTATTTTGTTCTACTGCGAACAGGTTTACTTTTTAAAATAAATTCTTATACATAAAGTATATGTTTAGACGAAACTATAGAACTGTTTACTGTGAAATGTTCATAAATATGCATCACCAAAATCAATGGTGAGGTTAATTAAATATTTAAGTGTGTCTTAGTTACGGTATTATTAATTTTAAAGGCACTTTAAAATACTCCAAAGTACGTATTTAACTTGATCTTAAACATTTGCATGTCCTTGTTTTTTAGA
Organism: Stegodyphus mimosarum; assembly: GCA_000611955.2. Lineage (NCBI taxonomy): Eukaryota > Metazoa > Arthropoda > Arachnida > Araneae > Eresidae > Stegodyphus > Stegodyphus mimosarum. The sequence goes on along the minus strand of KK117287.1, from coordinate 46,973 downwards.
AACTCTTAGAAAATTTTACTATACTAATAATTCACACAAAGCAACTAGCTTTACGAACTGAATGTTTAATATTTATTAATATATTGCCAGAAAAGTGTTTTCAATTAAGAAAACATAATGATAAAGTCAAATCTATGTATTATTCTAACTCAGTTAATTGAAACTATAGTTAATTTTGAAATTAAATAAATTAGAGACTTTTTGTTTACTCTGCAGTTATTATAAATTCGAGATTTTTAAATTAAAAGTAAATTATTGCCCAGTGAACGAAAGTCTTGGTGTTATTCATTTCTTACCTAAAAAATATGTTAGCTTAGTGGTAAAACTGCTGTAATTGTATATTTTCATCATTTGTACCAGCTTATTCCAAAAGTATGAAATAATGCAGAAATTGGAAAAAAAAAACAAATTAGTAAAAGTTTCGAAATTATTTATGCATTAAAAATATCAGTATTAATTAAAATATTAGAAGTAAAAGAGTGATTCTGCAGAAATGTACTGTTAGAGTCATTTCGCACCAAAAATTAGTGACACTATTAAATGATTTTTACTTTGTTTTGAAGTCTGATTATTACATACATCGTAACATGTTTGTTTATAGTTAATTGTTAATTTCGTTTTGAAACGGAAAGGCAAACACGCAAAACTTCATAACACGAAAGTCAAAGCCATCTTCAATAAGCTATGAATTCATAACAAAGGGACATTTTTCTCCTTGCCATTGTAAAATGGAGAAGAAAATATTCTCGTAAACTATTTGAAAGTTGGGCTACGAGACTAGCTGTCATAGAATGCCCACAAACAGATCAATAGGGTGGAACCTCATCATTCATCTTGGTATTGAGACTTAAACGACGACACCTCGTGAAATGCGAATGAAAAACTTTCGGCATTGGTATAATATAATGAAAACCCTGCATATTTATAGCTTCATATTCATTATAAGTTCCTTCAACATTCCCGCTATCATTATTATCGCCTTTCATACATTCATATATAAAGACCAGGTCTTCAGGGATATGCCGAAAAGCGTACTACATATTATTATTGGTAGCTATTATCATTGGTACATATTACTATTGGAAGCTATCATTGGTAATCATTCTCAGTAAGTTAAATGGTTTTTTAATGTAAAGAAGAATGCAAACGGAGTCCTTTATATTACATATTAAACCCATTTCAAAAAACCAGTTCCATTTAAACGGGTATAAAGTGAGAAATAAATTAGATTTTCCACTATATAGATAATTTTATATCGCAAGAAGCAATTTTTCTTCCTGTAAAACATTATATAATACACAAAAATGAATTACTATTTCATTGAAACAAAACCTAACCACTGATCACTACCGCTGAATACAGGTAATTCGACCTAGGTTCAGACATAGGTGAAAGAGACGGCTGACTATTTTGTTTTTCCTATGGGTAACTGGAATACAAACCAGTTTTCCTTAGAAAGCCCTCCATGAAAGTATCCCTTTCATAGACAGATAGCACTTCGTGTGGTTAGCCATATTCAAATAGCCTAATTTTAACGAAATATGTGAATTAAAAAGAGGAAGCCTTATATGTGTGGGTCCTGTTTTACAAAATATGTGCTCAAAGTAATATCAAATATAATAACATTACGACGCGCGGTATGCGGTCTCATTCGTAAATCACCAGTTTAAACACCCAGTACCCCAAGATTTGAAGTTTCGCGACACAGGGTGCTAGTGCAGCTTCATCGATATGCTGTATTTATGTTACTTTTCTGTAACATAAATACAGCATATCGATGAAGCTGTATTACCACATAGTGGATTTAAGAGTCACAGAAGAACCACATAGTGGATTTAAGAGTCACAGAAGAACCACATAGTGGATTTAAAAGTCATACTGTGAATACTCAAAAGGGATGATAACATTTGTGGTGGTAAAATCCGTCAGGCCGTATACCCCCTACCAACTTCTATCCATTCGGATACGGCGCCAGCGCAATACCTCCTAAGGGAAGGCGGTCAAGAGATGGTACGCGAGTGGTGTCTAACATCTTCTCTTAGGAAGTGTTGGCTCGCGAGACCCCTGGAAGGGTCTTTCCTCTAGAGGGTTAGTGTAAGGGAATAATACCCGTAAAATCTCCTAGTGAATCTCTGATGCCCTCTAGTGAATCTCTAGTGAATCTCTCACTTTCACCTGCCACTAATATAAGTTTTAAATGTTAGGCGGGACATGTAAGAAAAGTAAACATTCAAGGAATATTATTCTAAGGAACAAAGAATCTTTCTGTACTTTAAACAATATGGTGCAGTATACTCTCGATTATCCGAGCCGGGGAAGCAGGTAACGGATAGTTGAAAAATACGAATGAGCCAGACTATTAAGTTTCATGCATATTATATGCGTTTATTTCTAAAAAAAATCAATAATTTTGCTTTGTTTTTGAGACTTTTTAAATATTTTCGAATTTCCCTGGTGTTTTTCGAAGCGCTATTTCATCATTGTACTCAGATCTCATTCGGTTGACGAAGTCCAATAGTGTTTCATCAGAAGTCATTGATGCCTCAGGATTAATGTAATTGACAGAATCGTCTTCACTTGTATTTCCAGTATTAATCTCTGCCTCATCTGTTCTTGTGACATTTGAAACTATATCCGCATCCTTTAAGTAAAAACGTGGTTCAGCCGAATTATCATTAAACCATACTTCAATGTTTTTTCGATCGACATATTCGAAGAATATTCAGTTTTTAAGTTTTTGACATGCAGCTTCAGTTACTGTCTCCACTTCTTCACAATTAGATAAATCGCCAGGTTCTGTATTATAAAAAAACATTTTCCATGATCGAACCAGTGCTATTGGTTTTACTTTCGACCAAGTGCCATCTTGCGTATTTGTTTTTTACACACTCTTCCGCATACGTTTAAGAATGTGTGTGTGAGCACCACCGCACATAGATAATCATCGTCAGGTTGTAGAGACTTTAGGTATTTTTTGAAAGCAGGAGAGATGAAAAATGTACAATGCCCTCGCCGGAACTCAAGCCACAGATCTCTCGAATACGCGCCGAGTGTGCTGACCACTACACCACGAAGACGGGAGAAATACCTTATCTACTCTCCCTTTTAAAGAGCAGCTGGAGATTAGGGGACCCAATCGCCAAATCCTGCTAGTGGAGAATCATCAACCACCACCTTCTACAGTTCGGGCGCCACTTAGAGTTATTAGAATATTTTGTAGTAGGAGATGGGAAGAGTGAGCAATGCCCTCGCCGGGACTCGAATACGCGCCGAGCGTGCACCACGAAGACATATTAAGAATGCGGGAGAAATACCTTATAAGATAATCGAGAATATACACTAATAATTTCTATAGTAATATACGTTTCTATTACTGAAATTTAAATTTTTGTTCAGAATCACAAGTATGAGGTAAGAATCGTTTCGTGATTATTCATAATGTTTACAAGGTATTTTCTCCCTCCTTCAAGCATGCGTTCGTACTGCGACGGTAGCATACTCGGCGCGTATTCGAGAGATCCAGGTTCGAGTCTCGGCGAGGACAATGCATATTTTTCGCGTTTCCCGCTTGAAAATAATCTAATGATTCTATAGTGGCACCTGAAATAAAGGTGGTGGGCGATCATTCATCACCACCAGGAACTGGCGATTGGGTGCTCTAATCCCCAGTCGGCCTTTAAAATGTGGAGTATATAAGGTTTAACTACTTCCTTCAGAGAACCTTTCCGCATGCCTTTGTGGTGTAACGGTAGCACACTGGGCGCGTATTCGAGAGGTCAAGGTTCGAGTCCCGGCGAGGGTTTTGTACATTTTTCCCGTTTTCTGCTTCAAAATAATCTAATGACTCTGCATATTTTTATCAGTCTTCTAAACCAGAAGAATAACAAGAGACATGAGAAGCAATTCACAGGTTACCACTTAAAAACTCTCGAAGAAATGTGACTTACCTGCCATTTTTGAAATTTTCTTAGTTATTTCATATCTTTTAGATAAATTTTGTATTTAGAAAAACCTTCTAAGATAGTTCAATATTTAATGAAGTTACCTTCCAAGAAAAAATTAAAAAGAGTTGACCATTTACTGCACATACTTTTTAACGCATTTGACAGGTACAGAGGCAAAAAACTTTCAATTAAGCATTCAGCTTCCTATTCCGAGGAATACTATCACTCACCATTAACACTGCTTAATTAAATTCCTACTGCTCCCCAGTGGTCAGATCCGGTAATGCGGCAATCAGATATCCACCTCCTGATCGACTAATTTCCTGAACGTCTCAGTGCCACATGCACTTACGTCACTTCCTCTACGAAATGTTCTTTTCCAATTAAGTTACTTTTTATTCATCTTGTCAGTTATCGGATTCTTTTGCTTTGGTTCTGGTTCTAGACCGAGCAAGTGAAAACTGAGTTTTGCTTCTTGTACTGTAGGAGCTGCTTTTGGATATCATACTTTTGTTGTTTCTTACCCTCTCTCTCTTTGTGCCATGTATATCTATCTTCTGTTGTATCTTGTTCCTTATACGTATATGTTCTGTAAATACGCCATGTCCACAGAAATCTTTATGGGACCTTCCTTTCGCAACCGTTTACCGCAGACATATATATCTGGTAACAAAAATATTTTTAATGTTTTCATGTTTTGCATTTTTAAATTTAAAAATCAATTTTGTAAAAATTACTAGCTACATTTTTATTTTATACCCATTATAAAATACATAACAGAGAAAGTTTGACTCTTGTACCACAAAAATTGACCGACACGTTTGGTTTCAAAATTTGTCATTTTTTACCTCTTTTTTGACTTCCTTGAGGAGAGGTTTTAATAAACAAATTAGAATAATTCGAATTTGATTTTTTCCCATAAATTGCAATTGATATTTTGTATTATTATATTCAGGCGCCACTATAGAATCATTAGATTATTTTCAAGCAGGAAACGCGAAAAATATGCATTGCCCTCGCCGAGACTCGAACCTGGATCTCTCGAATACGCGCCGAGTACCGTCGCACTACGAACGCATACTTGAAAGAGGGAGAAAATACCTTGTGAACATTATGAATAATCACGAAACGATTCTTACCTCATACTTGTGATTTACTGTTGAGTAATATTTTTAAATTCATAATTTTGCTATAGTTAGAATGGCGAAATAATTTTCAAGCAACTAATTTATACTGCTACGAATTTTGTATTTAGTTAGCTCTCATTAGTAGAATTATAATTAAAATTGTTGTATTTCCCCGTACAAAGCAGCGCGAGACAGATATTTGAGAAAAACTATGTCGGAAATGTAAAACTGCAGAAGCACGTGCATTTAACATTTAATAAATATCTATCTCTTTAATTTGTATCGGAATTGAATAAATGTAATTGACTACTATTTTAGCTGTAACCGTAATTTCATCCTATTATTGCTTTCCAGAAATCTGGAGAAGTAGAAAATGCTAGAATTATCTTGCGTGGCTGGTTAAAACTATTTAAAGTCAGAGAGAGACATCTCAGCCCAGTAGTTTAGTTAGCTGCTGTTGTTTTTGCTGCAAATTCAGCGTGAGATCGGATTAGCTTTCTCTTTGAATGCGCTGTAAATTGCGTTTTATTTAACGCATTTGCGTTTTACTGATTATTACTGCCTGACATTGTGAATATCTCTGAGGAAAATTCCACCGTGCTGTTAAATTTCTTTTGATAAGAATAAATTTTATTAACCTTTTATCTGACTTGTGGATTCAATCTATTACGAGCCCGTACGCACGCAACAATACGTTTTCAATTGCTAAAAATACTATTAGTGTTATTAATATTGTGATGAAGTTTCATTTAGCAAAAAAAGCAAAACTATGTTTCATTTTCGCTCCTGAAGAAAAGGGACCTGAGCCTGATCGCTGTGGGAATTGATAGAGTTTTATTCAAAATTTGAGCCTATCTAAGATGTTTTTATTAAATCGAAATTTTAGTTTCAGGTTGGAGAGTTTCTCGTCAATTTGACTGCTAGGTTTTTTGAAAATATAAATATAAAAAATTAGCTGCGTCTTGATCGGAATTCGAGCTACGTACCTCGCAGATGCTATCTGGACGGTGCTAACTAATTACACGGGAAGATCACGCGTAAGGGAATGCGACAATTTCTTGCATTCTTCACCATGTAAAAGACATATTCCACCAAATAATATCTATAATAGAGTTATCAGTCTCTGTTTATTAGTTCGGGCGCATTGTAGAGAGATATAAGTTTTCCAAACCAGAAAACATGAAAAATAAACTATTTATCAATGCCACGCATCTTTAAATTACGATTTGTCAATTAATTATACCACTAAAACACTCACACGATAAGGCGATAATTTCTGACAATTTTCTAGCTCCGGTACAATTTACATTTGGAAACAATCACAGCACAGTCTCTGTCTGTGTTAACTGGAGAAGCGGACGAACCTTAATAAAGGAGAAGTTATGATTCTCATCTTCATAAATGAAGAGAAAGCGTTTGATAACGTAAGAGGTAATAAACTATGGATTATTACGGTAGCTCAGAGAGTTTCATTTCCCAAAGCAGCTATTAAGTATTAAGGAAATGAGTCGCAAATACACTTCCTCTAACCGAAATAATAAAGCTTGGGAATTCCACAAGGATTGATGTTTCAGCCTTCTTACATTTAACCTATTTACTGAGGAGACTAAACATCAATACTGGTAATGTATTGATAATATTTTTCGTGTGCAATATACTCATTGTGAACTGCTACTTTAGTTACTGAATATCTTTCAATAATGCAGCTTCTCACTTGATCCAGTTAGAAAAAGGAGCTTCAGACAACGAATTTGAACAATTCAAAGAATTTGTAGACAACCTTATTTTGAAAGCGCACACAAATTAGAAAATATTCAAAATATCCAAAATATTCAAAGTTTCCTTAAATCTTTAAATTGAATAAACAAACTATATATTATTGAAAATGTATGCGTTTATTTTCAAACACTCAGTGTAAACACGAATTAAAACTCCACCAGTTTGTTACCACTGCAGTATAGAATATAATCATAATATGAATTGCAAATAAATAAATAAAAGATAACAATTGGATTAAGAATGTAAACCAAAGTTTTGAAAAAATAGTTCATTAGATTAACGTTTCGTTATTTTTTGCATTATTACGATTTTTAATTTCACAAACATAAAAGTTTTCAGAAACAAAAATCACAGGTTCTAATGTCAAAAAGCTCGATTTTAATTAATGTGATGACTACGTTCGATGTATTAATGGAATTTTTTCAATATTTGACGTAAAATTGCTTAATATTATTTTTAAGTAACCTCTCTCAAAAAATATTCAATCTGTTTCTTGTTTTCCATTCTTGTTCTTCGTAATTTTTTACAGCGATTTTCGCGGTTTTGCGTTTTACTTTTTTATATTGCATTTATTGCATAAAAAATTAAATATTAATAAGAAATATTATTGATTTCAAAATATATTAAATAATTTTAGTATATTTTTTCCATATACCTATTTTATATGATTTCTTTATTACACGGTATAGCTTTATATTGTTACGGATTTCGTATTTATTTAGCTATTTATTTAGAATTGTAATTAAAATTGCTTTACTTTGCCGTGCAACGCAGACGATTTTTGAAGATAAAGCTACGTCGGAAAAGTAAAAATAAAAGAGCGCGTGCATTTAATATTTAATAAATAAATATCTCATAATTACTGTTGTCATCCACAAATATGGAGAAAAATCGAGGTTTTACCAGAATATTCTAGTAAATAATTAAAATCTTATAAAAGCCGAATTAAAACACCTCATCTCAGTTGTAGCTGTTTTTAAGCGAACAGGTTGCTTACTTAATGCTGTTATTGATTGTAGTGATTTCGCTGTGAGATAGAGCTAGTTTCTCTGTTTTTGAATTGAGTTTTGTTTAACATTTAAGATATTCTGATATTGCACGAATATCTCTCAGGAAATATCTCAGTATTTTGTTTTATTTCTTGTGAAAAGAATTAAGGAACGCTGAACTCTTTTACATTAATAAATTTTCTATAAGATAATGGAAGGATAATTGACTATAAGGAAGTCCATATTTTTTATCGTAATTTATGATAATAACTGTTAATGAAATTGCTGAGCAAAAGAGAAAATACAAGCGGTACTAAGTCGAATAAATGAGCTATTTGGCACAATGACACTGTTATCATTAATTAGAAGGTATTCGTTGTGGTTATGCCAACTTTTATTCCTTCCTTCGTATGGAACAGGAAAAAGGGCGGGATAGCCATTATTTGCGATCAGTTTGAACAAGAATCACCTTAAAAAGTTTCAAAGTGACTCAGATAATAAAAAAAATTACAAATGAATAACATCTGAAAACTTTCAGATTTTATATTACTCACAAAGGGCCGTTTTATAACGTTTTGTGAGTTACCTTTATTTATTAAATATCGTTTTCTTCGCACTAAAGCCAAATTAAATTCAATTCAGCGATAACATCACAAAATATTTATAAACAGTATATCTTTAGAATTTCTGACAAACAGTTTCGCGCACTGAAGATAAAAATGTTTTTTCTCTGTACAGTGTTGCCATTTTTCACTTTGAAATAGTTGAGTTTTTTAATCAAAAATTCATTAACATTTTACAAAAGGTGAAATAGATCATAAATTAAATTCGAAATTCAAAATTCGGGTTTCCTGGTGCCCATGACTGAGTGGAGGATTACGTTATTCAAAATTTGACGGCTCTAGGTACCGCCGGTATTTCGCAATGCCAGAAACATATCTACATTTATGCACATTTTCCTTTATTTAATTTTTTTTTCAAATAATACAGGGTGATAATGTTTGGTGACAGCAATTTAAAAAGTGATTCAGCCTTTTACAGTGATTCAACACAATATCTCGTTTCGAGACTAATAGCCCTTCTGAGCTAAAGCTCTTTTTGTCTAAAAAAAGAGAGAAAGAAGGGAAAACCTTCTTAATAGTAATTTCTTTCAAACATAGCCCACATTTCGGAAGTTGTGAAATAAGTACAGATTATATGTTTAATAATTTGCTGTTATTATTAATAATAAAACAACTCTCTTTATCTTTTCTCAGTATATTTTCCCAAAAAGATTTATCACTTATTGTTGATAGGCAAAATACTCTGAAACCAGTTCTTGAAATTGCTAATTTGACTCAGCAACTGGAAATTCTTGGGAGGGGGGGGGAATTCCGCTTTTCATTTGAATAACGTAATTGCTATTCTCACAGATAAACTATAAAACATCTTCATCATATGACGTCTATATATTGGTGTATCATAAGATTGCTGTATCTTCAAGATCCTCGCTTTTTCTTGTAAAACAGATGCAAAAATATCGTACACTTTTTTTATGAGGATATTTTATATTCGGAACAATATGATAACTTTATGTCTATAAATAATCAAACTCTATTTATTACTTTTGAAAGACTCGTAATAAGCGAAATCATTTGTCTTGAAAGACTAATCCTTTTTTTACACTTTATAAAGATTAAATCTATTTATATATGTAACGCAGACGGTATAGTGGTTAGGAAAATCGACTGCGATACCAAAAGTCCCAGGTTCGAATCCCGGAGGTGAGATGATTGCAACTGGCCGTCGCTTAATAGGAGGCAAAGGTGGTCCACATATTGTGTGCCTCCAAAATAAAGTGACCACCACTTCTGGCCAAGCTGAAATCGACTGAAAGCCCGTCATTGAAAAAAAAGTGTAACAAATTCTACATTTATAAAAGAAATTAATATAGAAAATAGCTGAAAAATGCATGCGAATTGATTCTTGTTTAGTGAAAGCTAATTTTGTTGTGGATCTGACATATATAGTGCCTTTTTTGTTATAGAATCCCCAGACACTTTTTTTATTATCACTGTTTAAAAATTCGAAAATCACAGACTTTGGCATATCAGCTGACTAAGAAACTTACGTATTGACTTTTAAGCAGCTTTCAAATGTTAAATAGAATTTAATTTTTTGGGTTCGGAATTTTTTTCCCAAGAATCCTTCCGGTTTAGCGAAATTACACCACAGAATAAACGTACCATGGGAAGCTTCGAAATATTATTTTAAAATGAGCATAGAGTCTCCTTTTGAATGCAAATCAGCATCAATAACAACAAAAAAAAAGAAAATGGTCTCTCCTAATAAATATGAAATGGTCTTTACTCACCAAGATCTTTAACAAAATAAATGAGAATTTAAAAACCAATTTACATTGTTTGAGTGCTTTTGATTTTTTTTAAAGTTTTCTGCATATCTAAAAGTGACCTAGAATGCTTAATTTGAAGAATCTGAAATAATATGAGCGAAACACATTTGGTAACTTTCCATATTCTTATTGGTTATTGCCACCAATATCTCTGCCTTCCCAGAAGAGGTATTTTTTTCAGCATTGTCTAAGAAAAGGTAAGAAAGAATAATGGACTCTTAAGCCTTCATGTTTCTATGACACCCAACTACAGAAGTACCGCAGGGAAACAAAATACCCAGACATGCTTTTAGCTTCTCCCAGCGATCAAACAGAACCATCCGATTTCATGTGGACATCTGGGATTTCGCTCTGACAGCCAACTTGCACACAGAGAACTCCACTCAACAC
>KK117287.1:22940-36331 GCA_000611955.2 Stegodyphus mimosarum | reverse complement strand
AGAAACGGGATAGAGGTGGCATGTTATTGATTTGTGTCGGAGGCGGCCTTTTAGATTGTTATGCCGAGTAAGTGTCGCTCTAAATCCCAATAACGGGATGGGGGTACTTTCTTGGTCCTGTGCCAGATTTCAGTCACCTCCCATTTTTCCTTTTTCGCTATGTTCTTCTGTTCACTCCGGAAATAAGAAAGGACGTCGAAGTGTATTCAAGTTCGATGGCGGGTCTTCTTTGATGGAACTGACCCAGAAAGTTGAGTTTATGTTAATGCATTCTTTGTCGCTTTACATTTCTGCTGTTCTGTCGTTTTCTTTTATCTCCATTTGTGCCATGTACGAATAATAGATTAAAGTTTGCGCGTCAACAAAGTTTTATTCCTGAACTAATAAAAAAAATGGAAGCTTTAAAAAGGAATCTTAGACATGCTGATAAAGACAGATTCAGCAGCAAAGCAGAAAACAACATTAAAGGGTAAAATCACGTTAATAATAACACTGTGATTATGCTTTTGTAATATGACGGCTATATTTTTCTTTCTTCATTTATTTCATTGGATAAAACACCCGTAGGCAATGGCCTAACGCATTGGCCATTTAGCCGTATTACCACAAAGATTACAACCGACATTAAAAATATTTATAAGAACTGATATTACACCCGCAAGAAGAAAGGATAGATAGCTACAAATATTCATGCTTTCTCTAGTATTCTAACAAGGGCCCTTGCTAGAATCCATGTTCTAACACCGATACTATGGAAGCCGGCTTTCCTTATTATTACCATGCTCAAACGGGGTAGATCACATGATATATTAACCAATCAAAATATCAACAGGTGTCGCGGTCGAAATTGCTTCGACATCACTCAATCATTTGCGAGTTACTTATTGGCTATATTTGCTAAATGACTTTTGGCACGTTCATAGTTTGGCTTTTATATGCCTTCTTGGAGTCAACTCTTAGAATACTGGAGTATAGTTTAATTGCCTTATTAAGTTTCCTAAGTTCCTGAAAATTTTTCAAAATTATTATTTTCAAGAAGCTCTGAGCTAAAGATCATAATGCACTTTCACCTGAGCCAGATCTGAGGAATAAGAGAGGTAGTGAGAAACAGTTGCACATTTCTTTGCATTTGATTACTTTGATGATAACGACAGCATGTGAAAAAAAATTACTTCTTCCCAATTGTTAGGTTTATAGCAGCAGAAAAAGAGCTCGCTCATAAAGAACAGGTTAAATCTGTTCTGCTAGCAGGCCAGGGCTTTATAATAGTTTCGAACGCCTTGATAAAATGTAATAAAGAGTTTCTGGGTATTTAAATGCAGCATATGTGAAACATTTTACGTCATTTAGAAACTCGTATAAAAATCCAAGTTTCATGTAATATTACTAAATCCTGTGCGTGACCCAAAATTCATATTTGAAAGATCACTTTATATGCTATATATTGTTCAGAAATTCATATGTACGTTAGAAAATTAAAATCTTGAACTATGAGTTATATTAATAAATTAAAGGAAAAGTTTTATTGACATAAAATGCATACATTAAATAGTTTTATTAAAAGAAGACGACATAGATTAGCTATAGCAAAAGTAATATCTTTTCTCATAATAGCTTTGTTTTGAAGTATAAATTTCAATAGCAGCGACTGTTAAATTATGAAGTCTTAATCAGAAACAGATTTACAATGTCAACACGTCAGTCCGCAAAGCGTAAGTGAATAAAGAAGTTTGCTTATTTAGCATTATATAAGAATCTGGCTTGCTGGAAAAGGCAAGCTGAAGAAGGTTTCCAAATGCAATGTATTCAGATTAGAAAACAGGGTCTGGGCAAGAATATCTCGTTCTTATAAGCAAATATAATTTAGGTACTTTTATACACTGTTCGTACATTCATTGAAGTTTCATTAAGATGTTCGATAATAGTCGATTTTTGGTTTTGGAGGGATCCGTCTTATAAAATATGACCATATATGATTTTCCCATGATTATTTAATGCGTCAAACACAGTGGCCACTTTCACAGTTGGTCGCCATGAAAGGTCTGATTGCATATAAATTTCTAATATTCAGGTAGCGTTTATTTAATACTAAATCGAACATTTATAAAATTTTACCGTTATATTCTTTTCCATGTAACTATTCTAAGATAAACAGGGATTGAGTGACGGCTAAGAGACCCGATACTCTTTAGCTTTACACCTTCCATCTACTAAGTATATAAGGTATTTTCCCGCCTTCTTAGCATGCCTTCGTAGTGTAATGGCCAGCACACTAGGCGTGTATTCGAGAGGTCCGACGTTCGAGTCCCGGCGAGGAGATTGCTCATCTTTCACGTCTACTGCATCAAAAGAGCCTAATGACTAAAAGTATTGTAATCGCAAAAAATTTCAGGTATCCTATTTCAGCAGAAATATCCATTCTGGATCGTACGGACAGAATAAAGGACACATTTGTTTTCAAAAGGGATAGTAAAATGGGTTTACTGGGGATTAAAAAGAGATTTTCTTGTGACTTCTGTACCTACGTATGCATGTATGTATGCATGTATCTCGCATAACTCAAAAACGATTAACTATAGAAAGTTGAAATTTTGTACATGGGACTGTTTCAACCTCTGATTGTGCACCTCCCATTTTTATTGCAATACACAGTACCAATAGTAGATATATATGTGTACATTATATATATACATGTAAGATATAACAAAATACGATAGCTGTTTTAAAAAATAGCTGGCGATCTCAAAATTAACGATTATAGATTTTATACTCTCCCCCTAAGTTCGTCCTTTCTCCCAAATTTGAGATCTTTCCAAATTACATAACATTCCTTGAAAAACGTAGCTAAAAGTAAAATTAACCAATCACTTTTCTTTAAAATGGGGTATTTTAAGGTGTAGGTGAAGGCACGAAAAAGACGTTAACAAAGCCAATTTGGGCGAATCGCCATCTTAATTTTTACACGTGTCAAATCATTTCTTTGGCAAACAAATTACTTTTCAGTTACCGAAGAATGCAATAATTTTTATGTAACAGGAAAAAAGATACGACGACATTCAGACAGGGAAGCATAGCGGAGTATAGTTGTTTGCAGGGTAGAAGCCGGAAAGAAAAGGAAAGGTGCTACTGAATCTGAATTGACATTTTCATTTCTGGTATCTATTTCTGAGAGTATTGACTAGTAGTTCATATTTGCTCTTGGGCGCCCGCTTTGATTTTTAGATTTAGTTCGCGGGTGCATAAGCACCGCTTTCGGAGACGAAAAGAGTTTTTATGACGGCAAGCCATAAGTTTATGTTCTGGCTGAAGGTGCAAATAAGGGCTGTCGAGCAGCAAATCACTAAAGTTCATGCGTGAGATAGTCAATAATAAAGTCGTCGGGTTCGAACCTGCGATCTAGTTATCCGAAGTCTCTACACATTTCCATGGTGTAACATCTTGTACATCGTCTTAAACATATTCTGAAGTTAATCTGTGTCTGCAAACCCAATCATGCACTTTAGTGTCTCTAGTCCAGCTCGTAATTTATCCATTGGGGATCTTGCTTCTTGAATTTTTGCGATACACTTGATTATATTTTCCAGCAGTTCCTGTATTTTCTCGTAGAGCTTCCAATTCATAGCTTCGTTGAAGAGAGTCTTTTTCAGCGATTTAGACGTTATTTTCTTCTGATTTTCTTTCACTATCTCACAGTATGAGGGTTTTTCTTTCGCGGTTGGGACTTCAGTGTCATCTTTATTCAGTTTGGGAAAATCGGCTTTTGTCGGGAGGGTGCTGAGCTTTTCTTCTGAGTATCTGTTTTTACAAATTTTTCCTGATAGGCCTTGAATCCTCTATAGCTCCTCACGAGATCTTTGCCACAGAAAATGCATGTGGGCTTTCTTCACGTTTCTTTTGGCATTCACTTGTTCGGTGATTACTGCCCGCATTTACAGCAGCGAACTTGATAGGATAGATGCTGGATGTGTCCATAGGCCTGACACCTATAACATTGATGTCATGCACATGCTCGGTAAGAGGAAGCTACCAACCGTGCCCTGATGGAAGAACAGTTAAGCCAACGGCCTGCTCGTGTGAAAAAAAAACTGTCTATCTGAAAGCGGAGAGAAAACAAAATCTGGCTACGAGAAGAAGAACCGTGCTTGATGAGAGAAGGACGGAGGCTCGTGTGAATTTTTTTTTTTTTTTTAGTATTCCAAGAGGAAAGTTTGATCTGTTATTATTAAGAACTGAAAGGTAAAATGTAATAGTTGTGCGTTTTTAATGTAATTTTGAAAAAAATACTTTGTGAAAAGATAATATATATATAGTTCATGTTATTGTTAAACCTGCATAAGTGTGCCAATTTATTTTCTGCGAATAGAGTCGACCAATAACATTCATAAGTGGATGAAAACGAACCGGAAAAGATGAATTGGTCTAGGATCATGACAATTGGGTAGGCCTTTTTTCTCAGTGTAAATTTCTTAATCTTCACGTTCACACGGAACATATTGTTCAAGTGAAATATGGCGTTTTTTCTTTATTTTTCCTAAGTTCTAAAACGAAAACAGGCAATTTTTCTATTTCTCTTTTTCTTGTATGCGTAAACTGCTTTAATTTCACTACGAAAGTTCCTCCTCTCTAAGTCTGCGCAGATTATTTCTTCGGCAACAGTCTCCGGCAAATTTTTCATGATCGCCTTCACATTTCATTCATTAGCAAGTTGATAGGTGTGATACGTTATGTCTTCTTCATGAAGAGATTTCGTCACTTTTCTGTTGTGGGGTTTTACTATTTAATCCTAAAGTTTTAACTACGAACACTAACAAGTGTGTGAACAGAACACGTAAGACTTAAAGAGGGCTTACAACACTTTATTTTTTAGTATATTTAATCAGTTCCTACGTGGAACTTTACACAAAGCCTGCACTCGAGCTTGAACTTAAAATAACAATAATTTAAACTAAACTAGCTTAACTAAGCTATTTCAAGGGTATAGCCGAAGCTATAAGAGATCTAACTAGCTCTCGAAGTCGGTGAAGAATCGACTTAAATAGTACTCTTTCTCATCTGCATTAACTGCGTTTCTGAATTTACATTCTGGCAAGAAATTGTAAGCTGAAACTAGAATAAGATACGAAAGATACAAAACTTAAAATAACTGTTAATGAACTTAGGATAAACCTTACATTGTAATCACTTGTGTTTTTAACACAAACGTAAATGGAATTGGACTTTCTATTTGCTTCATATTCCTCTGCACATAGTTTTTGCAAATGTTCGTCTATTTTCAGCCAATCGGTGGATTTCTGAGGCAACACAATAGGTGGGGGCGTCTCCTTTGGGGTGGCTTCTTCGCTGTTTTTGAGCTCAGATGACATATCCTCATTATTGATCCTAGGTTTCTTGGTGGATATGGCTACATCGGTGTGTGATCCTTCCTTCGCTTTGAGGAATTTTGAGACTCTAATTCCCTTTCTCTTGATTATGTCCATTAAATACTTGAAACACTCCTCTGTATCATTTATTTTTTTTCTTTCCTATTTTGTCATCGGCGTGATTCTTCGGTGGGTTTTTATGAGTTTTCCCCTTTGGGAGGACTTTTGAGGAATTCATGGCGTCTAAAATAAACTAATTGAGATTTCATCGATACTGAAGTGATTTCCGATTCCGGGTAGTCAGATAAATCATCGCTATCTTTAGCTGTTGGTGTCCTATAGGACATTTTGTACGACCCGAAGGCAACACCTCGGAACTTGGCTAAATTCAGAATAGTAGGAGTTTATAAAACGATATGCTACACACTCAGACAGTCGTAATACATGAGGAAAAGCGCTATTGCTCGTGACTCAGTATTTATACTTCGTAGGTGCATATGTGAATTTAAGCCGTGATTGGTTAATTTTATTTTTATTTACCGTTTTCAAGCAGTATTATGTATTTTGGAAAGATCTCGAATTTGGGAGAAAGGATGAACTTAGGGAGAGAGCATAAAATCTAGAATCGTTAATTTTGAGGTCGCCAATTATTTTTTAAAGCAGCTATCGTATTTTGTTATATTTTACATACGCACACACACATACACACACACCTATATATATACGTATATATACAAACCCAAACTCCTTAACCGGCTTAGAAATTCTTACCCAGCTTTTAATTTCGCAATCATTGGTCGTAGTCTTGTACTTACGCGTACAGAAGTGTTGTAAATGGTCAACATTTTCCTGTTTTGACAATGCCAAATTAAATAATAATAATAATTTTGGACAAATGACGAAATCTACCTTTTAAAGCGGTCACTCGATTGCTATGCTTATATATGGGAAAGTTTTGTTGTCGTTACGAAAAAATAAAATGATTAGAAGTTTAACTCCCGTATGTTAAAAATGGACTGGGGTATTTAATTTCAAATTTGTAGTTTTTAATGTCATTATCAACTTGCCTTGAAGGATCAGTTTATTTAGGCTTAAAAAAAGGCTTAAATGAACTGCAGCAAAAATTTGTTGTAATTTAAAAGGCCGTATAAGAAAGTCATGTGGCATTAACCTCCGATGATTTTGTTTTTAAGAAATGGGTTTCGAGTGTACTCTGCTTTGTCGTGGCCTGGTGTAAAACGTTTTCACCCTGGTGGAATGTGAAACATACTTCATTCTCTTGAAAACTGGATGTGTTAATTCATTAGAGAATTGGTATAGTTAGATATTCTGTGCCAAAAATGCTGATACATGAATATGCTTTTGATCTCTAGCTAATAAGTTCTGGAGCGTGTCCAAAGCATTTCTCGTGGAAAGGAAATAGCCAGAATTATGCATGGCGTTTCACCAAATGCTGAATTATTGTAAGACAAACTTCTGAATAATTGCAGGAAAAACGCTTATTGTCTATTATACAACGTTTTAACTACAAAGAGCATGCTCATGAATACACTCAAAAAAAATCTGAAAGCTTTCATATTTGACATTAAACTTTGTGAGTTACCTTTGTTTATTAAATATCACGATCTTTGCACTTAAGCCATAAAATTCAATTCAAGAGAAGTATCGCAAAATAATTTTTAAATGAGCATATCTTTAGAATTTCTCATACACAGTCTTGTGCGCTGAAGATAAGAATGCCCTTTTCCACGTACAGTGTTGCCATTCCTCGCTTTGAAATTGTTGAGTTTGTTAATTCAAAAACTCGTTAAAGTGTTACAAAGTATGAAATAGATAACAAAACATATTCAAATCCCAAATTAGGGCTTCCAGATGCCCATAGTCGGTGGAAGATTACGTTATTCAAAATTCGATGGCTCTAGGTACCGTTGTTTTATCACAGTGCGAGAAACGTGCATACATTTATGCATATTCTTCATTATTTAATTTCTTGAAATATAACACAGGGCGATAATATTTGGTGGCAACAATTTGAAAAGTGATAGGCCGTTTTTAGTGATTCAACACAAAGTGCCAGAACGAAATTAATAGTCCTTCTGGGCAAATTGCACCTTTGCACTAATAATGGCATGAGGATGTAGCCAACAAAAATTACTTAGGTTAGGAAATGCAGAGTTTCTTTTATGAAATGTTATTATATCTAAATTGGGGCTCATAAAATTTAAACTGCAAAAAGTATTTTTAGAGCCATTTGAACTACACTGAGAACCATAACAGTAAGTAAACAAAATGTTACACGGAATTCGTCATGCATAAACAAGAAAAGAAAATCTAAGTATTAAGTCTCAACGATAGAATTTTCGAAATTCGTTCTAATTTGTTGCGTTAGCTAACACTTCATACTTTTTCGCTATTTATTAGGTCCGATTACTAATACGATTAAAGAAACTGGTCTGCATGAAATGCGATTTTATTCTTGGATAGAAGCCAAAGATAGCAATTCACAGGGCAGCATGTTGTTGGCAACGGTATCCATGTAGAAACCCATTTCATTCGTACAGTTTAAAGACACGAGATGAAGCTTACTAATAGTTTGTTACCAATTTGTCTGGACCTTTTGTTTTCACTTGTGTGCCACTCAGATAAGCATTACCACCTGTGATACACTATTACCATATTCAAATTTGAGACTGTTATATTCCAGACTGATTCAATTAATTTAATTCTTACTGAATACTTTATTAAAACATAGAAAATGATTATAATATCTAATAAAACGTTTAGCAATGAAAGCTTACTTAAAAATGGAAATTAAATGCGACCATAATCTATTCCAGTATCTGAAATATCCGAATAACTGAATTTTTTCTTTCTCTAAAAGACAATTATATCATTGAAATGCAGGAATATTAATTTTTCGTTAAATTTATTTTATTTCAATAAAGATAAAATCATTATCAAATTAAATGTTTTAATTGTTTAAAAGAGATATAAAATATATTACTTTCGATAAAATTTAAAAATGAGCTTTGTATTTGTATAAATTTATAATGGAATTCTAGTTTAATTAAAATTAAGCAATAAAATTACATTCCATTCAGGAATATCCCAAAATGAAACTCAGAAACTAAATGAATAAATTATTTAATTGAGAAAAAAATATGATGTGTACATCACATGACTTTCTTATACGAAATATTAAATTATACTAATTTTTTTCCTGCATTTCATTTAAACTTATTGGATTGAATTAAATCTACTTCGCCGATAACGCATAAGCCACAATAGTATAAATACACTCTTTAAAGTTCACTATATTTGTTTACCACAGTTTACTAGGTTCACTTAACAGCCTTACATCTCATTCATTTTATAACTCAGAATGCACAAAAATTATGTATATCATCTAAAGAATTATCTAATCGTTGCCACGTGTTCTATTCAAATACTATAAAAAATATAAAACGGTGTATAAGAGAAATTAAGCAAACAAACAAAAAAAGAACGAAAAAGTTTTTCACAGACGATTCAGTACTTCTCATTCAGTTAATTCAGTTCTCACTTCGCGACAAGGCAAAAATACATAAAAACTCAAAATATCCACATTAAAAATTACGAAATAAATCTTAGGCTTATTTCTACGAATAAATTCCAGATTGGATTGAGCATAATTTAATTCGCAATAATAAAAAAGACGTTATGTTTGTTGTTGCGAAGCTTAGTTTCTCTAGATTGGCAACAAATCCACTATTCTCCCAAGTTTCAAATGTAAAAAACTATGGCTGCTTTCGTAAAAATAATTAGGCTTAGCCGCACTTAAGCAACTTTTAAATTGTTTATAATTCTGCAAATATTGCATGCAGATTTACTGAAGGCATAAAAACCTCAACCGGAAGATAAGATCAACATAATTCATTCATTTTTAAACAAAAAATCCACACAATTTACAAACATATAAGAATAAAGAAACTAAGCTCACTGGAGCCGAGTAACACAGTGGATATATATATATATATATTCATATACTTTGGGTGCGGCCGATTGCAGCCAAAGTAGTAGGTGCGCATCTAGCTGTTATAGCAGTTCTATAGACAAAAATTCAACGTTCTGAGGCTACTGACTTTTGAGTTATGCGAGATAAATACATACATACGTACGTACATATGCATAGACGACACGAAAAAAATCTCTTCAGAATCCATTTTAAATCAGTTTTACAATTTTTTTTGGGAAAAAGAGTGCTTTTCCTTGCGTACAGATGCTATGGAAAATCATCATTAAATTGCATTCCATAGCGGCCAAAATGGATATTTTCGTTGAAATATGATACTCGAAATTTTTAGCGATTACAATACTTTCTTTTTATTTCGTACAAGGCATTAAAAATGTGAAATTAAATTTTCTTAACCCTGCCTACAGAGGAAGAAACAGAGAGATGCTGTTATGTTGGGTTATTTCAATATGGCAAAGCCTGTTTAAGCGAAAAGATGCCTTCTTAAGGAAAACTGGCTTGTATTCACGTTGCACGTGGGAAAAAAGACTAAAACGAAGTAATCATAAAGCCAGTCGTTTTTTGTCGTGAAATCGAATCTGGGTAGAATTTCACTATTCAGGTTCTTAACCACTTGGCCACAAGCGGAGCTGAGAAAGGTCTGAACAGATGAGATGAATAGGAAAAAAGCTGCAAAGAATTCAAAATGTTTTGCTTTACTAACGTTTTAATCGGAGAGTGAAGCAAAATTGAAAAGAATGAAGTAATTCTTAGGATAGGGTTAAATAGAATATTGGCTTCCTTATTAAGCTCTAAATGAAAGAATAGGCAGTTATATGAAAAATATGAAATGAAGTCTACCAGAAAGAAATTGCAATTAGATTACAATGGAAGAGAAACACGTCAATGTGACAATAAAATTCGCTGAAACAACCTTGTATTTGACGTACATTTGCTAAAAACACTCAATCGATTTCGAGGGCAACTACAGGTCCCTCCTCATCAGGAGAACAAAATATCTAGAAAGGGAAAGCAACCTTAGTAACGGCTTATTTAAACCACGGCGTAGAACCACGCGCAAGGAGGCAGCGCCATCTATCGGCAAAAATAATAATCAAGAATTATGTTAATAGAATTTTAAAAGCGCTAGGAAGGACTGGATTAGACTTAAAATCATTCACTAAACATGCCAAATCTTTGTGAATATGAAAAGCCTCAAGAAAATCCAATTCACCAATGGAAGAAGCTTTTTGGATAATTTTTACAGATCCAAAGTCAAAATTATGATTAAATTTCCAACTATGATACGCTATTGAAGACTTGTTAATTTCGCCCTTTCGGACATAAGATTCATGTTCCTTGATACGAAACTTTAACGCTCTTTTTGTTTGGCCAATATATCTGAAGCCACACTGACACGATATACTAGAAATTCCCCAAGAATTAAAGTCAGAAACGCAGTCTTTTAGAGTCGAACCGTGAATTTTATTGATAGGGGAAAAACTGACTTGAAAATTGAATTTGTGGAGAATTCGTGCAACTCTATAACTAACAGAAGGATAAAATGGAAGCACGACAAGGCCATTTTTTGCTTAAGAGTTTGGCATGACTTAGCATGGGGGTGTAAACAAACTGCAAAGGGTTTTCCGTACACAAAAGGGCTAAAATCAATTTCATTGCGGATTATAAGAATATCAAGGAATGGGAGGGAATACTTGGATTCAAGAGCAAATTGGATGGCTGGATCAATTGAATTTATAATAGATAAAATCACAGATAAATCATCTTTATTACGATCAAAAAGTGCAAAAGTGTCATTTACATAACGAATCCAGAGACGAAAAGATAGTTTATCAAATAAGTTTACCTCAAAATAGTGCATATAAATGTCAACAAGTACAGGACTGAGAGGATTACCCATAGCTAATCCTTCAATTTGACGATAATATTCATTTTGGAAAACAAAGTGGGTTTGACTGAGAGAGACTTTAGTAAGCGGAACCAACTTATCAATTTCAGTATGTGTGAAATGGAATTCCCTAAGCCTAGTTTCAAGACATTTTAGTGCTCCTTCGACTGGAACATTAGTAAACAGTGATTTGGCATCGAATGAAACCATAATGGAAGGCAGTGGAGAAATACCTTTAAGTTTATAGATCCCTTCAGAAGAATTTTTTACAGTGTGAATATTGTTAACAAGTAAAAGAGAAAAACTCCTTTACTTGCTAACAATATTCACACTGAGGAGGAATTTTCTCCTTTACTTCCTAAGTGAAGGAGGAATTTTTAACCTTTACTTGAAATTACTGAAATATTCCAGGCTAACACAGAATTGGCTATTTCCTCTGTCATCTGTTAATTGAAAACTGCAATATCATCACTGTAAACACCTTCGATCCTCATGTGTGTTATCATTTATGCCACTCACCAAAATTACACTCCTCTGCACCGTATTCACTAAATGTACTCACTCCTACATTAAGTGCAGTCATATTAAATTCCTCAACATATGCTGGATGAACTAATCAAAATTTAATGCATTGTTCGAGATAGTTTGTCTCTAGAACTTCTCTGGCAACGCAACGTTAAGTAAATATTTAAGGAAACTTAATCAGAGGAGAGTCACTTTGAATATCAAACAATCTCAAGAAAGCGAAGAACAAGTTTAATTTTGCTTACCTAAGGGTAAAATTACAGAGCTTCGGGATTTCCTGTGCTTTTTTTTCTTTTTGAATCAATAGATTGTTAACGGACATGGGAGTGCAGTTGCACCTTAACAATGATTTTATTTTTATCTAATCAGGTGAAGAGTTTAAATGTATTTATCTAGCATAATGGGAGATTTAACCAAGACTTAAGAGTTTAAATTTTTAATTCAAATGAAAATTAATTTTTTTGTTGAACTCAGGGCTTCAGAGCTGTAATTATAATCATTACGTATATTGTTTTAAATTACCTGTCCATTTAGGTTAGCTTATCTGTCAATAATAAAGTAAATCCTTTTTCTTAAATCGTTGGCTTTGTGCGGTTATCTATTTATTTTTAACTAATAGTTCATTTTTAAGTTGAAAAGCCTTTCCAATTTACTGTCTTTTCAGCTACGCTTTCATGCCAGAATGTAAATGAGATAGCGAGAGTTTATTCAGATTAAGGTAGAATGAAGAGCTATTTAAGAATTTCAGAAGTTATTTCTCAGAGCGTGTCTGTCTATTCTAGGCCACGCTATGCTGTGATTATTCGCGACTTACATTAGCGGCGTTGACGTGTTCTTGCCTTTCGGCTTGTCTCGCCCAGTACTTTAGACCAGAGCTCTTCCTGCGCGTTAAAGTATTCTGTGAGCCATTAGGCTAACCTACACACCTTGAAATTATCATTTATTACGTATTTCTGTTAAGCCAGAAGTGTTGGCTTCGTGTAACCCAAGTTGGGTCATTTGTTAATTTTATGATTGAATAAAGAGTCTTACACACCCTTCTTTTGATCTCTGTTTAGTTTCACTAGGTTCGAAGATAATTCTTCAACAAACTTTTAAAAGTTTATGTTCCCAAAGAGGCACAGACCTTTTGTTTTAGTGCATATAGAAAAACATAGGAAAAGTTTTCTACCTAGGACCTGAGTGCAAACATGCAGGAAGATTTTCTGAAGATCAGAAGCTCGTATTTACATTCCACTAAAGTTAAAATCCTGGGTTGGTTTTCGCTCGTAACTATTGCCTTAGAATTGTCTATAATAATTTTAAAAAGTCGCATCTACCTAATTTTAAAAACTTTAACGAATGTCTAATATATATAAAATTGGAAAACGCATCTATTCTGGCTTTAAAATACTTTTAGAAATATTAATGTATTCAGAACTACACTCACATTTGTGAAAATTGCAACACCAAGAAGGAATCGTCATAATTGAATGCAATTTAATACACAGTTGAGTGGTAGTGGTACAAATAAATGATTAAATGTTCAAAGCAAACAAACAAGAACAAGAGATCAGAATCAGTATTTTGTGTGGCCACCACGTGCCGCAATAAGTGTGCTACACGA
>KK117287.1:0-22102 GCA_000611955.2 Stegodyphus mimosarum | reverse complement strand
GGCTACTGCACGATACGACAATCCAGCTTCACGAAGGCCGATGATTCTCCCTCGTTCAAACTCTGTAAGTTGTTCAAATCTCGCTCTCTTTCGTCGACGAGGCATAAGTACAGATTGAGTTAACGTTTACCACTAGCAGATAACCACCGATAACCATACACGCCTCGCTACAGCCGTCTATTTATTCGGATCCATCAGCCGTTCAGAGGGCGCTGCTCAGCATACGCATGCGCTACGGATTTGCAATTCTAATCATTTGCATATCATGCGCTACTTTGCATTTCCTGAAAATTTCAGCTCACTCGCGTAAGTCCTTCATGGTGTTGCAATTTTCACAAACGTGAGTGTAGAAGATAAAAACAATCATCTATACCTTTACCGGGGTTCGAACTTCGAATCTGTTATTCAGACGTACTACCACTTATATTCTGAAAGCACGCACGAACGAACGTCATAATTCTTTATAATGCTATAATTCTTCATAGTGTGATAGTTATCTTTTTGAAGGTCAAGCGGAGAGAGCCACGACACCCGGTCAAACAAAATCAGATGCTGGATTGATTTTCTTCCACCACATTTTAGTTCAGGGGTCATTATGGAGACTTTAGCGACATTAAAACCCTCTAGAGACCTTAGTGACATAAATTTTGAGTCAGCCCACCCCATTGCTTTTAGATCTTAATTTTTCACGTTTTATTACTAATTTCTCAGCAGATGGCAGAATATTCGTGTTCGCTTTGCTTCGATTCTTTCTTTCGATATAAACGTAGTCGTTCCTCTTCCTATTTTGCACTTTGTTTTCCCTCTCCTTGAAGAACAAGAATGTTTTTTCCTATTGCCTTGAAAGTAATAGAGTTTATTTATAATCTTCGAAAAACTAAGGTTTCTATTTTGTCTAAATTTTCCAGCCGCCTGTTTTTATTTCAGTTTTCTGCTTTCTTATTTTTCAGTGGGAATAAGATTATTTGTGAAACATCTCCAAAAAAAATTTTAAATTGTTTCAACAGCGATTCTGTTATTATTTACAAATATCAACGCTGTAGTCTCTTAAATTTTTCAAATATCTTCGTATGAAAAGGAAAATAAAAGACACGGCAATACGGATGATCAAGTGGTAATAGCAACCCAGTTGAAAAGTCAAATTGTAGTGGTACTACTACATCTGTAACAACAACAGCACGGAAATTATAATAATAATATATGATTATTTTTGGGAAATACATTGCACAAAAAATAGATAAGTAAGCAAAATATAAAAAAACGTTTTAAGCAAGTTGTAAAGACATTAGGTATTTTTTAAAGCAGGAAACATGAAAAGTGAACAATGTCCTCGAACCACGAACCTCTGGAATACGCGCCGTGTTGGCTGACCACTACACCGCGAAGGCATGCTAAGAAGGTGGGAGGAATACCTTATAATGTGAAATGAATAATTCTAATTATACATGAGCTGAGCATGTTTAATAGATTTTAAACAAGTCAATAATTATAAATATTAATTTATTACCAGTTACTTTCTATGTTTCGTTAATTCATTTACAAATTAATTAAATAATTTAATAAGTGTTACAAAATTAAACGTGTTATTGAATCGCATTTTCAAATAATCTTTCCGAGTTTTGACTTGTTTACTGATAATCTATCATATTTAGTCTCTTGCTTCCTGTTCTGAGGAAAATGTAGCAATAACTGGTTTAAGGCGAAAAATCACAATGAAATAAAATTTTGGGAAACAATTTATTCCACGCCTATACATATTTAGTACAGTAATCACGGAGATCTGCGTCAAATACTGAACAGATAATGAAGTAACTGCTTTCAGATTTTATGGCTGAATTAATTTCATATTCGGGTATTTCTAGAAATAAGCACTGAAGTCCCAAATGAAAGTCTAGAATTTTCTACGATTGGTTGAATCCAAATCTTTTGAAGTATTCGCTCTAAGACGTTTCATTTAATTAAATTCATTTAGCTGTTAATCTGCACATGTAAAACTAAATGATTTCGGAATAATTCGCCTGAAAGAGCTTTGAAAAAGGAATAAACTGCGGCAATTTAAAAAAAGTATATTAAAGCAAAACAGACGAGAATTATGAAACTCGGAAAAACGTTTTTGTTTCTTTAGTTTTAATGAATGAGACTGCTTCTAGAATGCATTATTATGAAAATGCAAACGAACATGAAATAGAAAACGAATAATCTAGGAACTGTTTTAAATTACATTGAACATAAATCTTCTTTGAATACTTTCTCAGGCTACACTGAGTTTTACGAATAACATTTGCGAAGAATTACACATTCTATCTTCAGCATTAAAAAGCCTGCAAATACTATTTCGAGGTATTATTAAACGTATATTATTCGAGGCAACTCTATGTTCTTTAAAGTATTATTAAACGTATATTATTCGAAGTATTGCTAAACCTATATTAGTCCTGAAAGGCTATAATAGAAAATTGGAAACTCAGTCCAAGTAAAAGGTCGCAGCTGCTTTGGGTTTAAAAACTGGAAATTTTACTAACTTAAGTGAAAAAGGAAAATCAATTTATATAAATAAAAGTTTCATTAATTTATAGAAGTAAATAAAGGAAACATTTCAGAATTTGTATAGAAAAATATAAACTATTAATCAGTTTACATAGGCAAAAGTGAAAATGTGTCAGGAATTTATATCGCAGTTTACATTGTCTTTCGAATGTTAAACATACAATGCAAAGTAGTAACTTTTGAAAGCGTAATGTTATGCACTGCTATGTAGTGTAGAAATGTTAGTCGCTGGAAATCTCTGTGGATACATATGGCAACATGCAAATGAGTTACAGTCTGTCACGATAGATTGTCCGAACGTGTTCTAACTAAGTAGTCACTGGAGACGCCAGCATTCGCAAGGGTTTGAGGAGGTGCTTTTAAATGCCGAAACGAAGTATTTATAACTTTCGTAGGATTAATTTTAATGATATTCATGTTTCTGTAGCTGAAAGAAGATGAATGACAGATACAAAACGCTCTTATGGTTTGATTTAGTTTGGTTTGGTTACAACAACGACGACAAAGGCTAGAGGGCTACCTGCCTAAGGGAAGAGATGCCTCCGTGAAGGACTTTCTATGGAAAACCAGCTCGTCTACATGCGACACATGGGGAAAACTACCAAAACGACCATGCATCAGCCCGTACGCGGGATTCAAACCTCGGAGTGAACAACCAGTATTCAGCGACTTTATCGTTCGGCAGCTGATGGGTCTGAATGCTCATGAGCTGCTGGAGAAATTGAAGTAAGACCTTCAGTCAAAAATATCAGTCTTTTCTTTGGCGTTGATCATTCGGTAATTTTTTGGAACATGAAAACAATTCCAAACAAGTGAAATGATTATGTAGAGACCTGTGCCAGGTTGACTAACAACCACACCTTCTGAAGATCGTCATACTGTTAGAGTAACCAAGCGGAATCAACGAGCAATTTCCATTACTGTTACATCTATGGTTGCAGCATCACATGATTTCGATCAAAACTGCGTATCGAAGGTTTCATATGTACGTACTATTCTCTACATTCGAGTACTAAGAGTTTGTGTTCCATTTATCGTCCAATCCGGAGGGAAAAGATTGAAGGATTTAAAGTGGAGTCATCAACACCTCAGCTAGACTACTGTAGCCTGGTATAACATCTTGCTCATAGGAGAATCCAGATCTGCCAGAAAATCAGATGATAAGCGTGTAAGTATAGAAAGAAAGCATACGGAATCAGGCCAAGAGCATCATCTAAAATCAGGCATTCAATAAGTAGCAGCACCATCAGGGTGTGGGTTGGAATTTCAATGGGATAACAGCTGCATATCCCTGAAGACCGTTCTGTGACAACTGCACAGTATCCGGTTGAAGTGGTATTGTCTACTATAAAACTCTACACAACAGTAGTGTTTTCTGATTTTTTCCTTAAGGATGATATTGCTCTTCCATATCGAACTAATATTGTTGGAGACTACGCGGAGAATTAGGGCATTCCATGCGTGAGTAATTGCCGCATTCCACAAACTTAATCCCCATTAAAAATCTTTGGGATTCTCTTGGGCATTCTGTCTTTTGTACATTTTCCTCCTCCAGTCATTTTCAGACCACCGGATTCAGCAATGGCCATTCCTAATAAGAGAATGGCTGTATTTGTGATGGTTGATCGCCTAACTGAAAGTATGGACAAACACAATTAAGTTTATGTGAAGGTTTACGGTGGTCGCATATCTTATTGATGTAAGTTTGGTTTGTTTGTGTTTACTTTGAACTCGAATTCTTAATGATCCAAGTATGACCGTATCATAGAATTTACGAAAATTAAATATTATTTTCATTTTTGTACGTAATGCTTGTTTCCTTCCATGTATAAACGCATTTGCCACCTTCATGTGCAATCTGGTATTAATCAGCTTTTACATTTTTGTTGATTTTACTGTCGCCTGAGCTTATGGAAGCCAGTTTATATGGGTAAAAGTCAAATGGTTTCTGGCATTCACAGAGATAAATATTAAAATCAACTTATATAGGGAAATGTAAAACCGTTTCACCGATTTATATGACTAAATATAAAAGCTTTATCCATTTATATAGGAAAATGTACAAATTGCACTGATTTATATAAATGAATGTAAAAAAATTCGTCAAGTTATATAGATAAATGTAAAAACGTTTCACAGATTTACATGAGTAAATGTAAATACGTAAACATGTTTTTTAAGTAAGCACTGTTTCGATATTGCATAATAAAGAGCAATTTTTTAACTATTTCTTTTATATGAATATCTTTGTCTTCCTTTCAACATAATTTTTCCTAAATTAAGCACCTATCGTAGCGTACGATAAGCTTTTGAATTCCAGTTTCATTGAAATCTACCGCCGTATTGTGATAACCATTTTAGGTACCCAGGTTGAGGGTAAATTTGAGGAATTTAAGCATTCTATTCCAATTTCTTACAGTTCGAAGAAACTTTGCATATAATGAAGAAATCGCAAAGCGGGATGATTAGGGAAAATGTGTGCGATCCAGTGTACAATTATTATTATTAAAGATTCATTCGTTATTAAGGATGACGCGATGCAGAATGTTGATGAATAAGTTTAAGAAAACAAATGCTAGAGTAAAATGCTCAATTAGGAAAATGTTCATTGTGCTTTGAAAACCAAAAGGAAAAATTTCACACTAGTGCCTGCAAGTTTCATGGAAATATTCCCAAACGTGTTTACTAATGCGCATTTTTAATCAAAATTCTACAGAATTCAGCCAAGCTAAGGAGAAACTGCAAAACAAACGTTTTCCTTAAATCCTAACCCATTATTAATATGTAACGTAGCTGATGAAATTATTAATTACCAGTACGGAATTGCACGGAAAGATGAGGATTATTTTGAATATAATTTATTATACGTAATGGATGTTATAAATATTGCATTTTTTGGTTGATCGATACTGTATTAAAGTTATATTTTGTATTTGTAGAGCCTGCCTACCTATAGGTGTTGAAACGTTTTACAGAAAAGTATTTTCTAACATATTTTAAAGGACTTCAATTAGAAGCGCATATCTAAAACTTATATTTAAGAAAATAAAAATGCTGTACATGCGTTTAAATCTTTAGAGTACTAACTTTATCACGGAAAGAGTATTTGATTATATTTCGAATTTCCGACGTATTATTTTAGGAGAGTTTCCAAACTTTCGATCATCAAATGATCATATTTTTCAATTGGTAAAATATTTCGAGCAACTGGAAAAATCATTTCGAATCTTTTTTGATTATTTGTTAATTTTGTTATAAATGTTAGATTATTCTTATATTTAAAAATCTTAACTGTTTTCCTTCAAAAATTTTGAAAATGTGTACTGGAAAGAAATCATCTTCTAAAATGTGAGCTAAAAGATTGAATTAACCGAAGTTTTCCTAGATTTTTGTTATACAAGGAATTCGATAGAATGATTTCTGGGGTAGAAGGAATGTCGAAAGATATGTAAATCGTTTCCAAGATTACATAAAATAATCCTTCGCTACTCGGATGTCCTTCAGCGGTCGAACGATAAGATCAGGTAGTTTAGTTAGTTCGGAGTTCGAATCCCAGTGAATGGTCTGGCTGCATGGGTGTTTTCGTGTTTTTTTCCCACATGTAAAATGTATACAAGCCAACTTCTTATAAAGTCCTCCATGAAGACATCCTTCTCTTGACAGATAGCCTTCGAGTGCTTTGCCATAGTCAAATAAACCAAACAATTGTCTACAACCAAGAGGAATGGGCTAACTGCATGGTTGGTTTTCGTGTTTTCTGCATATGTAACATGAATATGAGCCAGTTGACCTTCGAATGTCCTCCAGGAAGAATCCATTCACTTAGACAGAAAGCCCTCGTTTGTTTTGCTATATTCATTTAACCTAACCTAATCTCCGTTGTCTGTCAATACTAACGGATAACTTCAATGTGGAAAGACTAGTTTTCTGAAACAAATGCTGTTTTAAAGTAAAAAGATATCTGCATATGTAAAAGCATTGTTCATTTAAAATACTAATCTTGATCTAACAATACATTTTCAAAATTTGACTAGCTTGTAAATATAAATATGAATTACGAAATGTGTTATAATACTATACTGCGATTTTAGTTACATACTAGTCGTACGTTTTATTACTTCGTTTCGAATACACGTCCTTCCTCGAAATAGTGCGTAAGCACTCAATTGCAAAATGTTTAATGTAAACTCGAAGCCACGAAAATTTCGGTTAATTTCTCAATTTACGATGCAGCAGAATCACGAATTTTGATTTTTCATTCCGTCCCCGTTATAAAATACTTTCTTCATTGCATAAAAATGCTGTTTCTATTTGATCTAGATCATTTGTACCAGAATCACAGACGAAATTTCTGCACTGTATAGTATTTTAGCCTAAATTACTATTACTTGAAAAATTAGCTTTACCTGAATCTTGAGGCAAATAATTACGACTCTCAGCTGTAAGTAATAGATTGATTTAATAACGTTAAATTTATTTAGTCGGCACAGCTAATATTCTATATCCTACAAAGATTGCAGAAACGATTTACCGAAAGTTGTGGTGAATGTTACTGTACGTGTCAAAGGAATTTGTTTCAGTATCATAAAGACGCGTAGTGATATCGATTGAAAAATCCATGCGTCAATATAATCGTACCGCTTCTCCACTAAACTGATTTTCCATTAGCGACGTGTCAACACGATATACCCTACTTCCTGTTGATATGTATTAACGTCTAAGGCCGTATATTGTCCATTTCAATCTTCTCTGCAGAGTCAGGGCTTGAAATATGTCAGACGGGAAGACTCTGCTTGAAGTTTGCCACATTTTGCAATTTATCGCAGTCTGGGGAGAATACATCTAATATTCTTACAGAATGGTAGTATTATGTATGTGAAATAAAGTGACTAGATTTTTTAAAGCCACTGTGAGGTAAGATAATTTTGGTGATTCCATTTAAGAAGTGCAAAACTTGGTGATTGGATGCAATTTCATTTGAATAATTCTTTCATAAACAAGTCTTTTTGAGGACTTTGCCAGATCGCTGAAACGTCTATCTGGAAAATAGGTGTATACGAGTCAGTTTCCCTGAGAAAGTTCTCCACGAAGGTATTTTCATCTTGGAGAGATAGCCTGCGTGTGCTAAGCCGTAATTAAATAATCCTAAATTTAAACCTATCTAGAAAATACGATTATTTGATTATTGAATTTATATTTGATCCTCATAGAAATATCTTCATGATCCTTTGGAGTCAAATTAACAAAATTCAAATTAAATATGTTTATAAAAACCTGGGTATATCTGGGGCATAACTTAAAGGGGGGACACTGCCTTTAAATGAGGAACTATTTCTCATATCCTGGGAAGTTTGAACCTTTTACGATGTTAACTGTCTAGGAAAGCATAAAACTTAATGTGCGGTATTTAATGTTTCCCATTATATTAGATATATAGGAAAAGAAGAAGAAACATTATACTATATGGAAAAAGGATTATATACAATCCCGTTTATTTCCTTATCGTTTATGAATAAATTTAAGCTCAGTAAAACGTAATAAACTGGATTATGCATGTTTTATTGAGAAACTAGAGATATCATAAACCACTATTTTTAGAAATCATAAAATCTTTACCGTAAGTAGTGAACTGAATTCATAAGAAATCTATAGACGGTACCGCATAAGTGCCTTCGAAACAGCAATTTCATGCATTTGATAGCCAGCAGATTCCCCATTTCGCTAACATATTAGACTAAGGTGACTGTGGAAGTGTCTATTAATATGAAAAAAAAATTGAAGAATAATTTGTAGTGAATTTAAAATATTAAAATGCATTAAAGATCTTTGCTTTTATTAGCTTTTACAGTTTTAGTTTTTAACTTTAATTGGACGAAAAAATGAGTACCGTTTCAGAATAAATTAATTACGGTAGCGCACACTTTTGTTCTTTGCTATATATTTATCCTTAGAATGCGGTGCAATAACGTAATAACGTGCAATAAGTGCAATAACTTAATCTATAATAAATCGTTTCCCATTAAAATACTTATGAAATTTGTTATTTTATTATAATTATATTATAAGGTATTTTCTCCCTCCTTTCCGCATGCCCTTTGTGGTGTAATTGGAAGCATACGCGACACGTATTCGAGAGGTTCAGAGTTCGAGTCTCGGCGAAGGAGTTGCACATTTTTCACATCTCCTGCTTCAAAACAACCTAATGACTCTAGAACTGGCGTCCGAACTAAAAGATGGTGGACGATAATTTATCACGACCAGGATTTCGAGATTGGATCCACTCATCCCCAGTCGTCCTTTAAAAGAGGGAGTATATTGTTGCGTTTTACGGGTTCGTGGATTTGAGAGTATCCGATGAAAACACGATGCAGAACAATAAAAAGCACAATTTATTTACAAGAATCATTATTTACAGCACAGTTCCAAAATTACCTTTACAAGCGTCGAAAATCTACAATAAGTACGCTGAAACAATCAGCAACACAGCTTCAGGCTGTAACTGTAAAGGTAGCTTCACGGCAACACTAAACTTATAATAAACACCGTGGAACAATCACCAATACACTGTCAAGCTATGCTGTAAAAGTAGCTTCACGGCAAAGCACTATCTCGATCGCATTCCGGTAATCACACTACTCGCAACTACTCACAACTAACTGGCTCTCAGAAACGCAAGGGTTTATATAGCTTTTCTTTAAGTTCCACACGTTTCGAGAAATATCTCGACAGGAAGTTATTCTAGAAGCTTCCCGATTGGACCATGGGATATCGCCAATTTGGTCGCCAAATGGGCGATAAAGTCGCCAATCTGGCAACCCTACCATACACTATTTTATGACAACCCTAGTGCTATGCCGGAAAGCTTACATACAGGCGCAACCGCCGAATTTTTCGTAACAATATAATATTTTCTCCCTTTCTGCGTGCCTTCGTGGTGCAATTGGAAGCATATTCGTCGCGTATTCAAGAGGTCTAAGGTTTGATCCCGGCGAGCGTGTTGCACTTTTCACGTGTCTTGCTTCAAAAATTCTAATGACTCTGCAATGTATTCTTATTTTTCGTTATGGGAAGTTCTAATTCTTGAATTTCTCGAATCGTGCGAAAGATCTAAGCTTAAAAAACTCGAATATACCCAATTTTTACTTCATTGCAATCTTTCAAATCCTAACCTAAGGAACCGTTAAAAATTTTAACTTAACACTCTCGAGAATTAGTTTTATTGGTCACTAAGAGATAGTATTATTAGAAAAGGAAAACGATTGTGATAACTTTAGTAGATTCAGTTTACTGTTATCGACTCGTAGCAGTCTGGAAAGCAACAATCTTAGCTTTCTGAATAAAATTTAGACTTCAATGTATATTGGCATATTTAACGTTCGTAATAATCCTTCTTTTCACACTTCTGTAATTTAAAAAAGTACCGAAAAATGTGAAATTTAAATTTGCTTCTAAACAAAAGCAGAAAAAAAATTTCACTTTCATTAAAAGTTAAATAAAATTAACTAGTAATTAAAAATTTTAATACTAGGTAAACGTTTTTCCCTTTCTTCTGATTTTGAGATGAACGATTCGAGATCAGAAATATTAGAAAAATTAAAGACCTGGGCTAGAATTTTGGATGCGTCCTCCTTCTATTATGCAGTAAATTCTTTCCTCTATCTGAATTTTCAGCTATTTACTTGATTAAGTAACATTGATCTAGTTTATTTCCTTCTACGTCAATTACGCATAAATTTGTGATTTATAATCTAATTATAATTTCAAGTTCATTTAGAGGAAATGATACCGTGATATATTTAATATAAGTAATTCAAGAAAAGAGAAATTGGCAGTTTGTTAGTAAATGTGTCTGTATGTTTATGGTTTATGTCTTTTTGTTTACATTTTTGTTCGAATGGTATTAATAAGAATGAAAAACTCTTACACCCTCCAAAAAT
This sequence comes from Stegodyphus mimosarum, assembly GCA_000611955.2. Classification (NCBI taxonomy): domain Eukaryota; kingdom Metazoa; phylum Arthropoda; class Arachnida; order Araneae; family Eresidae; genus Stegodyphus; species Stegodyphus mimosarum. The sequence goes on along the minus strand of KK117287.1, from coordinate 11,618 downwards.
TTTTTTGCTTGATTTGGGAGGTATTTTCTCCTTCCTTATCACATGCTTTCGGGTTTTAATTAGAAGTACATCTAGCTAGCAATCGAGGTCCGGATTTCGAATCTCGGCAGGCACACTGAGAATTTCTTTGTTTTTCTGACTTCAGAGTTTTTCAGACTTTATAAGGGGAGCCTGGATTAAATGTGAATGATAATTTCCCCGCACCATGATTTATTAATTGAATCTTCTCCTCCCAAGTCTTCCCTTAAGGGGGGAATGTAAGAAAGTTTCTCTTTTCTCAACACGTGCTTTCGTAATGTAATTGGAAGCACGTGTGACTAGCAGTCGGGAAATCTGAAAGTTTCCTGGTGAAAACATTGTTAATTTTTCCATGTCTGCTGCTTCGACAAACTTAATCACTTTACAGATTAAAATTTAGAACTGAAGAATATTTTCTAGCTTGCTGTATAATTAATTTATAATAGCTTTAATCATCTTGTTCCATTTCTTTGAATTTTACTTATCAAATGAAATACATTTTCCCCCCCAAAACAGAGAACTAAAAAGTATTCATTTAATTTTAAAAGAATACGTTTTTTTCGAAAAGTTTTTTTTCACCTCTTTAATGTTTTGCCGTGTGTGAATAGATTTTTCTTAAACGTGGCAAAGCAATTCAAACTTAACGTATATTCGTGTAGATTATATGCACTTCTACTTATGATGTGTTGAACTTTGTTTAGTTGAAATTAATAAATTTATAACGTCCATTGCGTTTGTAAGCATAAAAATTTAAATTGATTGCAACTTATACTGTTAATGATTTTATAGAGCATTATGAGCGATAAATTAACTTTAGTGCAAAAATAAAATATAAATGAAACACCTACCTAGAAATGTCTCTCTAAAAATGTTCTTCGCTCTGAACCTTTATTCATGGCCATAGATAGTTACAGAACTTTTCCAGCCACCCAACTATCTAGCTTGAATTTTTAATACGTGCAAGGACGCAAAATTTAAATAGCAACAAGGAAATATCACTTACAAATAGACTAATATGTCTTCATATTCTTAACTCTTTTCATTTCGAGCTAATTTAACATTTCTGGAATGAATGAATAAGCTGAAATATCTGTTGTTAGGAAAGAATGGAAAATATGCAATAACTATTGTGAATATGTAAGGTAATTTAACTAAGTCAAATAAAGTGAACTTACATTGAAATACATTGAAAGATTGTAAAGAATAACCGTGTTGCCCAGACGGTATGGTGGATAGGGGAGCCGAAGGCCCGCGTTCGAATCCCGGAGAAGGCATAGAAGCTTGTAAACGTATAGTGTCGGTGTGGTATGGCGGTCAATATGCGGGGAGGCGAAAGTCAAACCTCTCTTCGAAGTAGGCTCTGGCAACCATTTTTCAATCTCATAATGGACACGACAACAACAAAAAATAACCGTAATTTCATTCTCTCTTTAGGATACTTATTTAAATAGTAACAAATGCCATTTCACCACCAGAAGAGTCAGATTAAATTCAATTGAATTAATGAACAATCTTGAGAGCCATGAATGATGAAGTCCATCTGCGGTGTTATGGGTTAAAATATTAGACATGCCATGGGTATTTATGATTGTAGAACTACTTTATGATGCAGGAACTCATAAAAATCTGTCGTTTTGAATGCTTTGTTGACAAGTTGGTAGCAGATAACAAAAGGTGAGATCCTGATTTAATTTCCCAAGGTGTTTTTGAACAAATATTAGGTAGACGTTGGACAAAGTCGTTCTGTGCGGGCTTGAAGCATATAACCACTGACAACTGCTCAAGGCCCATTACTAACGACGGGTTGTATGATCATTCCCGAAATCATTTCAGAGGCTAAGTTTCCGGATATAAGAATAAGCAGCGTCATCAACAAGAAAACAACAGAAAAAAATAATGAGAAAACATTAGTGGGATAAAGAACACAGAGGCACAAAATTTAACTAAATATGTTGATAACTAAAAACCTGCAAACACACAGACTGAAACATAGTACTAAGCTTCTGCAGAATTCTTGAAACATTTACTGGACAATAACTGCTAAAAACATTTTTATTTATTTAACAAGAATCCCATAACTTTGGATAGACATCTAACTAGCTATGATATTTCACCATTTTTAACCAGAATATACCTTAACTAAAGTTCACTTACCAGTGACTAAAGTATGCACCAAACGTTTCAGATTTAAAACATAAAAAAATTGTTCGTCGCATAGCCCTGAAACTTATTAATAAAGTTATAGTACCATCACGAACAATTAGTCGTTAATTAGATGTCATGTATTTCTTTCTATGTCGAACTCATTTGCATACTTTGCACCATGGCTCAGAAATTAGAAATCCTGTAAGGCAAGTTAACCAAAAATTTTACCTGATGGTTGAAATTAAAATAAAACTTTCAACTGACTGGTGGATAATGCTAGAATACTTGGTCAAACTGAAAGTGTAACAAGGTCATGTAATGTGCGGAATCCTCTGTTATTTAATCATTATTAATCGTAATAGGTTATAAAAATAGTTATCACGCTTACCGCCATCATGTGTTATCATTTAAGTATCCCTGGAATTTTACATATAATCCAAAGATATTATTTTACGAATTAAAGAAACATTTCCATTTTCAGGTTAGTGTTTATTAAGCTAACATTGAAAATTGAAAGGAATTGCATTTTTGTCAGAAACTTTTATTTTCTAGCTACTTACTCAATTTGAGGCTTAGAATCTTCTCTTGGAGTTTTCTGAAGTGGTTTGAGATAGCAACTTTGTCACAAGAAAAACCAAGACCGTCTGAAGTGTTTTCGCTCCGAGTGGCAGGAAATACGAAGTGCTCTTCGATTCTCACACCACCGTGACCTTCTAGGGCAACAGCGAAGGGAATGTTCCGTTTGTGCGAAAGGATCCAAGTAAGAATGTAGAACAAGACTAAAGAAAGAATAAAATTTCATACAAAACAGGCTAATTAAATCTGAACTATTAATTTGAGATAAACTACTATTTCATTCTGATGATACACGAAAATTAATTTATATGTTAACTTTTCTGATTCTGTACGACAATGTCGGATAAAAGTCATATTTTTGTTGTTCGTACAACTACAGTTTGATTAACTGCTTCCTTTATACTTCAATTCCACACAAATTTGAATGCTAGCAGTTTATCGCTTAGCATGTAGCGACATCAGGATTTTTGATGCTGAGAGACTTGAAAAATGGGCAATGCCCTGGCCGGGACTCGAGTCTTGGACCTCTCGAATACGCGTCGAGTGGGCTGACCATTACACCACGAAGGCATGCTAAGAAGGCGGGAGAAATACTTTATATACTCCCCCTTTTAAAGGGTGACTAGGGGTTAGGGAAACTAATCGCCAAATTCTGGTGGTGGATAATCATCACCCACCACCTGTTTTAGTTCGGCCGCCACTGTAGACTCATTGTTTGAAAGCAGGAGACGTGAAAAATGAGCAATGCCCTCGCCGGGACTCGAACCATGGACCTCTGGACTACGCACCGAGTGTGCTGACCACTACACCATGAAGGCATGCTAAGAAGGCGGGGAAAATACCTTATATACTATCCCTTTTAAAGGACGACTGGGGATTAGGGAATCCAATCGACAAATCCTGGCGGTGGAGAATCATCATCCACCACCTTTTTTAGTTCGGGCGCTACAGTAGAGATATTAGGATGTTTTAAGCAAGAGAGACGAAAAATGAGGAATGCTCTCTCCGAGACTCGGATCTCTCGAACACGCGCCGAGTGTGCTGGTCATTACACCGCTAAGGCATGCTAAAGAGGCGAGAACACATACCTTATAAGCAGGTTTTAAAATAACACTCAAGTTGTTATTTTAATTATCTCCAATATTATATATGAAAATGATTATCGGGCATCATGCCGAAGTTATTTCCGCCGCTCATCAAGTCAACATGAAAGCCTAAATAAAGTGTTCTCTCTAACGTTCCTTTATTGCAATGAGGAGAGAAATGAATCATGAAGAATTATAAAATTATTTTGGGATAGCTTAACATTTAGCTGGGTCTAAGCCCAAATCTTGAAGTGTGTAAAAAATTAGAAAAATGAAATACACAAAAAATCTCACTATGTCAAATGATATTTAATCGAGTAAACTTCAGTGTTAGTCACGCCTACTCGCGGAGAGAATCTAATAAAACGTAAATACCAAGTACTTTAGTAAGAAGTTAAATAAGTTTAAGTAAGAACCAAGTATTTTAATTCTGTATTTATCGTAGTGTGGAACCAGGATTGAATTATTGCTTCTGTTAATTGGGTTTAATAATGCTTTGTTCCTGCCTAGCAGTTTCTTTAGTCGGCACCAAAAATTAAAATGTGGGCTATTCCAGCAAATATGATTATCTTGAACCCACTTTTTGCGCACAGTAGCAATTAACATGAAGTTAAATCCAAATGCTTCATCACCTTGAAAGCATTCATATGAAGAAGTCTCAGTTTCAAGTATTTCTTTGCATATTTTGGGCATTTATATTTCATCAATCATGCAGATTTGCGCTTATATTTTGATGTCATACGACCTCAAAGTATTGCACTAGCTGAACACTAGATGTAATGCACTGAGGATGTAAATCTTGTCAGATTTTTCTCCTTATATACTTTATGACAGCAGTAGAATCTGTTATTTTAAAAAAGAAATTTCAGGGTTATTTTTTGCCAAAGCCGATTTGAATCGTAACCGTAGAAAAAATAGCTGCAGAAAAAAGTCCGCTAACTGAATTCCTCATCCCCCACTTCATATCCATAAGCGTGTTTCGATTCATGAAAAGCAAGCAATGAAGGCTAATTTGAACTACAGTCTCAATGAAAAGGAGAAAATAAATGCTGTTGGTAATGACGACAAGAGTTACGATCCCAAATGGGAGGGTACTGGCAATAGCCTCAAAGTGGCTTTTTTAAAATAACAGACTGTAACAAAACCAAAGGGGGCGTAACTGCAAATAACTATCCCATTGGTATTAATCCTGCCACTTAACATGGGTTTTACACAGTTTAATTTTTTCATCGTTTGTTTGAGAGAAAAAATTCCATTCGATTTTCTTATATCATATTTAAGCCCAGTCTCTTAATTCAGTCAACTTTTTATGAGGCACACTTTTTTCTACTTTTATCAGTTTGGTTCTGTAGGGAATGACTTTCCTTATACGGCTCCAAAAATTTAGACATGCCGTGCTTGATTAAGTTTTTACCAACGTTTTTTCTAATTTCTTCACAATTGCAACCTAAATAATACTATTTTCTATCGCTATTTAGGTATCAATTAGTTATTTGCGTTATTTCTTTAATTTTATGCGGTTTTTAAATCTTTAATAGTCAATAAATTAAGGAGAAAGGAAAACAACCATCGTGACAATAATCTCATGATATATTGACAAATATCGTCCTTCAAGCCCCAATGCATGACATCATTAGTTGAATGCAGTCGGGATCTGATTGGTTCATTCTCAAAATAAGATGTCATCTATTTGGATGTCTAAGCACCCATGCTCATTAGATAAACTGAAAGAAAGGAATCTTCTCCATTATCTGAAAGAAAAGAAACTGTTTGAAACATTATCTGAAAGAAAGGTTGTTTCGAACAACCCGAGTAAGCTGTGTTCATTTTTTGGCCATAGCTTTTGAAAGATTAGTTCTTCTTCTTTATAAGCTCCACAGCCTGTTACAGGCCAAGGCAGTCTCTCTTAAGTTTTTTCCACCTGAACATTCGGCGAAATAGCCCTTCATCGGTTAACTCCAATTAATCTTAAATCTCTCCAAGTTTTCTCCACCTGACTCCAATAAACATCATCTATCCCTCTAGTGGGTGGTCTTCCTTTCCGTCTTACTCAATAAATTCTCGAAAAGGTTAGCTTTTTAGTTAAAAATGCATCATCATATCTAAAAACATGGCCTAACCATCTGATACGAAATGACTTTACGATTCTCACAATATTAGTTTCACCATATTTCCTATATTTTCCATACAGTTTATGGTTATAGAGAATCCTCCATATGCCATTTTATTTTACCGGTCCAAAGATCTTTCCTAGTATTTTTCTTTCAAAAGTTGATATCAGGTCTTAAGTATCCAATATTCCCTTCCGTAAAGGATAACGGGCCTTATTAAAGTTTTATATACATTTAATTGAGTTTTTATGTTGATTAGTTTGTATTTAAGCAGTTTTTAAATTCCGTAGACATATTTATTAGCCATAAATATTCTATTTTTTATCACGAATTTTATATCGTTACAACTTGTGATCAGTGTGTCCAGATATTTAAATTGCTTTAACGTTCCAAAGGTATAACTGTTGATCTTCAAGGGGGATAAATCAACATTTTTATTAGATGCAATCATGAACTTAGTTTTGTCTTCATTAATAATTAGGCCCATCTTTCTTGCTGCATTTTCAAGCGAGACAAATGCCTCGACCACAGCTAGTTTTGATCGCCCAATGATATCAATATCATCGGGAAAAGCCAGCAGTTGAATGGTTCTGTTCAAGGTGGTTCCATTTGTGTTTATTCCAAAGTCTCTTATGGCCTTTTCTAAAGCTATATTAAGCAACAAACAAAATAGTAAGTCTCCTTGTCTTAATCCTTTCTCAATATAATAAGGTTCTGAAAGATATGTTGAAATTTTTATTCTAATATATAGTGAGTTAGTAAAAGTAAGTCATTCTTGTGAGGCTTATCAGCTTCTTCGGGATATTAAATTCCGACATCGGTTCAAGTAGTTTTTCCTCTGTTAATACTGTCATAGGCAACAGTAAAGTCAACAAACAAGTGGTAGGTATCAATGTTATATTCTTCAGTTCTTTCCAAGATTTGTCTGATAGAACGCAATTGATCAGTTTTTATTTTTCCTTCCTGGAGTCTACACTGGTAATTCCCAATAACATTAGAAGTATATGCAAGCAATTGTTTACACAAGATAATGGAGAAGATTTTATATGCTGAATTCAGTAGTATTTCTTCTGTAATTACAACATTTTAGCTTGTCTCCTTTGTTACAAATAAGACAAAAAGATTCTTCTTCTCACTCAGTGAGCATTTGCTTCTGTGTCCCTATACAACAAATTAGATAATGGATTTCTTTATTTAAATTCTTTTCATTGATATTTAAAAGCTCCGCCTTGATGCCATCCGGTCCAGCTGATTTATTTTTATTTAACTTTTTGATTGTCAGTGCAGCATCATACAGAGTTGTGGTTTATGCTTCATAAGCTCATATTCACGACTTATAGTAGGTAGTATGTTATAAATAGTTATCTTCTCTTTGTATCTCTACCCAAACGCAAACCTTTAAAATACTCACGCCATTAAACCAGAACCTTCTCCATGTCTCTGTTGATTTCTCCATTTTTTTCCTACAAGTTATTCTTCTGGGATTAAAATAAGCTTTGATATTATTTATCAGCTGATAAAATTTCCTAGCTCCTTTTCGTGTTTTCAGATTTTCAATATCTCTGTAAACTTCATTCAGGTACGATCGCTTTTTCTTTCTATGAAATCTCCTCTACTCTTTTCTTAATTCCTTGTCCCTTTCCTCTGCATTTTTGGTGTAATGATTTTGAATCAGTCTATATGCCTCATTCTTGCTTTCTGTAATCTCACTGCTTTCTTCATCAAACCAATGATTACGTCTGCTTTCCCGGTATTGTATTCTCAGATGCTTCAACAATAATTTTCGTTAGATTTTGCCAAGTATTCTCAGCTGTCGGGTTTTCCTCACGTGTCAACAATTTATTCTATTGTTCTCTCCTATACTTCTCACTTATCTCTGTTTTCTTCAGTTGTTCAATATTAAGCTTTTTAGGTTTTTGTTCACTCCTTTTACTGTAAGATCTGTTGATCTTGTAACGCAATTTCAAAATAATTAGAAAATGGTCAGAATCCACATTCTCACCTCTGAATGTGCGTACATCTGTAAGATTTGTTATGTGTCTTAGGTCTATCAGTATGTGATCTATCTGGTTTTGAGTTTTCCATCTGAAAATCTCCAGGTGACTTAATATATATTTTTATGTTTGAATGCTGTACTCCCCATCATCATATTAGCAGAGATGGCAAAGTTCATAAGTCAAATACCATTCTCATTTGTTTCCTTTGTAGACTGTAGTTTCCCACAAACACACTTAAGTTTTCATTGTGGCCAGTCTTTGCAATAAAACCACCCAGTATAAGTTTTATATCATTTAAGCGACATTCATTATGAGCCTTATCTAGACGATCATAAAATTTATCTTTTTCCTCATCCCCGTTACTTTTTTGGGGGTATGCATAAAGATAAGTGAAATATTATGTATCTGACCCTTGATACGTAGCCTACAAATCTTCTCATTCACTGGCTTAAATTCGATGATTCCATCTTTAATTTGTTTACCAACAACCAAAACAGTTCCAAATTAGTGTATTTTATCGTGGCAGCTAAAATAGACATTCCAGTTACTCTTATCAATCCCTCCATTGCCAGTCCATCTGATTCCTTGGATGGCCAGTGTATTTAATATACACTTGATAAAGTCATCAGTAAACATTTTCAAAGCTTCGCCTATAAATAAAGTCCTTATGTTCCATATCCCAATCCTCCGATCCTATTTCAAGCCAGGTCGTGGGAATGTGTCAATCCGGAATATTCCATTTGAGATTTCTGAATCAGAAGTTTTTACGAGGCAAGGTGATTGGCCTTGCGCTTAACTCCCAACCCGGACAGCCAGGCCTCCAATTTTACAAACCCCCTAGAGACAAGGGTGTCTATCTACAGCCCCTGGAAACTGGGTACTATTTTAATCGCCTTTTACGACATACATAAGCTACATAGAGACTATTCTTTCACACTCAGTCACCATACGGATGTTTGAAAGATTGCAGCTAACCAAACAAACTTTAATGAATTATATTTTTGAGTAAGTTATCTTTTCATAACATGTAATGTTTTAGCATTGCTCGAAATATGATGGTATTATAAGCTAGCAAAACTCAAAAATGCATTTTTTCCGTCCAAAATTTTGGCCACTGCTATACTCGCTAGAGCGGACTTGTTTTCAGCATCCACTCTATCAGGCCTTGTTCTGCAATATACAAGGTCGGCGGGTATCAATTTTGTAAGGGATCATATAAAAACTAACACATAATTAAAGAATATTTGAGCTTTCTAGCGAGAAAACTATTATTCGAATTTCTCCATACACGGATCTGTTGAATGTTTCATATAATAATAGCAATAAAAATAACGATAAGAAAAAAATGTTTTATAACATTAAAAGTTCTTAATCATAAAAAAATTAAGATTGTTTTTTACGAAGAACCTACTGAAGAATACAGTTTTGAAAGACGCACTTATGATTTTTAAGAAGACCCGAATGAAACTTAGCAAAGAAGTACCTAATTAAAATACTAGAATCTTAAAGTTCATTTTCTCAATATACTTTGAGAAAAGGTTATTTGAAAAGATGGTAATTTTTTTAAATCAAGTCAAGTGTAAAAGGGAATGACTATTAAAAAAGTTTAGCCTACCTAGAGATAAACGCTAAGTATGGGACAAAATTTCTCTCTAGAAAATTAAGAGCGTTGCACTAGCCGTTGAGAGGTAATATTGGCGATCTAGATCACCCAAAATCTCTAACGGTTTAAAATGTTTGTAAAATTTAAACTGTAGCGGTTGCTGTTCTTTTAGGGGGGATAACTGCTTCTGCTGGTCATCAATAAAAACAATTCTTTCTTTCTCAAGTTTAAAATTTAAACGTTTAACAGTTTATAGTACTTAAACGATTTTAATGAGGAAAAAGCTAGTTTTGCTTTTGTTTCTAAGTTTCGAATTTGGTATCTTTTGACGAAATTATGGCATTCAATCATTTGGATGTCCCATACCTAATACTCACAATAACTCTGTAATGAAGCGAAATCTGTATAACTACAGATATCTCTAAAATTATCATATTTGGCTAACATCAAAACTACGATTTTACCCCTTTACGTGCTTTATTGTTAACGATTAAAGAACCTGAATACAGCCTAATGAGCAGTATCACTGAATATTCATTGACTGGCATTCAAATATATCATTTATTCTTATTCAAATCTAATAGTATTTTCTGTCTTGAAAGTAATGGAGATTTTCCTGTCTTACTAACTTGTAATTGGGAACTAGTAGTTCTTTGCCCTAAAACGAGTCTTTTAGAAAAACCTTGCTTCCAAGATATGAGGATAGCTTTCGAGTTGATTGACATCTTAATAAATTAAAGAATTTATAGTAAAAATTCTTAATCTCAGCAATGTTCTATTCCTTGGTTAGATTCAAAGTAACTGAGTTATTTTGCCTCAACATCTCATCTCATTAAAATTGAATCGTGGTATTAAATTTACCATAATACAAGGCTTTTTAAGAAAGATTTTTCCGAACACGGAATTACAGTTTTATAAAATCATTAATTAAATTAAAAATAATATCAATTCATATTCACAGGTGAGTTTCAAGGTAACGCAAAGCGCTGTATAAACCTGATATCTGTTCACATAAACTGTAGCAAGATTAATTGGTAAATTAAGCACTGTGACATATTATGAGCATTATATAAAGTGATAATAAAATGTACTTTGCTCTATATAACATCACATATATAATAACTAAAACAATACATCATAATGTACTTCATTTTTGCCTCTCTTGCATATCAGTTGAAAGATTTACATCTTGTAATCTAATCCCTAAAAGGCAAGCATAAAGTGAAGATTTTTGCACTGTATGGTAGTTACATTCCATATTATGCTAGAGAAAAATCGTTTTATTTACCTCGAAAGAATGAAAAAAGCAACAATTTTAGTCAATTATTTTAAAGAGAAATGTGAATCGAAAAACAGAGATAAGTACTGTTAACACAGAAACTTTTGAACACAGAAACAGCCCTGATCTATTTCCAATATAATTATGGAAATCTAAGATGGTTCAAGATAGGAGTCGTTTAAATATGGAGGTTAATTACTAAACTAAAAACTCACGTAACATTTTAAAGAGACTGTTTTTTGTCTCCCTTATTTGGTCGGAAAGGAGAATTTTTGTGTTGTAAGTCGTGATTAATGAGGCAAACAATATGGAAAATATGTATTTGTATTTTTATTGGAGACTGTGTTACATTTTCACTTCGAATGTGCTTTGGAACTAAAATGGCGTTTTTTCCCTCTGCTCATCTGTAAACAGAGCATAGGAAGGCACAACTGTGTTTCGAAATAGCTGTAAGAACAATTCAAAATGATATAATGAAAAACAATCACCTGTAAATATAATATATATTTTAAGTTATATCTATAACTATATTTACAATATACTAAATTTAATACTTCATTGAAAATTTCTTAATATTATTGTATAGTAATTGATGCAGTTTTTAAAATTTATTATATTATTATATGATAATTAATGTAATTTTTATATTACATTATAAAGGAAATTTTAAAAGAATAAAACCAACTAAATTAAGGATGATAGTGTATGTAATCTTAAAAGTTAATTGAGGAGGAAAATGGGAAGCGAATCAAGCAATTACCTTATTGTACAATGGATTTGATTACTTTTTTTGATAAGTTCTAT
>KK117286.1:84605-113270 GCA_000611955.2 Stegodyphus mimosarum | reverse complement strand
AATCGCTTGCATACGAGGCTGGCAACGAACAGTTTCCTAATATGATAAAACGTTCTGTTCTGCTGTGGAAAAACTTCTCGCGTTCGTGAAAAAATAAGCATCCAGGAAAGGTTTTATTCGAGGTCTTTAAATAGGCATTTTAACATTTTATGTGCTCAACTGCGTATCTAAGCAGTATGCGTCGACTGCTCTATTTCATCTTTACTTTTTGATTTTCCTTCTGCATGTCCATATTTCTTTTTAAATAAAGAAGTTGCTTTGACGGGAGGAAACAAATATGTCAATAGTTTTAGTAGAGTTTATTCTATTGTATTTCCATTTTTATCGATTTTAAAAGTTGTTTTACTAAAGGAAAAAGTGATATTCTTTCTGTTCTCATCTTAAACTAGTGTGAAAATTTAAATCACATTCACATCTCGGGAGAATAACTATAACTGTACCCTCTTCCCAAACTTCTGTAAGTAGCCCAAGAAATGCAGCAGAATCTTAAGACGAAAAGCATATTTGATATACCACTAGTTTTTCCCCGGTATAAGTGGCAACACGTACGTGTCCAAATTGGATACTAAACTCAACGCTAGCAGTCAAAAGAATTCTTGCCCGGGAGCTGAGGAATAATAATACCCTCAACAACAAATAAAAAACTCCAAAGAAACATGATCGAGTATTCTTGTTTCCTGCAACGCCATATCCATGAATAATACTTCCGGAAGAAGTCAGCGCGTACGATCTGCCCAGAAAATAAAGGCAAGCCTCTGCCATAAATCCTCTTGAGTGAAACAGCGTTACGATCGGTCCACCTTCCCCGCGCCAGACCATCCCCCGATCTCTCTCCTGACTTTTCTTTCCTACATACGGGTGTTATCCTCCTCGAAGAAATTCATATGTCGTCACCAGATGCAGAGCAGGAATTCATTTTGTGCTTCGGAAAAGTAGGAGAAAAATACCAAGAAGAGAGGAAGAGAATGAAATGGCTAGAAGACCTTGCATGCCTTCTCTTAAATCATTAGCTATTGCGTTGCGGATGGCCAAAAAATCGAATTTCCAAAGCTGAAATTGAAAAACACTTTTCCGTTTTATGCTGGAAGGTTTAGGTGAAAGTTTGCTTGTTGTTTTCGGAAACTTCCGCAAAAGAAATCAAAATCCACCTAAGTTTTACAGAATTTCGCGTACGTGCTGATGAATACATTTTCGGTACAAATTTGAAAATCTAGATCCTCTCACCAGTGCTTCTAATTTTAAAGATTTACCGAAAAGGATCTAAAATACTTAACTTTTAGATATCGAATAATGCTCATTTATTTCAAATACACTCACGTTTGTGAAAATTGCAACACCAAGAAGGAATCGTCATAATTGAATGCAATTTAATACACAGTTGAGTGGTAGTGGTACAAATAAATGATTAAATGTTCAAAGCAAACAAACAAGAACAAGAGATCAGAATCAGTATTTTGTGTGGCCACCACGCGCCGCAATAAGTGCTGCTACACGACGTGGCATGGAGTCAAACAAAGTTTGAATGTCTGACTGAGGAAGAGCATTCCATATCGTTTGTACGCGTACCCAAAGTTCGTCTGCAGACGCAACAGGACGAGGATCACGAGCAAGACGCCGACCAATGACATCCCACACATGTTCAATTGGCGACATATCCGGGGAACACGCAGGCCAAGGAAGAAGCTGTACCTGCTGCGCTGCAAAGAAGGATTTAACAATCCGAGCAGTATGAGGGCGGGCATTGTCCTGTTGAAATACAGCGCCTGGCAAGCTTTGAAGGAAGGGAACAGCTTCGGGCTGTAGAACTTCACGGATATACCGGTTGCTGTTCAGATTGCCCACAATTCGTAGCAATTGAGATCGTCTATGATATGCTATGGCGCCCCAGACCATAACTCCGGGTGTTCGTCCACTGTGGCGTTCGATAATGCACTCCGGAAGGTGGCGTTCACCGGCATAGCGTCTGACACGAATGCGGCCATCATGGTACCACAAATTAAAGCGGGATTCGTCAGAAAACACGACATGCTGCCAATCAGCACGCCAGTCTCTATGCTGATTGGCCCATTGTAGCCGCAGGCGGCGATGGTCGTGCGTTAGGGGGATCCTGTATAAAGGAGTCCGTGCGCGCAGTCCACACTGCAGCAGACGTCTACGAATTGATGAAGCACACAATGAAACACCTGTAGCTATTGACCACAGTGCTGCCAATTGTCTAGAGGAAGCTGTACGGTCCGTCCGCGCCATGCGGACCAGGTGTCTATCATCGCGAGCTGACGTCACATTTCGGGGTCCACTCCCGGATTTCCGAGTTGTCCGACACTCGTCCGTCCACTGCTTCCAAACGCGCATCACTGTGCTGCTGTTACGCTGCACACGAGAGGCTACTGCACGATACGACAATCCAGCTTCACGAAGGCCGATGATTCTCCCTCGTTCAAACTCTGTAAGTTGTTCAAATCTCGCTCTCTTTCGTCGACGAGGCATAAGTACAGATTGAGTTAACGTTTACCACTAGCAGATAACCACCGATAACCATACACGCCTCGCTACAGCCGTCTATTTATTCGGATCCATCAGCCGTTCAGAGGGCGCTGCTCAGCATACGCATGCGCTACGGATTTGCAATTCTAATCATTTGCATATCATGCGCTACTTTGCATTTCCTGAAAATTTCAGCTCACTCGCGTAAGTCCTTCATGGTGTTGCAATTTTCACAAACGTGAGTGTATGACTTAAGCGGACGTGATTTTTAAAATAATTTGTTTCAGCTAAACCATTTTAGTTTCGTCCTTTTGAATCATTAATGAAACACTATAAAAATTCATGTGCAACAACTGTAGATACTGAACTATGTGTACTGATATTGAACAATTAAATAAATTATATATATAGTTTGCATCATCTTACCTCGTATGAATAAAATCAATAAACACTTATAAGAACTTAACCGCTTGATTTACAATAAATTTTTAAGGAATTAACACATTTCCGAATGTGTGATTGCTTAGCTTGTCGAGTTAAAGTAGAAGAATCACGGTTCAAATCTCAGCAGAAGCGCAGCTGACGTTTTTCACTTTGTTCATTCTGAGAAAACTAATAAACTCTAGAATAGAGCTTGATGTAAGACGCGATGAAAGATAGTCCAACACTACCTGATTCTGTTCGGCATGGTCTCGATCTTTTCACCGGTCGTCTTCTAAGTGGAAGAGAATTGATAACACATAGCAAAGGTAATGGGACTAGAGACTACAGGGCGCATCACCTTGATTATTTTTTATTCGTCTTATCGACCCTGAAATCTCAAACCCTTAAAATTTTTAACTTACAAAGTCTGTCCCGAAAGTAATGCGCCCATGGTTTCAAGAAATTTATCGAATCGATTCGTACAATTACTCAATATTCTTCGAAATACATTCTTCCTGCTTTAAAACATTTGTTCCAACGCGATTTATGCTTTATATGCGTCCTGGATATCCGTCACAGGGATTCCTTTAGTAACCTCGTCGTAGCCGCCTTGATGTTCTCCAGGGTCCTCAAATACTGTCCTTTGAGGGATTTTTTAATCTTCGGGAACAAAATAAATTCGGGCGGGGACAAATCAGGACTGGAGCAACTCAAAAGTCTCCGACGGCGTTTTCTCAAGTTTGAAACAAAACTTTGCGTATCGCTGTTCGAGAGTTTTTTCCATCTTGATTTCGACCGAGCACACATACAAGGGTTCACTGAAACAAACACTGTGACTATGAAGGAGCTGTGAGCCGACTGGTGCTGGTCTCACTGTGTTCCCAAGACTCCACCCACCCTTCCATAAAATAAAAGTGAGCATAGATCCGTGTTGACACAACTCTACATTGAACACTTCTCTACACTAACCTTTCCACGCAGGTTTGGACATAGGAACTCGGGTCAGCTCTCTTGTGGTAAAACAAGCACTTTGAGACATTACATACATGAATGTGCCCTAACATAGAACATTCATCTCTCAGAACATTGTGTAAGAAATCTTCAGACCTGAGAAACTTGAGCAGAGGAAAATGAAAAAGCCCTACTAAAGTCTCAGTTTCATTGAATATATCATCGCTAATTCAGGCAATCTTTACGTTTCCACACAACATTATATTTCCAAATTAGAGCTATCTACTGTTAAGTACATTGCATAGTCTTACATATTGTTTAAACTTTACAGCTCTTCTTATTTATATATTTTTTTTTAAAATCGTCAGAATAATCATGTCTACTCTGTAAAACGCACTTTTCCATTCCAAACAATGATCGCTGAAATAGCACGTAAATATTTCGGAAAATTATGTTATTTGAATATATTCTGTAAAAACGTTCCTTTTGATATAAAATGTTCTACAATTTCTGCAGTACAAATTTTATGATCTACAATTCGCTTTAGCACCACAGGATTCCTATAAATTTGCTTCAAGGGCCTTGCATGAAAATCTGACTAACAGGATATGTTTGAATAATATCGTCAATTCAGCCCTCTCTGCCTTTGGCCATGGCACACAGTTAACAGATTTTCTTCTGCACAGGACACACAGCAACAGCTTAAACAAGGTAGCAGGCTTGAAACTGTATAGGAATGCAGAGCAAAGGGTGGAAGGAAATATGAGAAATTATAATATTCCCATGTGCATAATCTCGGGGCACTACGTCTAGCTAGTCTTAAAAGATGCATGGTTCAAATCCATCAAGAGCATAGGTGTTTTTTTTCCGATTCCTGCTTCCGGGCAGGGTGGAGGGAATTTACGTCTCTGCAATAGGAACGACTATCTAAATCAGTGACAGTAATGATTTTGTCAAACTTAATACTTTGAAGTGAGGGAGGTCTCATAGGATGATTTATGTCCTGTACGAGACACATAAACTACAAGGGCTGCTTGAAAAATCTTAGGACTGCTTCCAGTTTTTTTCCTAATGTTTAATGTTGTGATCCCGTGTTGGATTTTGTGAAAGTTTACAGATATGCCCAAACTAGAAACTGGGCAGTAATAGCCTTCAGTATTTTGTTATAGCGAATGGAAGCACGTAGTACATTTTTTCATGGAGGGTAACGAAGACATGTTTTAAATTATACACAGAAATATGATTGGATTTTACGTGAATTTTGGGAATGGCTGTCATGAAACATTTGAAATGTTATAGATACCTACGATGGAGAAACATTAAGGCGTGTTTCAGCATTTCAATGACAGAAGCTGTTCAAGGTGGTTACATGCGAGTGATAGACAAATTCGGGCTAAGAGGGTATTGTCTATAGTTATATCAACATTTATTGTAGATAGGTAAGGTTATGTAAATATAGCAAGACATACGAAGGCTATCAAGCTATCTGCCTAGATGGAAGTATGTCTTAATGGAGGGTCTTCTAAGGAAAACTGGCTCGTATTAACTTCGCACGTGTGGAAAAAGATGAAAATGAACTGTCTCCAGTCCGTTCGTTTCAGATCGAACCTGAGACGAACTTCCAGTATACAATGATCTTAACCAATCGGCCACTAGTGATTTGACTCTTACGGAACCGCCTTTAAAAACGTTTACATAGAGCATGAACAAAAGACAGAATTTGTTGAATAAATAGGGGTTTTATGGGGACATTGGACATTCAAATATTTTTTTAAATTATTGTCATAGAGATATGAAATTTTGTCTGCATATATATTTTACCATAGTTATATCAAATATTTTTGTAAAACATTTCTGGCTCATTGCAATTTAAATTCTAAAAATTCTGTTTAATTTTTAAATTTTTTTCAAAATGCTTCATGTGTCTTAATTTTTTATTTTCTTGTTATTTTTGCTTTATTTTTATTGAAATTTCAGTAGAGTCACAATTCGGTATCAATTAGTGAATTTAATATAATTTTTAATTAATATTTCTTTAACATATACTTAAATTTTGGATAAAATTCCGCACTTTAATACACTTTAATTGGACTTTTATCTCCTTCATGAATTTGCCTTCAAAATGCATACCAAGTTTCATTACATGTATAAAGAGGAATCTAAATTACAAATTACAATAATTTTGAACATAAAAAGTGCATGGAGCATTTTGAAAATGTAATAATCACGAAAATTTCATAATGAGAAAAATACATTTTAAAAATACTTTTACACTCACCTTTAAATACTTCTCACTATGTCCTAATACATCATTTTATTTAACATAAAATATTTTGATATTTTTTTATTAATGCATAAATATTTTTCAAGCAATAAAATTTTAGATTGATAAGAAATACTTAATATTATTTTCAAAGTTTTTCCCAACACTTTCGGCAAGTTCAATTAAATCGGTTTTTTTAAAAAACTATGAATCACTTCAAAAACTTCTTGCATCATACATTTCCCCTTCCTTATTTACATTTTCATTATGTTTAGAAACTTTACACATTTTCCGTTAATTCTTCTTTTCTTATATCCAATCGAACATCGCTTTTGACTTTGGTCTATACGAAGTTTATCTTGCTGCTGTGAAATAAGTATTGAACATGAAGTATAAACATCCAAAATTAAAGTCATTAATTGCTGTAATAATAGCATTTCGAGTCTCTTTTTTGGTGCAAATGCTTTATTTGTATGCATGTATTTATGTACGTATTTTGTATAAAACATCTGCTGCTAATTTAGTCTTCATCACTGTATAAGGTATTTCTCCCGCCTTGTTAGCATGTCTTCGTGGTGTAGTGGTCAGCACACTCGACGCGTATTCGAGAGGTCCGTGATTCAAGTCCCGTAGAGGCCATTGCTCATTTTTCATGAATCCTGCTTGCAAACAAATCGTAATGGCTCTACAAGTGGTGTCCGAACAGGGACAACGTTAGTGGATGATGATTCTCCACCACCGGTATTTGGCGATTCGGTTCCCTAATTCTCAGTCGCCCTTTAAAAGGGGGATTATATAAGGCATTTCTCGCGCCTTGTTAGCATGCCTTTGTGGTAGTGGTCAGCACACTCGACGCGTATTCGAGAGGTCCGTGGTTCTTGTCCTGGTAGTGAATTTTAATGAATTAATCCATTTTTAATGAATCCTGTTTCCAAATAAATCCTAATGACTCTACAACTGAATAAGATTTAGATTTCTCATTTTTGGCAATGCTACATTGAATAAGAACGACATGTTGTGACACCTATTGGGCATTTACTATGTCTGGTAGAATATTGACACAAGTTGAATAAATTGCAGTCTTTATATCTTGCACATTTATACCTTATTAACTGTAAAAAGTATTAATTGGGGAAATTAAAATATCGTAAAATAACATTTCTCAAATGTTCGTTTATCTTCTTACTGATATTTAAATGTCAAGGTAAACAAGCGTATTCAAATGTTTATAACTTCTTTAAAAGTAATTCCATTTGCAAGCGTTGTTTTGTAGATGATAGAGTTAAAGCTGCAGCATAGTATCATATAATGTTTTGTCGAGCTTTGCTAAAATCATAGTCCGCTATCTCCTTATTGCAGAACATGACCGGTGGTTACATTTTACTGTTGGGGACATTGTCATATGCACTACGTGTCTGAAATTGATTTGTTATCACAAGGATATTCTTCGTATAGCCAAGACGTAGCAACATTCCTTGTGTTTTCAACAATGAAAAAGAAATGACGTGAGATGAAATTCGGTTTAGATAATTAAGTGTAAAGCGTCACTCCTGCAGTGCCCAAGAAGAAGGGCAAAACAGCTGATTTCATGTTTTAAAATCTTTTATAAAATGTTATGAGAAATGTAACTGAATATGTGAGATTTAAATTTGAAAAAAGAAATTATAATCATATAGTGCTGATTCTGTGTACAACTCAAGGCTTTCCAACAGCCAAATTAAATTAGAGTTATAATAATTCCAAGTTATTAGTTTCAGAAGCACATTATTCAGTCAATTATTTTAACTTGTTTCCTGAAGATTTATACTGCCCTCTTCGTATTCAAGCTTTAAATTCTATCTCAGGACTTTTCGAAAAATTACTTATTGACTACATTAAGTACCATTGGTGTTTGAATGATATTTCAATTATTTTATTTTTAGCATTAAGATGTAATATAGTTTACAACATCATCCATCGAAACCACTTACATATTCAAGATCTTCAATTCTCGAAACATGGATTTCCTTTGAAACAACAAAATGTCAAGATGCAAAATCTGAATATGATTAACGAAAAAGAAGAAATAATACATGTACGTTTGAAATCACAAGCAAAGCATTAATTCTAATTACTTTCCTTTGAAATTTCAACCCTGGACAAGCGTTTTACAAATTTTACTTTCTTTTGATTAATTTAATAATGTTTGAATATTCAAAAGAATGCTGCTGTATGGGAAGAAAAGGAGAGTGCATTTATGTAAATGAAACCCTTTGAGTTTAAAATGCTCTTAATTGCGCATTTATTCCGAAACCATTTTCCTAAATTGAAATAAATCTAAATATTCATTACCCTCTTCGTGACGAGAAAACAGTTAAGCTTCATTCTTTGAAATTTCATTTTCTCCCTTCAGGGTACAATATTGTTCATTTCTAAATCTTCCTGAGAGCTGAAAATATTTTTTAAGAAATTATTTTGTTTGCATTATACATAAGATAAAGCTTTTATTGACCGATAAATTTATTTTGCAAGAGTATTATTTTTTCTTACAGATTTTTCAAAATTGGTGTATATAGTTGATCTTAGTTTTAATTATTTGGCAGGTATGAAACTTATTTTGCATTATATTTCAAAGAAAAAAATAAACTTAGTGTGCAAATTGAATAGTTTAAATATGGTAAATATTATGTTTTTCTATCTTATGCATGCGGTGCTCGAAACAAAATGGCTACCGTTTTGCTGGAATGACGGCATTTTCCTTAAGTATGACATGGTGCTTAGACCGTTTAGTTAGCAATTAGGACGATTTGTGGTTCGATTCCTGGCGAAGGCACATCCGATTCTACAGTTTCTTAGTAGTCTTTGGTGTCAGATCTAAAAAAACAGTATAGTGGAAGACACTTACTTCTACCATTGACAGAATACATGTCTCTACGCTTTTACCCTTTAAATGAATGTAAGAAGAATGTAAAGAATTATATTGTTTCTCCCGTACATCTCCTTGTATGTAAAGAATAAGCATACATAGTTATAATCTGCTGCTTTAAATAAGTACTTAAGGGTCGCAGCGATCCTCCTCTCATTTATGATAGTAAAGCGTATCGTCATCACCGCACACAGTAGATTAAAATATTTTAGCAAATTAGAAGACTTGACTTCAATAGTTGCAACAGACCGAATTTTTTGTAATTTGTTTGTTGCCGTGATTACGAGGGGAGACAAAAGGAGAAAATGACACTTAAGTAGCAGGTTATTACAACTGACAGATCTGTGTTTCGATTTTCGGCTGGGCAGCAAATGAATTTCACGTTTACAAAGCATAGAAAAGTAATTCATACCCGCATAAGCTTTAATTTCTCGGTTATTGTTCTTAGATATTTAACATGGTGAACAAAATTGTAAGGTATTTTTTGCCTAATAACCGCATGCCTTTGTGGTGTAATTGGAAGCATACTGGCCGCGTATTCGGAGGTCCGGAGTTCGAGTACCGGCAAAAGCACTGCACATTTTTAACGTCTCCTGCTTCTAAATAACTTGATGAATCTACAAATGATTCCTGAACCGGTGGTGGGCGTTAATTCGTGACTATCAGGATTTCCCGATTGGATCGCATAATCCCAGTCGCCCTTTGAAAGGGGGAGTATATAAGATATTTTGCCTTTCTTTTTCGCATGTTTTCGTTGTGTTATTCGGCGCGTATTTGAGAGGTCCAGGGCTCGAGTCCCGGCGAGGGCTTTATACATGCCCATTTTCACCGTCTCCTGCTTCAAAAAACCTAATGACTTTATGGAGTCTCAGTCACTTTGGTAGCATAAACTCATGAGCTACTATAGAGGAATTATCCTCTTATCTTAAACTGTATATAGACAAGTCAGAATAAGGGTGTAAGTAGCCCTTTTTTTTGTTCACAAAGAAATAACAATGATCCAACTTGGGTTTACATAATTGAACACTTCTGGCTTAACTTAAACATGTAATGTTGAACTAAAATCAGATGCAGTTAGATTAGCCTGATGGCTCAATGGATAAATTACCACGCAGGAAGGCTTGGTTTTGTAGAAACGGGCGAGACAACCCTAGGCTAGAAGCATTCAACGCCACAGAATCAAATCGCTATTTAGTCACTGTAATAACGTGGACTCAAGTAGGCAGAACATGCTCTAAAACCAACTTGCGAAACCTTCGCTTAAGTAACACTTCTTTATTCCTTAATCTTAATAAACGCGCGCTATCTCCTTTACATTCTGGGATGAAAAGTGTAGGTGAAAAGTAAAGCGAAAGGAAAGTTGTTTTAACTCAAAATTAACTATTAGTCAAAAACAAATAAACAAAATCTCACATCACTACAAAAGAAAGCTTTTTTTTAATATAATTTTTTAGGGGAAGAAAATAACTTTAATTCGAAAGGTGAATGAATATTTGTTATCAAATTTTGTAAGTTTAAAAATGTATTCACAGCTTTTAGCTCTAATATTTTAAATGAAAAAGATCCTTTGGCTCAAAAATATTTTTTCTAAAAATTCGATTTCATTTGTTTCAAAATATAATTCGCACTAGCTGTCGAAAATCAATAATATTGTATCACAAGTATTTGGATTAAGGTTCGAATTATTTCTCCGCCTAGAATAATAACAGGCACAAAAGTAAAAAATTACGTTTTATAATTATGAAGGTATAGTTGAGTGAGAAAAAAGAAACGGAATGAGTCGTAACTGAAGATGTTAATATATATCTGACATTTTTAATAAAGATGCATTATTTTCAAGTATAATACGCACTGCTCAATAACACAAGTCCTCGAAAGATACTTTGACGGAAATGAAGCAGCATAAAAAAATCGAGGTTAGTCTAAGCAGGAAATGCAACAGAAAAGCTACCGAAATTAATACTACGTACATTGATGACAAGAAAAAAAATGTACATTTGGGGGGGGGTTCATCACACAGAGCAGGTGAAAAGGCAAAAAAAGAAATTACAGAACGAAATGGTAGAAAAAACTAATAGATTACTTTTACATGTAGTTCTGAAAACCCTAGGAAAGCAGTTTTTTTTCCTTTTATGAGATTACCTTCTAATATTTCTATTTCTTTCGATAGGCTACAAAAGCAGAAGCAGAAATAAAATATCTAGAAGATATTTCGTTACGTTTCGATGAAACTGCGGGCACGTAATTCTATGGAGCTTTCGTTTTTTATACTACTTACAGAGCTCTCTAAAATATCGTATTCCGAGAATATATTTAGTGATATAATATACAATAAACCGATGAATGTGTGCGACGTTATCTAAATAAAACTTAAATAGTATAACACATATTGAACTTTTATGATTAATATAGCATAAAAATGAATTAAATATACGCAAATATTTAAATATATATATAAATGAATAAATGCAAAGTAAAAAGCAGTTCAAAACCTAATCCCACTGTGCGTTGATAGCAGCAACAAGTGGTGGTATTAATGGAATATAAATTAAAATAAATCAAATAAATGCGCTTAAAATCCATCTCATATTCAGTTCGAAATAAATTATATCCAGTAATGAGAAACCAGAAGCACAGTGGTATATTGCATGAAAGTTTAAAAAATGTTTAAACCAAAAACGAGAAAGGAAAAAATAGTAATTTATATCTTTCGTTTAATTGTCATCACAGAGCTGGTCAAACAAAGGAAGCGAAAACATTAGCCTGTTTCTGAAATAACAATGATAAAAATTAAACGTTAGACTCTTTCGTATTTAAAATAATCTCAAAATTTAATCAAAGTAATATGTATCTTTATCAACCAATTCCTACAGGAAGGAGTAAGAAGAGCAAAAAATTGCTAAAATATTACCAGATGTTACAGATGTACATATGTATGTATCTCGCATATCTAAGAATGATTAACCGTGGAACGTTGACATTTTGTATATCGAACTGCTATAATATCTAGTTGTGTACCTCCCTTTTTTATTGCAGTCAGCTATGCCAAACGTATATATCCATTGACAACTCCTTACCCGGCCTTTATTTTCTCAGTTACTGGTTGTAGTCGCATACGTCCAATTACAGAATTTTTTGAAATGTCGAAAGTATTCATGTTTGGGCGATAAAAATTGACTATAAAAATTGATTTCAAAATTTGCAATTTTTAATCTCATTTTCAACTTGCCTTCAACGATCGATTGATTAAGTTAAATTAATTTGAAGAAATACGTTTGCATGAAATACAGCAAAATATATGTGTAATTTAATAGGCCGTACAAAAAAGCCATGAAATGCCCATAGCAGATTTTTTTAATTACATGTTTTAATTTAGTTTCGTTACACTTTCTAAGTTAGCTCTTTTGTCAAATGAATAGCCTGTGTGTATGTATGAATGTATTCTTCCGTTGTGAAAAAATAGCCGTACCTACAATCGCTTAAGTTTAAGCATACATACTACTTCACCCACACATGTGCATTTCGAAGCTCGAATTTTGGATTTTTATAAAATATTTTTACATATTGTGCTAACTTGATGAAATTTCATTTAAAAACTCAACAATTTAAAAGCAATGCAGTGCCCATGGAGAAAGTATAAGATATTTATTAATATTTACAGGTCTGTTTCTCAGGACTGAGTGTTCGGTGCATATTCTAGTCGAACATCTTCGTGTAAATCTTAAGTCCTGATGTTGAACAGGGAGCTGAATGCAGCTATGTTCTGTGGTAGAATACTGTGATTAAGTGGTAGAAGAACTGCACTTTAGAGGGATTTAAAATCCTCTTTTATTAAACCACAATTATTTACAGCCATTTCCCAACTCGGGAGGGATACAGAAAATACTGACCGCACTTAAGTCTAAACTGAACAATCAGATAATTTAAACTAAAGCTAAATAGAAATTAAGTAGTCGTTGCTCACAGAGATATAAACGCGAGGTTGGCCTCTAAACTAAATGGTTCGTAGCAAGATTTAACTAATACTGACGCACTTAGAATTACTTTAATAAGTAATAGCGTAACAGAGCTACGGCTTAGAATTTAAATACTAACTAAGCAGGCGATCGTCGAATAGAGTAACAGTGGTCTGAGACTAAAAGCTCTCTCATACTGAGAGGTTCCTACCTACGGTTTAAATAGAACTTGGCTCCACTTCAAATTAGCATAAAGCTGAAACACGCGCTTATTCTAACGGGAAGTTGAAATAAGAACAGATAGTAAAAGGCAAATTAAAATAAAACTTTGTTAGTTTAACTAAAACTTTACACGTTTCAAATTTAATCAGAAAACTCAGCTCTGTAGATAAAATGTGTTACAACTGCCCGAAATAAAATATTTTAATATTCCATACCTCAATGAGCTCTCACTCGACAAAGCATAAGACATTTATTTTTTCTTTCCATATTTAATTCATATGTTCTTGATAAACAAGCTAAGCAATTTATAATCAATTAGTGCAATTCATCTCTGTTACTATTCATTATTAACTGGACCCATGACATTACACTTGTTGGACTCACTAAATGACTCTCTCTATAATTTTTCATCTTTATGTTAGCTATTTTAGGCAGGTGGCTGCCAAAGTGGGTAGTATTACAGAAGATATTTGGCTTCGCAACATTGTTTTAAGTAAAAGTCTATTGTGGCCCAAAAGATTTCATAATAAGAAAGTTCAGATTAATTTCTATCAAACTTTTTGCCATTACTAATATTAGAATTTTGAAATTTTTCTATAATGTACCTTTAACTGAAAAATAACTTCAGTGAGTTAAAACAGTTTTCAAATTACAATATGTTTTTACTCTACTTTTTCTGGGAAGACGATATCTAAAGTTTATACACATATATATAAGCAGATGTTTTCATCAAATCCCAGATAAAATGTTAAAATCAATAGCTGATTCTGCTGAATACTTAGTTTCATAGTAATGAAATAAAATAGCCTCTCAGAATTTCAGATATTTTCAAACTGAATCTCTGTTCCTTTTCGTTTGATTCGAAAATTATTTTGAGATTCAGGTATTTTACGTTTCAAAACGGAGAGCGTTTTATTCAATTTTTTCCTACTTATTCAATTGCTTACTGCCTGCCAGTTTAATAGTTTTCATAACTAACTACTCATTATCATTTTTCCTTTACTCAATATTTCAAAATCATTACGATATGACACATATAGAGAAGAGAAAAACATTTTAACTCGTTTCAGGATAGTTAAAATTTCTGAGAAGAGAAGGATAACGATGGAAAAAGACTGCAAACTGAAAGTATAGAACTAGTGATAAGGTATTTCTCCCACCTTCTAGCATGCCTTCATGGTGTAATTAGAAGTATACTCGACGCGTATTCGATAGGTCCGTGGTTCGAGTCCAGGCGAGGGCATTGCTATTTTTCATCTCTCCTGCTTCCAAATGACCTAATGTCTCTATATACGTAAGAGCAAATCTAATAGATAGTGTCGAAGGATTTATACGAAATAGAGTGAAAAACCATGGATAAAATAAGTGTTATTTAAAACTAGAGTAACTATAAACGGAAAATCTTAGAAGGCTAAAAAATTGAAGATAAGTTATATACAGAAAAGAAAAGGGAACAGAAAAACCGTTCCAGTATTAGCAAAGATTAAAAAGTTCCTCGTTGTTACGATATGTAACATACTGCTGCGATAGTGAGGCGTTTTTTATTTTCAAAGCATCGCACTGATTAGTATAGTGTTCAGCGTTGTTGACTCTCGTAATATGGCCCTGATTCGAATCCTGGAGAAGATTTCGATGTTTCGGCATGGGGGCAATTAAATTATTGGAGAGCCGAAAGTCCTGTCGAAAAACTATAAGGTGAGAGGGAGAAAGTATTCGGATCCCTACTCCGGGCTGATCTCTAGGAATTTTCCTCTAGTCGCAGATGTAAAATCGATTGCCTCCTATGGTACAGCCTGGGCAACATCGTAGGTGATGAGACGACTATATCACCAATGGTTTCGGCCTCTCCCGACAATGCTTGGCTAGCGAAACGCACGGCCGTGGAAGGAAAAAAATTATTTGCGAAGCAATTCAACCTCAGCAAGCTCTCACACTAAAATATTGTTGCCTACGTATGGATTCGCAATGGACTAAGGCACACAGAGCCGATGACAGCTTGATAATTTTTTTCCCAAAAGAAACAAAGCGGACTTTGGAACTTTTCACAAAAGTACTCGTATAACTCTTAACATTATCACAGAGTACAATCAGAAGTTACCACTTCAAACTACTAAGAACATTAAACATATAAGGTATTTCTTCCGCCTTCGTGGTGTAGTGGTCAGCACGCTAGACGCGTAAGCGAGAGGTCCGTGGTTCGATTCCCGGCGAACGCGTTGTTCATTCCTTCATTTTCCTATTTCATAAATCCTCTACAAACATAATGCAATGCAAATCTAAATGGGGAAACTCGCACGGAATTCTCTCAATATTCCGAACTCAAATCTGAACCAAGAAATGATGCTGTCTCCGGTCTTATACAATTTCTCCCCGACCAGCGAGAAAATTCCAGTATCTTCGATTTTTGGAAATTGATGGAAGATGTATGCAGATGCAGTTACAAATAGGGACGGGTACAGTTACATATAGTATTCAGACCAATTACAGTTATATGGGGGATAGGACCAAAATATCGCCAAATTTGGAGACTTCTGATTATTTCGCACCAAAGTTTTGACAAAAATTAGTCGCTAAAACCATCACCAGCTTGGTGCTGTCCGCAAATTTGACAAGGAATCCATTTGCCTCAATGTTAAATGGCCTTGCGCTTGTAACCTTATATTTCCGGGGGAGCTTTGCGTTTGTGAGGCATTTCACGTTACATTATACATGAAATAATATATCTTTACACATAATTTTACTAAAATTATTTATTATATATACAAAATTCGAAACAATATACTCAGATCTTGCTCTATAAAGAAATTCAGTGCGGAAATGTTTAAATAAACTAGGTCACTTATAAAATCCCTATCTTCTCATAATGATTGATATACAATATTTTACACCGATGACTTAAACTGATGTTTAGCTAAAGGCTTGAATTTTACTTAAAATTATGGCGGTATTTTATTTTATATTATTTTAAATATTAAAGATGAAATTTCCGCATTTGTTAAAATAAAAATAATTTAATGAAAATTTGTTCAATATTAGTGATCCCGATATTTATGATATCTGGCGCAGTTAAACTTAAAACATATGCATATGTCAGATTTTCCTAAGAAAATCTTGAATTTACGTTTAGAATTCCATGTTTTAGAGTAGGGAATCATGTCGTATATCAAAGCCCCAAATTATTGCATCGAAGCATTTTACTCAGATAAAATCGTAAGATTCTGAGACATTCATGAGATTCACTCTTAAAAGACTAAGTTGATAAGGAAAACTTTCAGCATTAAATATTGAGTTCGCTGATCTTCGCAGATTGCAAATTTAAGTACAAAAATTATTTTATCAGTTCCTTGTTTGCTTTAATTCAGTTTCTTCATTTCTCTATTAAATTAAGAAAATTGTTATTTAAGGTTTCTCATTTTGAACAGTTTCTTTCCTCAAATATTTTCAAATTATAGGTTAGGTTATTCAATTATGGCAAAGCACACGAGGGCTATCTGCCTAAAGGGAGGGATGCCTTCGTGGAGGACTTTCTAAGGGAAACTGGCTCGTATACACGTTACACATGGGGAAAACCACGAAAACGCCCATGCAGCCAGCCCGTTCCCGGGATTCGAACCTCGGACCGAACTACCAGTGTTCAGCGTCTTTACCGCTCGGCCGTTGGCGGGCTTTTCAAATTA
This sequence comes from Stegodyphus mimosarum, assembly GCA_000611955.2. Classification (NCBI taxonomy): domain Eukaryota; kingdom Metazoa; phylum Arthropoda; class Arachnida; order Araneae; family Eresidae; genus Stegodyphus; species Stegodyphus mimosarum. The sequence goes on along the minus strand of KK117286.1, from coordinate 96,389 downwards.
TAAACGAAATACTTTTAATTAAGTAAAATCTTCTTTCGACTGATTTCATTTGTCTTACCATTCTCATTCTTTTCAAAAATTTCATTTTGAATCTATTTCACTCCATCAGAAAATGTAATTCGATAATGTCCATGCACACTCAATCTAGTTTAATAAGATTTTATTTGTGTGATCATTTTGTATGATTTGGGGGGATCGTAATGTCCCGTTTCAAGATTTCCCAGTTTATGTTTGCTGGAGATCGTAACAAAAATCATGCCATTTCAGGCTTTTTTTATTTCTTCCGTCACTGTAATTAGTAGAGAGATGTCAGTGAAGGGAGAGGACAGGTGGCTGAAGACATGGGCTAAAGGATAAGGCATGCTTCACCATCTCGCTTTATTTGATAAAACAGTTTTCATGCATTCTTAAATATTGTCACTCGTTCCTATTGTATTGGTTATACTGTAACGCTCTACCGTGTTTTCGTACTGTATCGGATATCGTTAATATTCTTAAACAATATCCGAGCATGAAGTTTAAAGGGCGAAACTTCATTCATATATCACTTGACTGCATCAGGTCCTTCCGCGTTTTCACTTTAGCGTAGACTTTAAGTAGAAAGACTGAAATTACTGAACCTCCGAATTGAAACACTAATTTTTGGCATAACGGCTCTTTTTTCCACTTTCAAACTGTCTGGTGCGGATCTAAGAATTTTAATTTAATAATGCGTCAATATTTATAGCTAATTCAAAGAAATCACAGAAAAAAGTGTAGTTAAGCTACTGAAGTTGGAAAGGTATATAGTATTCTGTATCTGATAGATTTCTTTTCATTGAATTATGTACGATATTACTTTGTAAATTTATGTTATCTAAAATTAAATTCAAATAAATTTTTTTAAAACTGAAAATAATTGCATAAGTGTTTTATAAACTTCAACAATTCTAAAATAAATAAGAAGAGATTAAAAATTTATATTTGCTAAAAGAATTAAATAAGCAGGAAAATTAAACCAAGTTGAAAACTTTTTTATTTTTTAGCATATTTAAAAATAAAACAAATGCTGAGAAACATGAATAGATTGTAATAAAATAAATAAATAAAATAATGGCTGTGAAAAATGTTATTTCTCAAATTTCGTTTTATAGAATTTTAATTCAAATATGAGCAGCTAAATTAGCCATTAATAATACGCCGATAAAGGGACATTTATTCCCTTCTATTAAGAAATTTATGTGAATGAAAGCTAAGGAAATAGAAAAGCGAAAGATTTAAAAACAAAATCTGAAAGCTTTCAGATTTTACATTACATCCTAAGGGGCGTTTTTTAAACATTTTGCGTGTTACCTTTATTTATTAAACATCATGTTCTTCCCACTTAAACAATGAAATTCAGTTCACCAACAATATCGCAAAATAATTTTAAAATGAGCATATCTTTAGAATTTCCGATACACAGTCTCGCGCTGGAGATAAAAATGTTTTTTTCGTGCAGTGTTGCCATTGCTCGCTTTGAAGTCGTTAAGTTTGTTAATAAAAAATTCGTTGAAGTGCTACAAAATATGAAATCAATAATAAAATAAATTCCAAATAAGGCTTCGAGATGCCTGTATTCGGTGAAGGATTATGTTATTCAAAATTTAATGGCTCTAGATACCGTCGTTTTATTACAATGCAAAAAACATACATACATTTATGCAGATTCTTCATTATTTAATTTCTTCAACACAAGGCGACAACCATTTGGCAACAATTTGACAACTGAAACGGACATTAAAAGCTTTCAACGCAAAATGGCAAAACGAAATTAATAGCCCTTCTGGGTTAACGCCATTGGGGCTAAAACCAGCAGTATTTTTCATTCGACGATACGAAAAAATACAATTAACTTAAAATATCATATGATATTTTAAAATGCTTTATGAACACAAAATGCCTAATTAATCAACCATGAGAAACTGAAAACTATTTGTCTAAAAGTACCATGATCGTTTTGTAAGCAAAAGATAACTCACAATTATATGACACATTGAAAAAACGTCAAGCAACTTGCTATGCCACCTAAGGTCTCCAACCAGTAGCTGGGTGGTTAAGAGCAAAAATACTGGGACTTCGGTTCGATGCCAAGCGAACGAGCTGGCTGCATAGTTGGGTTGGTTTTCGTTCTTTTCGCTTTGTGTAAAGTGAATACTAGTTGGTTTCGCTTGAAAAGTCCTCGCCGAAGCCACCCCTTAAGTAGAGAGCCTTTATGTGTTTTGCAGCAGTCCAGTAACAATTACCTTACAGCTGTGCCATCGGATAACGAAATCGGTGTAGCAACCACTATTTCCCAGCTTCTTGATAGCAGTCGATATAATTAGTCGAAAACATCTACTTATTTTGAATTGCATAGCCATAATAAACCTTTCCAGGGCTCAATTTTCTCAGAGAAGGATTGTCTTCAGGGTGGACTTTCCAAGAAAAACTTTGCTTTTGTTTATTCCAACCTATAAGGCAAAGCACAGAAGGCCCACATGTTTCCGGTCCATTCTGTTAAGCTGATGTCAATCATCAGGAAACAAACCAGGCAGGCATTGCCAGTATTCTAGAATTTTACTCATTTTATCACTGATACATCCAGTCATATTCCAGATAATATGGCAAAACGTGATATCAGCAACAATGTTCAAGGTAATTTAACGTAATTTTTATATAATCTATAATTTTATCTTCATTATATATCATATTAAAATTATTGCAATTTAGTAAAATGTTGTTTTCAAAGAATTGCTATCAGCTGCTCCTCCTGTAATAATATTTCCCTTAAATATGCAATATAGGTAAGAGAATTGGTTGCATGTAGAATATGCGTTTAATATTATTAAAATTTCCACTTAATACTATCATATACTAACATTAATTTATTTTGTATTTCAGACTCCAATAAATGAATTTTAATAATTGTAACATTCACTGAATATGGATGTAAGTTAATTAATTTAAACAATGCATGTCCTTATGTAAAAATTTCGGGAATATGTTATAAAGGTTATCAGTTTTACAAATCGTGATAACGGCATTCACGGATGTAGTATTTGACTAGAAAGGTATTTTCATGATTAAGAACGTATTAAACAAAATATTTGCCCTTTCTCGGCTCTTTAATTACGTAAATACTGATCGTGTTACTGAAAGATAGTTACGGTATTAATCTATCTGTAATTACCTCCTACGTATGATGGATTAATTATAAATGTGGTTATTAGCTTTCGTAGTTGCTATCAATCTTCAAAAATTGGATTATTGAAAATTCAAAGTAACCAAAAGTTGCATTTCTAATGAAAGCGTTTGCTGCAACAGCTTCTTTTTGTTATTGGAAAAATCTGAAATTAGGAGATTATATACTTTGTAGGATGCATCTGAAGGGCCTTTTATGATTAGATATTTTATGCCTATCCATTAGAAAATCGATTCGCATTCATTTAATGTTTCGTTACATTAATTAGGTAGAAGAAGATTAGTTTGCTTTTAGTTTCATATTTTTACATCTAAACTATTAATATAAAGTAATTTGTTAATTTGCAGGCATGCAAGATACAAGTGTTGGGTATTGGGTCAAATTAGATATTAAACTATATTTACTACATTGCACAAATGAGATGATCGAGAAGGAACATGATACATTGATGAACAACTAGGTACTCTTCTGCAGCTTCGATAGCATTATGATTGCTTTCAGTATCATCTCGAAAATAACAAGAAAAGTGCTTTAATTTCTTTTTAGTCATGACAAAGCAAGATCATGTTGTTTGTATTATAGAGACTAATAGGTTTTCTACGATGAAGAAAATCTGCAGCCTCATCCGCGCCCTTGTTGAGAATCAAACCATGGATCTTTTAGTTTGATATAGGGATGTGTTAGATTGGAATGGATTATTTAGAGTAGGAGAAAGCCCACGTAGATTTCTGCATAAGGGTAGGGATGTGACTGTGGAGGACGTTTCAAAGGAAAATAGCTCGTATTCATATGAGCCATACCAAATACCAGAAGTGAGCGCAGCCTGACCCACCTAACCAAACAAGTTGGTCTTATGGTCATAAAAGGCCACGGACAATTCAACAAAGGAAAATAAGTGAAACATTAAATATTTTGTAGGTATTTATATTTATTTTAACTAACGCGTTAAGTTTAATTTTATGCTTACTTCTATATAAGCCTTCATTTTCCCTAATTGTCAATGCCAGAATATTTAAATTTGGTAGCGCACGTGAAGTAATGCAAATTCTACCTTGAGGAGAAAAGGTTTAAATACTGAGTTTGGGCGAACACTGTACTTTGTGTAGTGTGAGCTTCTGTTTTGCGTGCCGGTTAACGTGGCGTAACAGCTATTACTTTGCTGCCACTAGATACTTGACGCGGTTTTTAGGAAACCGGATTATCCGAGACCTCTAGAGAAATCTACCCCTTGTTACTATCTTCGAATTTTTAGTTTAGTTCTTGTTATTTGAGTTACCACCTGTATTTGAGTTACCCTGTATTATATATTTAAAGAAATTAAATAATGAAGAATCTGCATGAATACGTGTATGGTTCTCGCATTGCAATAAAACAACGGTACCTAGAGCCATCAAATTTCGAATAACGTATGTCTCCACCCGAATACGGGCATCTGGAAGCCCGAATTTGGAGTTTGTTTTATTATCGATTTCATATTTTGTAAAGCATTTATGAATTTTTGATTAAGAAACTCAACAACTTCAGAACGAGCAATGGCAACACTGCACGAAAAAAAAAAACGTTTTCATCTCCAGCGCGCGAGACTGTGAATCGGAAATTCTAAAGATATGCTCGTTTAAATATTTTGTGATATTGCTGTTGAATTGAATTTTATGGGTTAAGTGCGAAGAACATGTTATTTAATAAATAAAGGTAACACACAAGACATTAAAAAAAGCTCCTTTGGGCGTAATATAAAATCCAAAAGCTTTCTTTTTTTTTTTTGTTGGCATTAGTAAATTTTAACAGCATTTAATGTCAGGAGAACGTAACTCGAGATACTGCAATTATTTTTCATTGCAAGTATGAACTCAGATTAGTGAGTGTAATTTAACGTTTTAGAAATGTCTTATAATTAGACTAAAATGCAGCTATTTTCCTAAACATAACAGACGCAGGAAAATACTTTTATTGTGATCATTGATAAATGCAGATAAATTAAGATTCTGTATGTATTTATCTATATGTTCAAAAGTAAAGACTATTAATTCACGTACTTTAATAAAGAGAAATGTAGCATTTCATCATTAGTGAGGGAGTTTTTATATCAGCTTAAATAACCCAACAGATAAGAACGGAATATTTACATCTAACTAGAAAATTCTCTTTCTTATTCTAGCTTAAATAACCCTGTCTCTTCTGCAAGAAGCTTGCTCACAAAATCAGTTGAATTGAAGCCCTTTGCATTTAACACAAGTTGTCTCATTTCAAGAAATGTTGGCCGGTATGAGTAAATTATTTCACCTAAGAACGGATGACATCAGAACACAAATAGAGATGAAATCTACTGATAAAATTCTGGTTAAGATCTGCTTACAAGGGCAAGTCATGGAGTCTCGAAATGGAAATAGTATTCGTTTCATTCTCGCTAGAGAAAAGAAAATGGGCTAAGAAATGAAGAAAATAAATAAATAAAAAAATGCTAGGAACGAAATAAACAAGAAGTCACTGGGAGACTGATCGGGTATTTGGAATGGAAATCTCCGGAGAGCTAAAAACAGATCTCTTCTGAATCTGCCATCAACACACCGGCACCTGAAGTTCTTGCTGAAGCAACTGTGGTGGCGCATAGGTGTCGAAGCAGCTGGAAAAGGCGTTTCAAAGGATTCCCTGTTTTTCTCTTCACTTTTTCCTGGGGAATTTTTTGCTTTTCTCTACTGATGTGAGACAAAAAAATACTCCAGTGATTGTTCAAAATCTTTCTCCCATTTCGCTCTTCTTGCCTTCGAACTCAGGATTTTCGGTCGATTAATTTTCGAAGAGTAGTTTCGTATCTTTTCCAGTGCTTCAAAATAGAGAATGATATTTATTTACTTCGTAGATAGAAATGGAAAACTTTTTGGGTTTTATGTCAAAAGGGTATTTTAAAACGTAGTATATAAACTATACTTCTTTAGTATAAAAAATACGCATTCGTTATTTATATTATTCTTTATTTAATTTATAGTTATGGCATGCAAGGTTATCGCCTAACTAGTATGCAAGAGCTATCTGCCTAAAGGAAGGGATGTTTTCGTGGAGGATTTTTCTAATAGAATAGGAATCCGTTCACATTTCATTTGGTGAAAACTACGTAAATCAAACTTGCAACTATCCTGGAATTGAACCGAAGCCAAGGGCCCGTATTCAGCGGTCTTAACCACTCCGCCGTTGGTGAAACCTTGATATTTGAAAATGACACATGAAAAAGTGGACCAATGCAGTGAAAGATCAAATGCGCAGTGGCAATCCAAAATGCACACATATTGCATATATTAAGTGTGAAATGAGAGTGAGGAAAGTACCATTTTTATCGTTTTACTAATTATCCTTTTTTAATCTCTTTTTCCTGGTTAAATCATAACTAATTTGAAATCATGAAATCTAAGTCAGATTTTCTATGTGTTCTACTCATAAGTAGGTTGCAGTTATTTCTTATGATTAACAATATAAAGAAAAGAATAAAACTAAAATGGTTAATAAATTAATGGCTAATAAATTAAATCTCGTTAACATTTTCTTATCTATCTCTGTTTTAAAATATATGCATATGGTACACTGGAACTGCACGTTTTATTTTGACTTTAGACATATATATTCCCATGAATTTTACTCTCATAAACAGAGCAAATTTTCAGCTTTAGCTGTATATAAACAATTGAGGATTAAAATCTAAGCTTCCATCAAGAAGTCTCATCGAGAACTGAGTCAGCGGTCAGAAAGACCTCCAATTAAGCAGGCAATTCAACTGAGTCTTCCATGACAGTCCAATCGAAGACATTCTGAACTAACAGCCAATCTCTATGAAGCGAATCTCCTAGAAACTTTCACACGCCAATAACTTTGGAAAGTTCGACCTTTAATACCCAAGGCAAACTTTAATTTCCAATTCCACGTGCGCCGATTTGTTTTCGATGCCGGCAAAGTAGGGGGAAATGGGGGCAAACTCTTCCAGTTTCATTAAAGTGGCAGCAGTTTGGGGAGCTGCGCTTGCGGCCGATGATCCTCACGTGACCTGGATCTCCGACGACCGTCGTCGAGGAGTGAGCCAGGCAAGAGGAATGCAATGGTTGCCAGTGTCCACTGATGAGTGTCCCACCAACCGAAAAATTGTTATTGTCCATCCTGAAGGGCCGCTGGTAAATCAAGGGACATTATTTGCAGTTCGCTTCGAGAGTTTGCCCAACTTCTGTAGACAGCCCTTAATTTAGTATCGAATGAATAATGGCTAGGTCAATATTCAGTAATCTCTTTGCAAATGTGGCTCGTCATTTCCAGAGGATTTCTCTCCTTATATTCAAGACAAATCTTTTATTAGTAACATGTTTATTCTAGATTCATTATGGTCAAAGTAACATTTTTGATGTTGTAAGTACAAACTATTTAGATTAGTGAACCAAATAAGATGACAAATAACTAAAAAAACCACTTTCTTCTCACCCCTGGACAAGATAATTGTTTTATAATAACAATGATAAATATTTTAATAGATTACAACATGTTCCACAGCTATTTCATGTCTATGAATGTATAAAATTATCTGTATTATATCTCATGTCATAATGAAAGAACGGTTAATGGATAGATAAAGTAAATAATATGAATTTAATTTGTCCCGCATCAACAGCATCAAACAAAATGAGGCCAATCTGCTTTGTTTGAGAAAGATAAATTTTAAAACAGTGAGAAGATTTCAAAAAAAATTATTACTACACAAAAAAAAATCTTCATGACCTGATCATAATGAGGGATAGCAATGGTTCATCCCAGTTTGAAAGCCCGCAATTCGAATCTTGTGGACTTTTTTTACTCTTATAATTATGTAATGTAGAAAAACTAGGCATCCGTTGGTATGGAAGTTCACTTAAAAGATGATTAGATTAGATTAGCTTAACTGATTAAAGCAAAGCGCATCAGATCTGCACAAAAGATAGGTAGAAAAGAAAGATTACTGCAAGTTTCTCACATTCTGTCACCAGTGTAGTCTAGAGCTCCAAAATTTTTTAACTTATGCAAAGGCTTAGTCTTACAATAGGGACCTACGACCAGCAGCGGCCACAACACATGCTTTGTGAAGAGTAGTTATTATTCATGGACTTCTCTGCATTTAAAGATACGGGATATTGGCAAGAGATCTGCATAAAAAGTTTCGTTTTTTTTTGTCACATGAGTCGTAATATTTTTTCATTTATATAATATATATAATTGTCATACATATAATTTTAATTTTCGTATAAGGACGTTTCTGACGAGTAAATGAAATTTATGTGCTTATATGCAAATTTAAAATAGATAATGGAAGAAATCATCTGAAATGTTGAAGTATAAGAGTTTCAACTATATTCTGCATGAAGAACATTTTATGTGCAATTCTGGTAGGGACAAGAGAGAATAATTGAGTTAGATATGCTTTGATACCTAATAAAATTATTATAATTTTCCTAGTAAATATGGTCATCATGCTTATTCTCCAAGATTATTATCGAAGAAATCTAAGTAAAATGGAAAACAATTAGGCTTTGGAGGACATATTATGTTTCATGTTCCTGTTTTATCTTGAAAAAATCAATTGCTACTTTTTACTTCCTTGTACGAAGTAAAAAGGAAGTATTGTAATCGCGAAAAATTTCGGGTACCATATTTCAACGAAACTATCTATTTTGACAGCTATCGAATGCAGTTTAACGATATTTCTGAGTGACATCCGTATGTAAGAACTATTCCCCCCCTATAATTACAAAACTGATTTAAAATGGATTCTGAAGAGAATTTTTTCCTGGAGTCTGTGCGGACAGACGGACGGACGTACGTATGTGTGCATGTATCTCGCATAATTCAAAAACGAGTACCCTCAGAACGTTGAAATTTTGTATATAAAGCTACTATAACATGTAGATGCGCACCTCGCATTTTGGTTGCAATCAGTGGCAGCAAAAGTACATAAATATATGCATATATATATATCCTCTGTTACTCGGCTCAGCGAGCTCAGTCTCTTTATTCTTATAAGTTTGTAAATTGTGCATTTTTTGCTTTAAAAATGATTGAATTAAGTCCTTCTTGTGTTTCGGTTAAATTTTTTATGTCCTTAGTTAACCTGCATGCAATAATTGTTGAATTATCAACAGTTTAAAAGTTTTTATAAGTGCGGCTAAGCCTAATTTTTGGTTATAATAGCGGCCATATTTGTTTACATTTGAAGCTTAGCAGAATAGTGGATTTGTTGCCAATCTAGGGAAACTAAGCTTCGCAACAACAAAGTAACGTCTCCTTTTATTACTGCGAATTAAATTAGGCTTGATTCATTCTGGAATTATCATTAAGTTATTAGCTTGTTTTTGCGTGCAAATTGTAATTTTAATTGTAAAAATTGTTTTGACTGTACTTGATGTTTTATGCTTTTCTATATCTTTCAATTTGTAATTAAAATGTATTTTTCCTTGTCAAGTGCAATATAAAATAGTCTTTGTTATAAAACAGAGAATTAGATACAATAATGGTTGCGAAATAAATTGGAGAAATTGTTTTACATCCATAATATTTCCTCCGATAATGCTATAAATTTTTCTCTGTGAGTCTAAATTATCTCATATAATTGAGACTGTAATGTATTTACAAAAGACAGAATCAAGATCTACGTTACCTTTTCTTATGAATAACACAATTCTTTGATTTGCCAAAAATTTAAAGTCTCAAATGTCCTTGATTGAGGTGCTATTAAATGGATTCATTAGTTTTCCAGATGACATTTAGGTTTTATTCTCTATGATCGTGATGCGCATAGGTGCAATATTCTTCTCAACACGTAATCAATTTTTGCAAAATTGTAAGATAAAAACTTTGTTAAAAAGGAGCTTAGTCTAAATCCCAGTTTACAAAACATTTGATCAAAACCTTCTGTCTAGAAAATCGTTTTTTCTTCGGAAAGTATTAAATTTGGAAATTATGATGCTTTTTTTTTACCTACGAAAATATAATTAAATTTTACATTCTGTCTGAAACCGGACTTAAAACAGATTAGCAATGCTAGAAGATACTAACTCAATTTAAAAAGTGCTTAGATGATAGTGAAAATGCTTTATTACAATACTGAAAAATTAAAACACGATGAAACTATTAGTACAAAACTTTTAAATTAGAATTTCAGGAAATTTTATTATAATTTACTGATTACAGATTGCGAAACTTTTAAATAATTTGCTTATTCCTAAATCTATTTTATTAAAGCTCCAGTTTGCATGACGTCATAGGTTTTTTCTTCTCCAACCGTTATTATTCTTTATGCTTAAATATTTTATTGAACACTAGTTAAGAGTACATTAACATTAGAATTTTAAAATTGTGTGATAGAAAATAAATCTTTTAATAATTACTCGCTTGAAAAGGGTTACATTAGGGGCATGTTTGTTCTTAAAAATATCCGTGATTTTCGTTTTAACTGGTTTTTCTCTAGTGAAGTAGAACAGGTATCTGAAAGGGATTTTGTGTACTGTTAATTGCCTTTTATGCTGTTAATTTTATTCACAGGACTAATTATTCTACTTTTAATAACTAACTTTTAATTACAAAATAAATAAATAAATGTAAAGAAATTAGTATCATATATTATTAAAGAAGATATACTGAACTGAATAGAAATTTTAATTCACAATTATTTTTCAATAAGTACAAAATCATCTATTAAGTATATAAAATGCTTTCATCTTATTAAAGCAAATATTGATATTTATTTCGTAATTTCTTAGAATAAAGTGAATTAAAAATTTGGTATTCTGCAGACTTAAATAAAACATAAAAACAACATATAATCAGCACATTTTATTTAAATTACATTTTAAGTTTAAAAACCCCAAAAGTCTTTATTTGTTATATCTAAGAGATTCTTCTGAATGATTCTAACGAAATAATCAATAAATTTGGGTATCTAATTTTAAGCAGTCAAAAATAGCCAGTAACTGTAGAATATTTAAGTCTCATGTAAATTTCTAAACATTCTTCTTTCTTACACATACTATAAACAAACAAGAATTTAACTGATCAACATTTACACATTCTTCATAGTCGCGGTTATTTTACATTATTACATGTGAATTTAGACTACTTTCAATGTTTCTCCACAGGTGAATTGAGTATGCTGATAGTCTTGACTGAAAGTCTATTGAGTATTTATTTTTCTCTTGGGTTGCTTACATAATTTGATCTCAAATGTTATCGCAAGTTCATTGTTACAAAAGAAAGCTTTCTGATTTTTCTGAATATATATTCTGTGATACGAAAGCTGTTTTCTGTCACTTCAAATCCACCTGCGTCTAAACAAATACAGCTGTATCGTAATCAGAAAATCTTATGCAAAGAATTCTTCGTATATTTTCTAAAGCGGGTGTCATCTGAAGGTTTTAGATGCATAATTAATGACTACTGCATAAATATTAATCGTTTCTTAAGCAAATTTATATTGCATAACAAACTCAGTGCTTGCGATAAAAGTATTTTAATCTAAATTTTTAACTAATTTTCTGGGATATATGCAAAGCTTTCATAATATTCAAGTATGCTCGTGCATT
>KK117286.1:55652-82860 GCA_000611955.2 Stegodyphus mimosarum | reverse complement strand
TAACTTTAAGACACAGAAACCTTGTCAGTGTGAAGAACACCTGGAAAATTTTGCGAAATAATTTCTATTCAGCTTGAATTTCAGGTGGATGAGAAAATTATTGCTCCTCCTCTGCGAATGAGATATTAGATATAGAAAGAATGGTTAAATACGATTTAATGTCATCAAGAGAGAAATTTTGATTGCTAGAAAACATACACTTCCATTTGCTACATATTAAGTTCGGTTTTGCGAAGAAATTCAATAAATCATAGATTGAAAATGAATTAGGATCTCTGTGTGAGAAATAAAATTTCTAAGATTAGCGATAATAGTGTCTGGACCACAAATAACACAATTTTACCTTGATTAGAAATAATATCAAAATTTTCTTACAGTTTTCGAAATACCGTATGGCAATATTTCAAACATTTTTTAAAATTTCCTACTGGATAAAAAATGATAGGTGAGTATTATTATAAATAATCTGATATGTACACCACATGACTTCCTTGTACGGAATATTAAATTAAACGCAATTTTCCTGCATTTCATTTAAACATATTGAATTAACAGTTAACGAATTTTGAATTAAATCAACTTCGTCGATAGCGCATAAACTACAATAGAACAAATGCTAAATAAGTTCATTATATTTATTTACCATAGACACACTTCGGGGCTAGGCTCACTTAACAGCGTTACATCTCATTCATTTTATAACCTAGAGTGAGCAAAGAAGTGAGCATTTAAAGAGTGAGCAAACATGATAGCATCCTGAAGAATTACCAAAAGTTCTATTCAAATACTATAATAAATCTAAAATGATGTAAGAAATTAAACAAATAAAAAAGAAACAGTTTTTCACAGACGATTCAGCGCCGCTTAGCTAATGCGCATGCGCTACTAATTAATTCAGTTCTCACTTCGCGGTAAGGCAAAAATACATAAAAATTAAAATATTTTCATTAAAAATCGAAAGATATAGAAAAACATAAAACACCAAGCACAATTAAAAAATTAAAAAAAAATCACAATTAAAATTACTGTTTTTGGGCAAAAACAAGCAATTCGGCTAGCAGGCAATAAGGCAGATATTTCGGTGCACAAAACTAAAAGTTTCCTTTTGGTGCCACTCGGCAAAAAGACACTGAAGGTGCAGAAAGAATTAATTCACTATTCTGCTAAGTTTCCTATGTAAAGAAATATGACTGCTGTGTTAAAAACTGGCTTAGCCGCATTTAAACAACTTTTAAATTGTTGATAATTCCATAAGTATTGCATGCAGATTAACCAAATGCATAAAAATCTTAACCGGAAGATTAAGAACAACATAATTCAATCATTTTTAAACCAAAAAATGGGCAATTTAGCAACATATAAGAATAAAAAAATTGAGCCGAGTAACAGAGTGGGTATATATATATATATATATATTGGGTGCGGCCGATTGCAACCAAAAAGAAAGGTGCACAACTGCGCGTTATAACAGTCCTATGTATAAAATGTTAATGTTCTGAGACTACACGTTTTTGAGTTATGCGAGATACATACTTACAGGTGCCACGAAACCAATTTCTTCTGAATCCATTTTATATCAGTTTTATAATTCGTTTGGGGAAAAATAGTCCTTTATTTTGTCCTTACATACAGATGTCACGCAAAAACATCTCTAAATTTCCTTCGATAGCGGTAAAAATGGATATTTCCGTTGAAATATTGGTACCTGGAATTTTTCGTGATTACAATACTTTCTTTACTTCCTACAAGGAAGTAAAAATGAAGAGAGGATACAAACATGAGGTATTTTATCAAGAATTTGACAAAGAGTTTATTGGAGAAGATCTTTGCGTTCTTTGAAAAGGCAATTAACCTTACTTCAAATTACTTAAGGAAAAATTGAAAAATCACAAATTTTAAATTTTGGGTAATAGAACGGTAGAACGAGAATATTTTAATCTAATTTAATAATCAAGTAAAAAAGACTTGACGATGTTTCGGATTTTACCTTTGTTCTTTAATTAAATCCAATGCAAGATTTATTACGCTTAGCACAGATGCAAAATATTCTGTCAGCTTAATTAAATGTAGTATAAAATTTTATTGTATTTAAAACAGCTTTTGATTAATTTCACCACTGCAGATGTATTTCTAAGATATATAATAATGAAATTTCTATTAAAATATAATTGTATCACGCTAAAAATATTTGATATATTAATCAATATATTACATAGTATAATAATAATAAAACTATTGTTATATAACTTAATATTTAATGCAAAGAAAGTACTAAAACATCTTTTAATACATTGCAAAAAGTCACGAAAGACTGCTGGATACATTAACACAGAAGTGCACATAAATATTGGCAAATAATATTAAAGAAATATTTTAACATGAAATTCAGTTAGTGTTTTCACATAATTATTATGAGAAAAACTCAATATAGTTTTTTGCCATCTTTTTGTTTCAGAATATCAGAATTCTATTCACATAAATCTATTCATCAATGGGCTTTTTCTGATATATGTTCTTAGAGTTAACCTCCAAAATGGATTAAGTACTAATCTAGTAATTATTCTAAATTTGTAAGGAACTAATTTTAGTTTCTGCGAGTTCCACGTCGTAGAACTTAAAAGATATTAAAAGTATCGAAAAGGCAATTTCACAATAAAAACCAACATTTCTTTGCTAAAAAAAGTATCTTAAAAATCGGTCCCACTGAAACAAACTAGTTATGTAAAAACCTGAACGTAATGAATTTATATATTGTTTTATAAATGTTTAGTAAGCATTCGCAAATAAACGCTTACGTTAAGAACATGCACTTTAGTGGTTAAAAGGAAAAGGTGTTGCAATAAAAAATAAATGCACATATTTACATAAGGATGTTGTGGAAAAAAATCCATTTTACATTATTAGCACTGGAGAACGAAAACGAATATAAAAAACAAGTATTCTGAATATTCTTCGATAATTAATTAAACCAAAATAAATCAGAACTGAATATCTTAAAATACATTTTTTAAAAATTAGTTACTATTAATAAAAATCATAGTTACCTACATAATGAAGGTAACTGTATTTAAAACCATACGAAAAAGTTTGAATATCATATTTTTGAATGAGCATATAATTCAGTTTGATTTCATGGTAGACTTTTCTTTTGGTTTATAGACTGATCTGTGAGTATATATTGTAAGTTTACCAATCTAGCTCAACCATATTTCTTCACGAACAGTTTCAAAAAGCTTTGCTACTCATAAGGTTAATGTGTGTTTAATCGAAATGAAAACTTAAAAGTCTGTTATGCTATTAGTAAGGTCTATCAACAAGCAATATTTAGTGCTTTTAGTCACTAAGCCACTAATAGTCGCCTAATATTTGGTTGATCCCGCTTTGTGAAACGTTGGATTCTAGGTAGCAGTTGCATGGATGAGATGAATGAAAATAAAGTAGCATAACCTGGATTCCTTATCAGGTAATAATAATTATCTTAAAACTGAACATTGTTTTATCAAAAAGTAAATTTTAGAATGTGTACACGTATATTACTTAAATAACACTAAAAGTAATACCAATGCAATATTCAGACGACTAACTTCAACATTATCCTAATATGCAATCAAACATGGCGCAGAATATAATGAAATGATCACATTAAGGTAACCCATTTATTAGATTATTATCAACTAACGTCTTATGGTCTTTATTATCTGAAGTCTGAACTTTATTATTCAAAATGCTAAGTGAGAGAAACTGTAATTCTATATACGTATCATGAAATCTTTCAAACTTTGATAATAAAACTTTTCACCTAAAGCAATAATGATGAAAATTTCAACTTTAAAAAATTTAAAAGCAAGATATAGCATCTTTTCGTATTCAACGTAAAATGTAATGAAGCGATTGACAAGCTTTTATTTCTCAGTTATCTTTAGAGTATTAAAATATCAAAGAGTATCCCATGTTATTAACTATTCGTAAAAGGGAGAAGTACAATTAATCAACGAATAAGATGTAGAAACATTAGGTTATTTTGAAGCCGGAGGGAGGAAAAATGAGCAACGCCCTCGCCGGGACTCGGACCTCTTGAATACGCGCTTAGTGTGCTGATTATTACACACGAAAGCATACTAAGAAGACGGGAGAAACACCTTATATACTCCCCCTTTTAAAGGGCGACTGGGAATTAGGAGACCCAATCGCCAAATCCTGGCGGTGAAGAATAATCATCCACCACCTTTTTCAATTCGGGCCATAGTAGATCGATTAGGTTTTTTTTGGAGCTGGAAGCAGGAAAAATGAGCAATACCCTCGCGGGACGCCAACCTGGGACCTCTTGAATACGCGCCGAGTGTGCTGATTATTACACCACGAAGGCACGCTAAGAAGGCTGGGAGAAATACCTTATAATGTAATACATATTAGTGTTTTCGCAAAAATTCTTCATTATTTCACTATATGTTTGATTAAGTATCACTTATACACAAAACCTGCCGAGACTAAAAACATTTACTGAACAGAAAGCATTGTTAATGTTATTTAAAAGAGCTAAATTATTGCTAAAGGAAGTTATAGAACAATGTGTAGTGTCTGCCCACAACCATCGGATACAAAGGTAAAAAAATCATTTTCCGCAAACTGGTCAGCGAATCTGCTAATTGAAAACAAAAATTAGTAACAGAACGGCATGATTTACAATTATCTCAGTCATATCACTTTGTACTGCTGCCTATATTGCCATGCCACGCCGGAAGCTGCCTGCTCGAAACACGTCCATAATTTAAACTGCCCCATTAATATAAGAACAGCGGCACGCTCTCCTATTATGCTCAGCCCTGGTACCATAGGTAATTCTGTATTGTTATCCATATTTTCAATTTGTCTTTTGCCCACATGTTTGGATCACATATCTTCCCACATAAACAAACTCACTAACTTGAGCACCTGCACTTTAACTATATTCAAATCACACCTTTACAGTTTTGTCTTTTCCCAAATGTTCAGTGTGTTGCGCGTGCTTAACTCTTTTTTAAAGCTTCGCATGCTGTCATCATTAACCTACTTTCAAGCTATATGTCATCCATTATATAGAACTCATATCACTGTCCTAGCCCTAATATGTTCGAAACGAGCTGGCATGTAATACGAGTCGCCCTAATGCGAATTGGCATCGAAACTCCAAACCATTAAGGTAGTTTGCGCTTTCATTTTCTTTCTTTCTTTGTTATACTTTATTATTGTTTTATTTCTAAAAATTATGTTTTATAACCTTCAAAAAGTCCCACAGTATTTCCAAAATTATCGCCCCCCATACTTTATATACAATGATGACTCTCCATTTTAATTTCAGAGTTTTACAGCAAAATACACTAAATTTGATTTCTAACATATAGCAAATGCTAATGAATTAATTAGCAGTCAGAAAATGTATTAATCCAATGAAAAATCCCTTTAACTACTAAAAGTATAATTCTGCAAATTTCAGTCAACTTATGAGCGTTTGAAAGTTGCATCTTTCTGGAATGGGTTTATTTAAAAACTACGAGTTAGCAGAGTGGCAAGAGAAGCAAAGAGTTAAGAGATGTCCAGTTATCCAAATTCCATACACTAAAGCATTACCTTGTTTCAAAACATCACTTGTGCTTAAAGAATTTCAGTAATCTTTTCTGATTACAGTTCGGGGCATGAAACTTACTGAGCATCAAAATTGCATTTTCGTGATAATATATTAAAATGTGATTTTTTTATGATTAACAAAAACACAAGGCTTCATTGCATATTAATATAAAGTGTTTTCGGACCATATTTTGGACATCGTCCCTTTTTGATTTCAATTTCAATTTTCGCATCGTCCCTATACAAGAAATTGCGCTCAAACGAAGTCGCTCGGAAAAGGAAGGGGCCTACCATCCGATACGACCATTTATCACCTACAGAACACACATATTGCCACCTACCGGCACGCTGTACTCCCCCCTTCCATACGAGCATGATTAATGCGAACCTCCATGAATATTAAACACCTATACCTGCTTTCATGGGCGGTCAGTCCCCCACAAAAGAAAATGTTATTCTTTGTATTTATTCCGCAGAACTCCATTAAACGGTAACAAAAGGAAACAGCATCTGCAATGGAAAGTGCAGAGGCGAGCGTTGAAATCTCGCCATTCAGTTAAGATGAATGGGAGGTAATGCTTGCTTTTAAAACGGAGAAGTGACATCAGGACAAACTCGGCAGAAGTTGTGTCATTGTAGTGACGTGGCTCGAGAAGAAGTGATGTGTGCTGTGTTTACTTTATCTGCTCTGACTGAATCTTAGATAAGGACAGAATCATTCACAACATGGTTTCGGATTTATAATGACAGCAACAGAGAAGATATTAGTGAAAGGATACCGTTTTATTAATTCCACTAAGATCCCATCACTAGGGTCTCTTCTATTTAAAACCATGAAGCAAAATACATCGGGATGAGATAGTACTAATATAGTCCCTGAAGAAGAAAGTAAGAGACAGATGACTGGGGAACTTGCAAAATATTTGAGGAAAGAAGTGTATCTCATTCGAAAATATTTTCTTACAAATATAGTTCAAATAAACAGTTTCAGTCACCTAGCCTCATGGTTATAAGTTAAACATTCACTGCTGAAAAATAAAATGAAAGTATTGTAGGCACGCAGCGTCGCTTTATAGAGGCTAAATATCTGTTAGAGATCCTGTATGACATATAGATGCTTCATGATTGCACAAAGTTAAATAAAACAATAAATAAAATTACAGAAATCGAGAATATGAAAGTACGAATTTGCTCATTTTTACAAATTTAAACGTAAATCTCCTTATTTAGAGGTTATCAAGAAAACAAAGAGACTGTTGTGAAACGGCAGACGTATCTTAGTTCAATTTTAAGCCTGATATATATTACAAAGTCTAAACTTTTTGTTTTCATGTATTTCAGTCTACAGATTATCTAGCATATTCCCACTGCCTTTTATATCAAATTCATGCAAAAATATTACTTTAAATAATCCTTAATGCAGTTTTACTTCGCTTTAAATCCTTTTCATCCCCTACGTGTGCAGCAGTTTGTTATTTCATTGGAAATAAAGTTTAATTTATTCAAATGCCCGAATCCTCTACCGAGAAACACAATATAAAAAATTGTTTTGATTTCGGCACCCTTAGGCCGATCTTGCGCCTTTCGTAAAAGTGCTTTGAACACAGAGAAAGAAGAAATATAATAATTCAGAGGCTTTCGTGAAGGTAACGAAGATTTATTTCATTCCCTGATTAATTAATTAATCTATAACTGTAACGGAAATTGGATTTGCATAAGAGAGCGAGCATCTTTATGGAAAACACCGAATTGGCACAAATCTGTTTCAAGCAAGGAAGTAATGTTCAGTTTGGGGACGCTCCCTTACGCTGTGGCAGCGTTATGAAGATTTCTATATTTTAGAGCTGTGGTCGTTTTGCATAAAGGTGAAACACCATTACGAGGGCGTCCCTCATGAACATTTGTGAATCCGTTAAAAACAGTCTCGTCCCTTTCTACCACCATGTATCCCATCAACTTGTACAGCTTCATTTGCTACACTTTTTTTGGCAACTCGCCTTCAAATGGTCGAGATCTTCCTCGAAAGCAATCGCTGAGAATGGTTGAAACCGTGGTTCATTTAAACTCTTCATCATCGAGGGCATTACGTACGGTACACGGCAAAGTGGTAAATCAATATAACATCAGTGAGAGAGGAGTAACAGGAAACGCAAAACTTATAAGGAACTCGAACCCACGCTTTTGAACTCAAACTTAATATCAGCACTTCTTCTAACAGCTACACTGCCCACAGGGTTTGTTTGCTTCATCATATATGACTTTCGTATCTGTTTCATTCTTTGTTTTGGGGATGGAATTAACCCACAATTGTTTTGTGCTTGATGGGATATTTTCCCTCAATACAAGCATACTAACAATTAAAGAAAGATAGAAAATTGCGGAGGTCGAGAAAAATATCAAGCGTTTACTTCTTGCATATGCCTCTAAGAAATATTAATTTTTATAAAAAATCGTTGAATTAAAAATAAAGCCACCGCATATTTAATTTAAGATTCTTCTGTATGCCTCCGTCGAGATTATTGAGAGCAATAGTTAGATCTAGGATATCGTTAAACTGGCGATGGACTGTAATTGATACATAACGCTTAATGAGAACAGGTAATGAGAACAAGCATTAAATCCAGAAGTTGGTTAAACTACCATTTAGCCTGTAACTAATATACAAGGTATATCAGTGCAGCGGTGATAAGTTTTCAGGAGACCGAGACGATGGAACCATGCATTGCCATCGGACCATGCATTGCTATGTGATTTCCATTAGACGATGGAAATCACATAGCAATGCATGGTCCGAAACGCTTTCCTGGCGCGGTAGTGGCGACATCAAGAAAGGACACAAACGGGGTGAGAAAACATGTTTATTATTCAGAGCACAGGAAAAACAAAGAAAAAGCAATATAAAGAGACAACGATCGTCATCAAAGAAGATGTTCGAAATTAAGACCCGGACCGTAATGCAGAAACCGTGCGTCATGCATCTTCTATGCGCCGGAGAAGTGAGGTCGGGGGGTCATGACCTTCTTTAATGACGATCGTTTTTTTTTTCTTATTTGTTAGTTTCTGCTGTATTAAACATAATAAAACACTTTTTGTGTCACTATTTGTGTACTTCCTTTTATGCGTTTTGTGTCGTCACTACCGCGCCAGGAAAACGTTTCCGACCATCCATTGCTATGCGATTTCCCATCGTCTAGGTGTACTCTGTGTCTCCTGAAAGTTTGTCACGACTGTACTGATACACCCTGTATAGTATTTTATAAATTTTTATTTAGTGGTGGGTAGTATTTATAAGTAAATCGATTGAAGACATTGCCCTTTCAACAATCTCTCGAGAGGACTTTCTTAATAAAAATCATTTTAAGAGCTCCTTTCGATGGAAATTGCAGCTAAAACATTTATGTTTTACACAGGATTTTTACTCAGTATTCATTATGGGAGCAGCCCCAGGTGGCCATTGATCTTGTAGCATTACATTATTTAACATAAATAATAAATTATATGCATTATTTTTACGAAAGACATTGCTAGCAACAGCTTTGCTGCATATTTTTACTTAAATCAGCGATTTCTTCATACATCTTAGCATGTTACATCGACTAAATTATAATCTTTCTCCTAAAGCAGATACTTATCATATAGACGACTCTGTAATTTCTAGAGTACAGAATTTGTTTCGTATTTATTTTAAAAATTCTAATTTGAATGATATTCAGTTCATAAAACTGCAATTAAAAATAGTGAAGTTAAAAATATTGCTTCTATAGATAGCTATTAACTTGAGGGGAAAGTATTACGATGTGTTTGTCAATTAATTACAAGATAGCTTCACAGAAGAAGAAGTTTTCGAGAGAATAATAAGGAAGAATTTATTTAATTACGTAAGATTATTCGCTGTTAATTTAAAAAACTATTATTTATCAATCACAGCCTCAGTTCAATGGTTTGTGTCGCAGTTGAATAATTAATTTCGTAAACTGTCTCGTGTTATTTTGCTATAATCACTTAAAAAAAGGTCTTGTTTGCTTTATATTCATTACGTTTTTGAACAAAATTGCCCACCCTGTTATTATAAAAATTTAGCTACTTATTATATCAAAAATTTATGAATTACAAGAAATTGCATAGCAAAGGTATGAATTTTCACAATAAAAGTTTTCTCGAAATAAAATGAGTTTAAAGAACGCGTAGCTCTTTTAAAAGAATAACGCCAACAAAGTCCACATCTTGTGTTTCCGATCTTTGCGCACTGCTTTGTAATTTTTCTGATATTAATTTGTACTCTGAAACCATTATTTAAGTGAAACAATTGCTGCATTGCCTGGGCAAAAAACCTGAATTAATGAAAGAGAAAAACGCGTTATCATTATGCACTAACAGAACAATTAATCAGCATTGTTTCTGTTTACGAGAAAACTACACAATTATACTTTTAAAACTCTTCCTGACGCAGCTATGCACTTTTTTATCTTTTCATTTAACAGTCTTCTTGAAAAGATAAGTGAACGTGTTCTTCTATCAGTTACCCAAATCTATATAATTACAAACATGTTTTCATAACTAACAGTCACAAGTACTGTTAGTGTCTCTCGATGATAACGAACGCCCTCGGCAAATTACTAGGTTTATTTCATCATTTCAATGGTATGTTTTTAAATAATTGTTTGATATTGTGTTTTGTTAAAAATTCATATTTAATATTCAAGCATGTCAGCTTTAATAATGGTCGTTTGTTTTTACTGTAGATTTTAAGAAGCAGCATTTAGTGGGTGTTGTGCTAATGTATAAAAAAGCAAAAGGCAAACCTATGATAAAACTTTTATTTATTTTCGCGTATGTAATTTTACTGAAGTTTTTTCTACGTTAAATAAATACTAGCTGCAAGGCCTTTATCTTAGATCAGAAAAATATTTTGTGAAAGGAAATAGTGTTATACTAGTGCAAGAATAAGTTTCGAGATATTAATCAAATGTAAAACATAAAATCAAATATGAAGTATTTCATGAAACAAGCAACCTCACTACCATAACTTGGTTTATGAAATAATTTCCTATGAGATAATACTTCATGAAACAAATACTCTCACCACTGTAATTTGTTTTATGAAGTGATTATTTATAGGATATGTTTTCATAATTATTTTTTGGCACATGTTTTGATATCATATGTCACTAAGTTTTGAAAATAACGAATGGGAAAAAAAATGTGTGTTCCCTTTTCGGTAAATTTTATAGGTTGATTGCGGCAATATTTAAAACTTAGTAATAAAGTAAATAAGTGATACGTTAATAATATCTGTAAAAACATCAGCTTTGACTGTGTAGTTTTATTGAAAATTCTTAGTGTAAATTTCTTGTACAAATTCACATGAACTTAAGCGATATGTGGTTTGTGATTTCAAATTTCAGTTCTTCACATTGACTAACACTTTTCTAAACTGCTCAATATGAATAAACTAATCAATATGAAATACGATGTTTTTTGACATGCTGTTTAGCAGGGTAGCGTAGCGTTTCTCATTTCTTATTTCTGAAAAGCATCTCTTCTTGCTTAGCTGCTTTTTCAATGCAGAAAACAACCAGACATGTCATGAAACTACGTCTAAGCTATATGCAGGGTATTCTAGTGCTCACATCTTGGTTTCGGAAAATGATGCAGTGTCATAGCAGCAGATTGCTTTTCAATAAATCCGATATTTTTATCTTTGTGGACTTACTTAAATGGCTTTGCAGGTCTGAATAATAACCACTATAAGCTGCTTGTCCATGTGTGTGCAATG
This sequence comes from Stegodyphus mimosarum, assembly GCA_000611955.2. NCBI lineage: Eukaryota > Metazoa > Arthropoda > Arachnida > Araneae > Eresidae > Stegodyphus > Stegodyphus mimosarum. Next base: position 71,480 of record KK117286.1, on the reverse strand, counting down.
TTGATATTTATAATCGCAGTGGATAATCTGCCACAACGTGCTTAGTTGATTACTCGCGTGTGTGGAAATAATTCACCAGAGGAAAATCGTAGTTAAATATCTTATCACTGTATGGCATATTGTAATATTTCCAGTATTTTTTATGATTCTTCTCAAGTTTTACAAAATTCAATTACATCTCTGCCTTATATTCATAGAGACGTCTTCTTCACCGTAGGCAACGTATTACATACCTCAATTTGATATGACAAATGTGAAAGCCATTGGCTGCCTACTTTCGAGTTCCAACGCACCGATGCATAAATGTCACAAAACGTATATGGTTGTCACATCTGACGGGAAAGAAAAACAGAGAACATTTTAAATATTTTCAGTTAGCTGTTTTATAAATCAAAGGATCCGCCTAGTTGGTATATTGATAGGAAATCCATTTGTCGTAGTTTTGGGTGCAGATTTGAATGCTTGAGAAGACATTGGATGTTTATAAGTCTATAGCGTTCTTGAGTCACAGGATGACTGAAAATAATATCTAGCCGCAAGCTTTTTTGACAAGATGCTAGAAGAGGAAGAGGGTGTGAGATCCTTGAATGCGCACCCGAACAGAATTTCCGTCTAAACTGGGACTGGGGTGGACAAATAATTTTTGCTATTTATCAGCTGTCTAAGGCCTGAGCTAATAACAAAAGTCCTCCTTGTCTTTCGACTAAAGTAAACGTTTTGTTAATTTATTCGATTTTGGCAAAGTACGCGAGGGCTATCTGCTCAAAGAGGGGGATGCCTTCTTGAGCACTTTCTAATGGAAACTGGATCCTATTCATTTACACATGGGAAAAAACACGAAAACTAACCATGCAGCTAGCCCTGAACTTAGGCCTGGGTTCAAATTACAGAGAGCGAACTACCATAGTCAGCAGTACTACCATAATATTTTACACTCGGCTGTTGGTGGAGCTCGCTTACAATCTAACCGAAGCCGAGCTACCAGTGTTGAGAGACTCTACCGCTCGGTCGCTGGTTGGCCTGCCATATGTCATGAAATTGATTCAATGTTAATGTCAGGCAAGTAAGATATGTCACAGCAAAAGAAATGAATCAAGGGACTATTAGACAATAGTCTGAGCTTACTTACTTCCCTTGGCAAATGTAACGAATTTCATACTCTATATTCGAGCAAATTCAGATTAATTCTTCCGACCGCTATTTGAAGATGGACAGCCTAGTTGTCAGCAAGGTCAGAGTGCATCTCGACCATCACCAAGAAATTACTATTTTCTTAGACCACAATTAATATTCTGATCTGTTTATTTAAATTGATTTCTATTTGTTCTAAACTTATTTTCCTCCTTCAAGGCAGATATTGTTGATACGGAAAGTTAAGGGCGAATTTAAATTCGAAAACCTGGCAGTTTTTTTTAGTACTCGAGGTATAAATGGTTATTTTATATATTCTATAACCATCGCCCAATGAAGTAGGAAACATCTTTTATTGTTGAGACAAATGTTTATAAATTACATCAGTTGCATGTGTTATTATGAAAAACAGAAAAATATATACATCTATTATAATTTAATCAAATAGTTTTTCTTCCTACAGCAATGTACAGTCATAAATTGCAAGCGAAACGAAAGATCGTATGAAGTAAGGGATGGATACAGCTCTAAGAAACAGAGATTATGCTGTTCACGTATATGATTAATGCACTGATAGCGTAAGGTAACGTGACGCAGAAAACAGAAATCTAGACTAGAGATATTCTGGTGCCAAAGCTAATATCATGGTATGCATCATAATAGTAAAAACGTATAACTGTAAAGTTAAAAAAATGCACACATTTCTAAGTAATCCACATAAAATGAAACGAAACAAATGTATTCATAACTGAAACACCTGCAACTTTGTTTATTGAAAAGCTCACTTTCAATATGGCTTTTGATTAAATATTCGTTTTCAGAAATATGATATGGAATTGTATTTTCAGGAATATAAATGTGAAACTGTATAATAATATTACGCAACTACGAAGAATGAAAGTAGAATGATAAATCTGCGCATCTAAATAATGAACGCTTTATAAACTCTTTTACAAATTGCTAGAATTAAATTTCTCATTATGGTGCGACGATGGAAATTTATGGATGACGATGGATTATTTTTTCCTGGCCGCTTCTTCTGCTGTTATGTTTCGTTTGGATGATGGCCACTTCTGAAAACTATGCTCCACATCAATACGATGTAACCAGAAATAAAATCTTTTAAAACCATTGCAGTTACGTATAGAATATTACAAGCTCTCAGAACCGATGCAGGTAAGGATTACTCAAACCTAAATTTCGAAATGGTATTAGAGATATAATTAAGCTCATCTTGTTCCAAAGGTGGGAATCTCAAAGTCTGGGTTTGATTTCGTTTTAATCCGCAGTTTCTGAAAATACTTGTCAAAGTAAGCAGTAAAACGTATGCTTTAATCGTTTAGAATTTCTGATGCCGCTTTAAGTGTTTGCATACATTTTTCTGTTTTTTTTTTATTCTTTTCTCAGTTCATCATGTCAAAGTTCAGTTTTCTTACAAAGATGGCTATACAAAACTTTTTTTGTCATTTTATAACTAACGTTTTGGTGTTTACTTTATTTATTAAATATCCCGTTCTTGGCGCCTACGCCACATAAGATTCGATTCAACAGAAAAATTACAAAATATTTAAAAACAGTATATCTTTAGAACACCCGCTAGGCAGTCTCGCGATTTAATCCATACAGTGTGACCCCTGCTCGCATTGAAATCGTCGAATTTTATAATAAAAAATTTGTTAAAGTTTTACAGAATGTGAAATAGCTAATAAAGCAAATAATAAATTCAAAATTCGGGCTTCAAGTTGTCCATTTTCTGGTGGTGGATTACATTATTCAGAATTTGATGGCTCTAGGTACCGTCGCTTCTTTACAATGCGAGAAACATGCATACATGCAAAGAGATTCTTCATTATTTAATTTCTTTAAATCTAATACAAACGATAGTATTTGGTAGGCAACAATTTGAACACTGTTTATGGTGATTCAATGCAAAATGCCGTTTCGAGACTAATATCCCAATCGGGACTAAGGTCCTTTTGGGGCTGATAAAATTTAAAAATAAATCACTTACAGGAAACAAAGGAAAGTGCACTAACAAATCTAATAAGAAATAACTATCTGAATCACCCAGTATAGTATAAGACAGATGTACTTTGCACATTAAGGATGCTCACATAATAACATGACATTTGTTTCGTCTATCTTGAGAAAAGTATCGTTTGTTATGGTTACGTAAATCTCATGGAAACAATAATAAATAGTTTTTCTATATGCAAGAAAGAATTCATTTTCTCCAATGTTAATAGGCTATATATTCATCGAAAATTTATAAGTTTTAATTCAACATTTTAATTAATCAATATAGTAGCTTCTTACGAAATCTTTATATTTTTTTTTCTAATGGTTATTATTTTTTTTAATTAAAGAATGATATATTACCGTAAGGTTTCTTTGATCTGTAGATTGGAGTTCTACTACATGTAACTGAAACAGAAGAGTTCAAATTTACAGTTTGAACAAATGTTCGTTGCAAGGGGCTCCTCAGCCGGAGTCCTTACCTATTCAGGTTTCTACATTACATCCATTTTGGTACTTAATAATAACTACTGCAACAGTTTTATTGCCAAATAACAATATCCAAAAACATACTTCCAAATAATAATGCCCAAATGATAAGCCATTCTACGAAGTAGCAGTCTTACAGCTATGCTAGCTTTACTTTATAAAAATAATTATTTTACTCACACATAACGTTCAGCAATTCTTCATTCGCTGATTCAGCTCCTGAAATAAAATCTAAGCCCTAGAGAGTTGATTCTTTTCAATTTTTATTTCATTTATGCCAAATATAATTTTTTTAACCCTCACCATTTAGGGAAAAGCGCTTTTACGAAGAAAGCAGGTTTGAATTCTGGAGATAAACCAGCAATTGAAACGAATCTCCCCCACCATTCTCCCTTCTTTTGTGAGACTGCATTGGAGCATAAGGAATAACATTTAGGACCGCTTGATAGCGAAAAAAGCTCTTAAGCTGCCGTTTTGCCCTTTGTGTTTTGAAATCCCTATTTATTACATTTAAATGAGGATAAACTTGCATTAGGTATTGATGCTGTACGTGAACTAAATTTTGATCCTTTCAACTGTTCACCAAGGATTTCTCAATTTCGAGAATATCTGAAATAATTTCGACAAAATGGAGTAGAAGGAGCAGATTTCACTTCTTTTTTAAAATTATACGAAAAAGATTATTTTGTTTTAACATTTTTCATAAAAACTATCGTCACCACAAGAAATGCACCTTATTTCGATTCCCTTAAAAATAATAGTATTTCAAAAAATGAAAGATGGAATATGAATATAATTGAAATTAAATTTGAAAAAAAAAATCTGTGTCTTAAGATAAGAAGCATTTTAAACGTTTTGTATCAAACATTTGTTTCATTTAAAAATAACTTAAAAACTTAACTTTTTGAATCTTTTAAAATAAAATATACATATAGGCAGACTGTTTTATCAATTTTTTTTTCTCTAACGGCGGGCCCTCAGCCGACTTTGGCTTGACCTCTTCTAAGGCTAGAAGTGGTGGTCAGAGGCACCTAATAGGTGGGCCATCTTTGCCTCCTATGAAGGGACGAATAGTTACAACCCATGGAGGTAAGAAAGGAAGGAGGGGCTAGTTCCGTACTACAAGTAAAGCATTGCTCCGATCTTCGATCTCCAGATGAGTGTTTTTTGTTTACATTCAGAAGCTCCCTTGGCATCGCTTCGATAGTATTTCGACACACGACAGGTCCATACAAATCGAAAACGGGACATTTACGCATAAAATAAACATTAATTGTGTGACAGATAGTAGCAATTTGTATAGTTTAGTGACATTTACGCAAAAATCACATCTTGGTTATTTTTCGATAACTAACAACAGCGATTTTGATTATGAACTTGTTTCATAAAATTCTAGGCTGTTGAACTACAAAAATGTAGATTTTAGGAAAATTGTTATGCTTTAAAGAAGGAAAAATATCTTACGGTACCTTTAAAATTGTATACGTCTTTCGATACCCTTGATAGAGTATTCGCTACTTTTATTTTATGTTTCAAACGCCAAAATGTTTTAAACAAAATAAATATTTTTCTCCTCCGCATATTATTGTAACATGTACTTTTTTAAAAATTTTTAGAAGAGAGGCTTTATTGCTGTTCATTTTAAACTCATCATTTTCTGAAAAATAACCACTTTGGGTTTACACTTTTTGTTTATTTGGGTTAATTAAAAATTAAATTACCACCAAATGCTGCAATTCTCATCAAAATTAATAAATATACACACAGATATGTCAATAAGTTAACATTTTCTTGATTTGTAATCACACATTTGTGTAAAATTATGTACAGTTTTACATAAATGTGTGGAACAAAAAACGGATACATTTGCGAATTTGGCGGAAGTACCACGTGCGGTCAAGATTATGTGACTATGTGAATGTGCCGCATCATCAAGACTTGAAAATAGGGTAATCGACGGAGGTCAAAACATTTATGTATCCTGCCAAAGGAGGTCCGGTCATGAATTTACTAGAAGATTTGAATTTGATAATGAATGTATCCTAAAACGTGTTTTAAGTCAAAAGTTTGAAACTTGATAGTCAAATGTAAATATAAAATTATGCATGTTAAAATACTTGTAATTAGGCACATAGGTCAGGTTAAGCTTTTATTAAATAGAGTAAGGCATGCAAGGGCTATCTGCCTAAAGGGAGAGATACCATCGTGGAGGAATTTCGAAGAAAAAGTGACCTTTGAGTAGGTATTAAAAATAATGTATGGAGTTTTCATTCAAATGATATTTATACATAGTTCTTATGTAAAAATTTCGGGTATATGCTAAATTTTTGTAAATTACTTTACTCGACAAATATAGTGAATGCACAGAAATTAAAGACTTGCACATGCCGAAAATGAAAAATATGAAATATGTATGGGTATTTATGCATATGCTTGCAAAAAGCATGTACCTACCTTTAACAAAATACGTGAATATTTATTAAATTATTTATAAATGTATTTGAAATGAAGGATTTATTCGTTCATAAACTCCTGCGAAAGTTACTGTGAAGAAATCTAGTTATTAAATGTATCTAAATTTATAATGATTATAAATATTATCTAAATATATAATAAGCTTAACATTGAATTGTAAACATAAATTGAAATACTGTTGAGAAATACGTTTATAAAACTATTTAAGCAAGAATTGTTCGTACCGGAAAACAAACTGTTAAAAGGTATTGTAAAGCATGGGATGCGCACTTAAGGAAGTAAGAGTTTTAGAATATGTATTGTTGAAAACAAAGGTAAGAAAAATCTGATAAGTATAACTAAAAGAATTATTCCCTTACATTTTTATAATAACCCAGTTACAAGTTTTAAATAACATTTTTAGAAAATCCTTTTTTTTTATTCCCTTTCAGAAATATTCACAAAAAGTTAAGTGGTATTTAACGTATTTCACTATTAAAAGAAAGGTATTCTAATTTGAAATGGATAAAATATTTTTCTGATGTAATTAACGAAAATTTGTGAAAATATTTCATTCAAATCAAACCGTTCTGAGCAAACTGTTCTGTGAAAAGTATAGCATTTAATTCCGTTTAGAATGAAATGTTCTTTAAAAATGCATTCTTTTCACATACTTAGGACTCTGAAATATTGTAGAAAAAGAAAATATATACATTTGTATGTACATTTAAGACGCAATTACAGAATATTTACATCCGATCGTGTCAAAACCCATTGTTCTCGATGGTAAATCACTCAATGTTTTGGTCACCACGCAGGGATCACCAGTGCTTCAAAGCAGAGTATGAGGAAAACCGATTAGGACCACCCCTACTTACTTCATACCTCGATGTTACAACCCTGCTCTCTCCTGGATTCGAACCCGGCCCACTAACCACTGCGCCGTCTGGGCGGCTTATCAAGATTTACAAAATAAAGAATAAAATATTTCATCTAGCTTACAATGGCATTTTGAAGCCCAGTTAACGAAACTACTTTTGTACCTGTTTGGATTAAGAGAAAAGATATTAATAACAAAAGCAGTCCTCTCTTGCAACACATAAAGGGTAGTCTCCTTTTGATTAGGATGCTGTGCAGGCTAATTCAAAGCGAATAAATATCATCATCTTACAGTAGGAATGAATCTCATATTGAGCTATGTAAAAGATCATGTAGTGGATTACAGGCTCATCCGTATACTTAATAGTAATCATGTTTTTTCTTTAAGAAACGTATGCAGATTGTTATGACAATGAAACAAGATGCTAAAGCATGGAAAATTAGTTCAATACAGTAGTTCCGCTGTAAATGAAAGTCCTTGTGCGTCTTTATTTTCTTATTCGTTAAGTAGTAGACATATACTCCATTTACAAAAATGTTCAAAATCTTCATGTTTTGGAATTTTTAATCTAAAATGTTCAATATTCACGTTAAAAATAATAAAACACAAACAATTTAGTCCCTATAAGACAAAAATGTGCCAACATATTAATTTTCAAATCTGGGGATATTTACCATTTCTAGCTTTGCTTGAGGGTTCGGTTAAAAATGGATTTGAATAACTCGAGGTTACGGTTTTCCTCTTTAGAGGCTTTCAGTGATAGTTGTTTGTGATTTATTGGTGTATAACATTCTTTAATTTGCAATTTTTTTACATTTGTAACACTGAAAACATTTCCACTTAAATAGTTTATAACATTTTAATACTAAAAACGCGTTAATGATATTTATATGCAGTGTACAATTTTAAAAATTCTAATCTCATAATAGTGCAAAAAGTGAATTAGAAATGTTCTTCTCATTTAATTTGTTTAAATGATGTTATAAACTGTCCATACGTCAATGTTGAATGAATGTCTGCTTTCTAGCAGATGAATTATGTAAGATTTTCTTAATAAGATCTCTTTTTGTATCGATCTTAGCCTTTCATGACGATATGCATAGAAAGGCTTGTGACTTAAACTATTAATATCAGAAAACTTCTTCTGAATACCTATTTAATTTTAGTTATGTAACAATTTAAATATTTTTCTCTTCCTTTTGTGCATATATCAAACTTTTATTATCTCGATCAAATTTTGCAGTGCAAGAGCAAAAAAAATTGAATAAATTTTTGAAATGAATGAATATTTTTGTTGAGTAGAAACGCGGAAAGCTTCTGGCCTTATAAAAAGTTAATTTCTTAATTTTTACATATCTAATATTTAAAATTTAAAAATGCCGTAATATGAATATTTTCTTCATGTAAAGCATTTTTGTAATTAGAGATGCAAATTTAGACAAACGGTTGAGAAAATACAGGCCCCCATAAAGACTTTTATGCACTTGGTTATATAAACTATTCTATCACTATAATCCCTCTCCTATCTAACCCAAATATTTCTTTTACTGTACCAAAGAAATCATAGCAAAGCTAATATTGTTATATGTCTAGAAGAATTGAAGTGAAGCCTTATGCATTTTAAGCGTTACTTTTCTATTGAGGGCTAAAAGGTAAAACATTCTTGACCATCTAGCCGAGTATGTTTATGAAGTCTTCTGCTTAAAGCTAAACACAATTATAAATAAATCCAAAGGCTCGGTAGTAGCGCAAGAGCAAAGAGACCGTGGTCGGTTTAGTAACCTTACCTATTCTGTATAGAAAATGAAAGATGATATCCAACATTCATTACAGTTGCAACTCTAAGCCTTCTTTAAAAAAATCTGTAAGATGGCATTTCCTAATATTGGAAATGGATCTTCTTTTGTTCCTATTTCATTACAAAACTAAAGCTTCTCACAATTCAGATACAAAAAACTGAAAAATCTAAGCCCATTTCACTATAGTATGTAGATTCATCAGGTTTTTTTGAAGCGGGAGACGTGAAAAGTTTGCAGTTCCCTCGTCAAGAGTCGAGTCCCGGACCTCTCGAATACGCGCCGAGTGTGCTTCCAATTACACCATAAACCATGCGGAAAGAAGAGAGAAAATACCGTATATACTTCCCCTATTAAAGAGCGACAGGGGGTACAGGGGCCCAGTCGCTAAATCCTGGTGGTGACGAATTATCGTCCACCACCTTGAAAAATGAGCAATGTCCTCGCCGAGACTCGAACCACTTACCTTTCGAATACGCGTTGAGCGTGCTGTCCGCTACGCCACGAAGGCGTGTGAAGAAAGCGGGAAAAATACTTTATACATGTTATAGTAATCCTATATACAAAATTCCAACGTTCTGAGGCTACTCGTTTTTGACCTATGCGAGATACATACGTACGTACGTACGCACAGGCGCCACGAAAAAATGTCTTCAGAATCCTTTTTTTTTTTTTCAGGGGACGAGAAAAATTTGCAGTGACTTCTCCCGGACTCGAATCCTGGAACTCTCGAATACACATCGAGTATGCTTCCAATTACACCAATAAGGCAGTAAAATCAAGCCATGCACTTAATGGCATGTATTTTCTTTTGTATACAATAAACAGAATAAAGTTTATGCGCCGCATATATATATATACAAGCACAAAAATGTTTCAATTTTAACTTTTGACATTTCCCCTTTTTTCTTACTTTGTTATTGTTTCTCAGGTTCATGATCAACAACGTATTTGGATAATTTCTATAAAATATATTAATGCATTGTTGAGATGAATGTAGCTGAACACTATCTAGAATTTATTATTTAGGGGACTTCATTTAAATAATTTAAGGTAATTCCTTTCTCCATATAAATGGTACTATTGTATTGTTTCTGGCTTTTATTATACGAGAAACTAATTACTCCGAGTATATATATGTTGGAATAGTAATTGTTTTTTAGTTATTTTATTGAATTAATTTTTCTTATATATATCTGAGTGTCAAAAATTTATTTTTCCGTGCTTGCTAATCCATATTTTCTGAAAACCCGTTTCATTTAATGAAGTAAAACACTGTTCTTATTATGCTAATATTTATTTCCTTTTATTCCTTCCTATAGCACGCGAATGAAACATACAAATCCTTCAGAAATTTGCATCAGAATGAAATCCATTATACAAACTAGAAACATATTTTTCAATACAGTAATGTGTATTTTTTAGTCTCAAACAGTTTGAATTATTTCAGAAAACAAGTTAAACTTATATTATGTTGTTAGACAATGTATGTTATTTTAGAAGGGATGGGAGAATTATTCAAGAAAGAGTGGCAAAAAGGAAAACAGAATCTTGTAGCAATTAAAAATAGATTTTTGAAATTAAAGTAATATTTTGCTCTTTATGACTTCTTGACTAATGCATCGCAATATTTTATGCCTGGTAGAGCCATATCAATACTGCTTTCAAAAATTTAAGAATTTTACTCTTTAAATATCTAATACTGTTCTTTAATTTATGGAAAACAAGTTCTCTAAATATTTTGTGTATTTGAATATTTTAATGCTGTTTTACATAGGACAATGAATTTTATTCTATAAAAGGTATTTTGCAATGCTAATGAAAACTTATTCTCTTTATAAAATTCTCCGAAATTAACGATTGAATTACTTTTGCTCTTTATCTCTGTAATAACAGTAATCACCCAAATAATTGCCGAGAAATAAAAATAATATTAATAAAATGAGAAATACTGAATAATTAATAAATATGGAGTTTTTTTCACATTGAGTGATATAACATATATACTTAAGTGAAATTAATATGCATTTCACATTGGACTACTCGTCAAACTCTACAATTCAATAAGTTACCTTATAAGAGCTTTTACTAGAGAATAATTTATATTTAATATAGATAACCTTTATAAATATTTCTACGAAAATTATGACCACTATAATACTATAAATCAATTCTGTCGGTAGGTAAAGTTGGTTACCAGCATATATTTAAATGAAGAAAATACTTGTTTTTGTTAAGAACTATAAGAAAGATATTTAAAACTGAGCAAAAAAACTTAATCTATTAACTCGGCATAGATCCTGAATAAAGTTTTCTCGATCTGAGTGCGATCAGAACCCAAATCGGTTTTTTTTTTTTTTCAGGAGAAAAATTATCGCCAAAAGCAAAAAATAGTAAAACAGTTTTATTTCAAATCTATGCCAAATTAATGTAGCTTTTTTATCTAATTTATTACTTTTTTGCCTTATCGTATTTCTCTTTCATTTGAATTAAGTATTTTCAAAGCATATTCATTTTAAAATTTTCGTCAGTCTTTAAAATTAAATTTTAAAGGAAATCAAAGAAAACAATAAAACAAACCTGAAAGCTTTCAGATTTTACATTACGCCCAAAGGGGCGTTTTTTAACGCTTTGTGTGTTACCTTTATTTATTAAATATCATGTTCTTCGCACTTAAACCATAAAATTCAATTCAACAGCAATATCACAAACTAATTTTAAAATGAACGTATCTTTAGAGTTTCCTTTATATAGTCTCGAGCGCTGGAGATAAAAATGCTTTTTTTCCGTACAGGGTTGCCATTCCTTGCTTTGAAATCTTTTAGTTTGTTAATCAAAAATTCTTTAATGTCTGACAAAATAAATAGTACACCAAATTCCAAATTTGGGCTTCCAGATGCCCATATTCGGTGGAGGATTACGCTATTCAAAATTGGATGGCTCTAGGTACCTTTGTTTTATCACAGTGCGAAAAACATACTTACATTTATGCAGCTTCATTATTTAATTTCTTGAAATATAACACAGGGCTGTAATATTTCGTGGCAACCGTTTGAAAAGTGAATCAACCCAGAAAGTGAATCGAAGCAAAATGCCAAAACGAAATTAATAGCTTCTTCTGGGCTAATGCCCTTTGGGCTAATAAAAATGCTTTATAAAATCTTTAAAAAGTTTTTTTAGAACATTATACTTCTAACGCAAATGTTTAAGGACATACGCATAATATAACAGCAGATAGTACCGTGGTACTTAGACATCTTAATATCACTTTTTACTCCAAAACTTTTTATTATTTTTAATGAAGGGAAATTATTGTAATGCATGCCCTCATGAAAACGCTTTGACGACTACAGGTTTGTGGACTTCCCATGTTAATAATAGAAACACGTAAACAAAATTGTTTGTAAAGATGTTAAAAAAAGAACGTAAACACACTCATTAAATCCTTTCATTAGACTGATAGTGCCATAGCAAGTTCCCCCTGGAAAAATTTTTTGTGTAGTGAAAGAGGAACTTTCTGAGAGTTTCTATACTATGAAATGCAGCAACTTCTTGGTATTTTAAATTTTGCCTGCCCTAATATTAATAATTTACGAAATGGAGATTTTGGGAAAGAACAAACTTCCTAATTCCTTTTCTTTATAACAGTAGAAATGTAGTTCTATTTTCTCCAGAAAACTATTACAGTTATTATTATAACAAGGCTTTGTATAAAATCCTTATTAACCTGAGTTGAATTTTAGGAGTTTAAAACTCCAACAGAAGGGATCCGTTTCCTTATGTCTTTACATTACAATGAAACCTTGGTTCCCGAATTTAATTTGTAGCTGATGATCGTTCATCAATCGAAATGCCCATAGACCGAAACTATTTTCTTCATAGGATTAATGCAAAATGGATTAATCGGTTCTTCGATGATAAATGAATGTTTGTTTAAAAGTTGCTGCAGTACCTTATGCTGAAATTTAACATGCAGAACTAGCTGAAATCGATGATTCTGTGACAAAAATAATTAAACACGATATTAAACGGAAAAATAGACGAAAATTTAATTCAATTTAAATGTAACTAATTTTTACGAAGGACAGTAGTAAAAAGCATAAGTGATAAGGAAGAGAAAGGGAAGAGATGTTATTGTGTGGACAAAGAGACATATTTCACGAAATCACCAGGTAACTATCTTTCTGGGGCATCAGTTTTTATCTTTGGCTTCTCTCTAAGCACCACTCTACTCTGTTTGAGACTCCATGGGCCTTCGTTTTACCATTTGTCAAACGCGGTTATTGTTATCAATGTTTTAATACATTTTTGTAGTGAGATGTTTATGTTCCCAGAAATGCTACTCTCGTTTACATACTAATATTTCTGTTCTTATCAGAAAAGTGGTTACCGGGGCTGAATTCCTACGTATCAATTCTTTGTTTTTAAGTGCATCAACTACGTATACGCAGTTATACATACTATACCCTTTTTTGTCAAAAGTATGTGCGTTGAATAGTGTATTTCATCTTAATCAATAAATTATAATAGACACGTTTGTTGTCGTTGCAGATAGCCAGACATTTGCAGTTTAATGCAGTCATTGGTAACGGTGAAGACTTGTCGGTTGATTAGCCGTTTCATATCGAGAATGTCACCCAAGGTGCACCATTATCATTACAAAAGCATCATTATTTTATTAAGATAAGCTTTACTCAACTTTACACAAATATCGCGTTTTAAAAATTAGATACATCCTTCTTTTCCTCTGAAAACACTTCCCTGTCGCTTTTTGTTGTTGCTTTTGGACATGTTAGTTCTTTCAAGTTGAGATCGCTTTTAATCTCCTTTAGTATCTCTTCCGCATCTTCATCGTTTGTTTCCAAATTCATAGCTTTCTTTCGAATATTATAGCCTTAATTTTAAAGAAATTTAATATTGAAGAATATGCATATGTTCCTCGTATTATGAAAAAACGACGGTACCTAGAGCCATCAAATTTTGAATAATATAGCCTCCACCGTTGTTGACTTGTATGTTGACTTGGAAGCCCGAATTTTAAATTCGATATTTTTAATTCATATTTTATGAAACTTTAATGAACTTTTGAACAACGAATTGAACGATCTGAAAGTGAACAGTAACATTGTTCGGAATAAAACATTTTCATCTCCAACGCGTAAGAAGTATATGTCGAGAATTTTAAGGCTTTGGTGTTTTAAAACGTTTCGTGATTTTACTGTTGAATTGAATTTTATGTGACATAATTGGGAAGAACATGATATTTAAAAAATAAAGTAAGCACGCAAAACGTTAATAATAAAAAAGACAAAAAAATTTTCTTTCAAGCCATCTCTTACTAAGAAAATTGAACATTGTTAAGATAAACGGAGAAAAGAATGGAAAATTTAGAAAAATTTTTATGCCAACTCTTAACACTGCATCGGGAATTCTAAATATATGCTGCTTTTAAAACTTTTATAATTTTGCTGTTGAATTGCATATGGCCTAACATCGAAGAACATATTGCTTAATACTAAAGCTAGAAAGACAAAAAGAATTTGGTTAGCAATAGTCAGTGCAACTGTAGACTGGTAGACTGCGAGCTTAGCTAACCTAAACAAACCCTTTTGGGTGACCGTTAAAATCTGAACCCTTTCAGTTTTTTTATTTTAAAAATTTCATGTATGTGCAAAGAAGGAATTATAGAAAGAGTGATATGTATTTATTTTTTAAGAAGTAGAAACACAAAATTCCGCTCCGCCCGCAGTGACCCTAAAACAAAAAATACTGCGAAAATAAACAATGTAAATCAACAATTCCTGAAATAAAGAAACGGAAATACAGGTATACACCCAAATAGTGGTGCTATAACTGCGAAATAAGAAATCTGTTATCCGGGCAATTTATACAACATTATAAGGGAAACATCTAATGCAAGTACTTCACATACAGATTGTTCTGTGCATATCTAATAAGATATATCATCTGTTCTGTGAAGTATGCTAAGCAGTAGCGCAGAATGTCAAATGGAAGTTATTAATGCTGCAATCATACATGCTACATAACTTCATCGAATATGTCAGATTTCAGCATCTTAACTGTTTAGCAACTATTAATGCCATTCTAGCAGAAGCTTGCTTATCTATTAAGGTGGTTAAAGCAACAGATTTGATACGATAGACATCATTGTTGATTATGACTACCTAAGAAGAGTAAAACTGCATTTCCTCTGAACTTATAAATTGTAAAACAAATGTGTACCAGAATGTTCATAAAATTTTTGTGTCGAAAATGTAAGAAAGTTGTAATACGAATGCAAAATAAATATAAAGCGAAAATTTTACTTTTCCTCATTAGCAGTTCAAAGTTACAAAATGTAGGTAGGTGCTGTTAGTGACAACTCAGCATTGCATATTGCCAGTCTCTTGTAATACATACTTCTATCAACAGACGATATTCGGAACATTATGCAAAGAGCATTCACAACTTATTTTCATTTTGTTTAGTTAATTAATAAACTATTAAAGTTTTTATATAACGATCACCCACAGTTCCAAGTTAGTCAGGAATTCTAAGATAATTATGCTGTCTTACAAATAATTTTCAGATACCGATGTGTATTTGAAATTATAAAAATACTTATCACATTCGAAGGTCATATTCATCTTTCAGCTAGTTATACATCCTAAATTAAAACTAAATATAGCAACACTTTTCATGACGACTACCTCTGCAAGCTACCAGAATTTCTGAGAATAATAATGTACATGCGTTGAAAATCATTTCTCTAAGATGACAGTCTCCAAAGAAGAACAAAATCATATGAAACCTTAATTAATCATCTTAAGAGTGTTTAATTGTATTTATTTTTAAAGCATATCTAATATAATAAATGAATTTCGATAGATACGTTACTATTTTATTAGATAAATGTTTTTTATTTAAAAAAAACTTTATTAGGTTCATATTATTACGCATATACTTTATCAGGTATGCAAAGTTAAAATATGTTTTATTAATTACAATAAGCCTTACCTATATTACTTACGATAATAATAAAAAATTTCTCAGTATGCCTTA
>KK117286.1:34734-55533 GCA_000611955.2 Stegodyphus mimosarum | reverse complement strand
TATATATATATAAATATATATATTAAGTTAAAATTAAAAATAACATACAAAAGGAAGACAAGTAAGAAAATAATGTAATGTAAACTGAGAAAATTAATGAAAATCTTGAAATGATGAAACTAGAGTAATAAATTGAAGATCTTACATTTTACTAAGAGACGATTCTGCGGGATCTGCCTACCCATGCCCTTTCGTGAATGATGAATTTACTATCTTATGTTTCCGCAATGAGGACTTTCGCTAAAGTCCTAGGATACGTACATGGTAACGTAGCATACGAAAATACAACAATCCTAAAATTCTTAGTCTCCATTTGAAATGTATCTAACGTTATTACCGGGGAGTTAGTTATTAGTAAATTATCATTAATTAGTTCATTCTGCTTCGCGGTCATATCTCATAAACTATTAATGTGTACATAACATTAAAATGTGTTAACAGAATTATATATGCTGTCATAACAGAATTATATATTTATTCGCAAAAGCATTTAAAGAACGTCAGAACGGTCTGTTAGTTGTGGTAAAATATCATCTGATCTTTCAATCTGTATTTGGACGTGGGTAAAATTTGTATTTGGAACAGAATGCCAGATTCATACATCTTGAGTATTTGTGAATAACAAAAAAGTATAGAAGTGATTTTCTAATTGTCTTAACTTTTTTAAGTAAAATTCTACAGATATTAAAAAATTTAATTGCAAAATTCATGTTATTTTCGTTATATATATTAAAAGGTATTTCTTACGCCTTCGTAACATGCCTTCGTGCTTTAATGGTAAAGCACTATAAGCGCGAATTCGAGAGGTCCGTGGTTCGAGTCCCGCAAGGACATTGCTCATTTTTCAAATCTCTGGCTTCCAAATAAAATCCTAATGTCTCTACAAGTGGCGTTTGAACTAAAAAAGGTGGTGGATGATGATTCTCCACCACCAGGATTTGGCGATTGGGTCCCCTAACCTCCAGTCGCCCTTTAAAAGGAGGAGTATATAAGGTATTTCTCCCGCTTTCTTCGCATGCCTTCGTGATGAAATACCGCGTTCAGCACGCTCGACGCGTATTCGAGAGGTCTGTGGTTTGAGTCCTGGCGAGGGCATTGCTCATTTTTCATCTCTCCTGTTTCGAAATAACCTAATGACTCTATAATATATATTAACGAAATAGATTCATGTGAATACATATATATGAACACATCGTTTCTCTGTGCCTAAAGTAAGGGAATTCTTCTGAATGTTTCATGCTTTTAGAGGAACTCCTTGATTTATAAGACCTGAAGACCTGAAGGACGTTCCTTGAATAATGGCTTTCTGAAATTAATGTCAGAATTCTGGGGTGGGACATCATTGTGATGCCATTAATAAGCACTAGAAGATGTGATCATCTGGATATAAACATTCAAAAGTCGGCCATGAAACGTTTTTCCTTATGAAAGTGGTAAAAGATTTTTTCTCTTGTTGTATTGCGCGCCATCCCTAATTTAAAAAATGATACTTACAAAAATTACGAAAAAGGAATTATGATTATATGCCGTTACATATTTCCAATATATTGAACTGCCATTTTTGAAGAATAATTACATTGCTACGATATTTAAAATCAAGACTCCTAGTTTATTATTTAGGAAAAACAACATAGTACAGCAACGCTATTTTGAATAGAAGAGTTCTAAAGCCACTTAATTTACAAGTGCATTAATTTTTAAGTCGCATTATTTCCAAATAGGTATCTAATGAAAACATAACAAGAATAATGTTTTTCTCATAAAATGTGCATTTTTAAAGAAAATGCAGCAGTATACTGATATATGAGTGAGTATTTTTAAATCTTAACCCAAAGTTCTGAGTTTTTTAAGGTAATATGCACGATATTTGACAACCAAATTAAATACAAGCAACTGAACAGAGCTAACATATCTAATTTATCCTTTAATTTATAACAGTATATTATTTACTATTGTAACAAAATGATCCATTTGAGAACAGTATATTTCATAACAATAATTTGACGCTTTCCAATTGCAGGGATTTTATTAAAATACTATTACTGTTGCAGCCTAGACCCGTGCAGTGATTTTGTTAATAATTGTAAACAGAATATTGGCTTTTATTTTTTTAATATTGTTAACTAAATAGTTATTATTTTCACATAACACGTAGAATGTTTTCATTTCACTTGTCATTTCACAGCATTATTCTTGTAAACCACGTCCCTTCATGTGACACAGCCACTCAGCATTCGCCGCGCTGAAGACAATTTTGAACCCTTCTTGGTTTACACTTTCCAAAATAATGAATCTTATTTGTGTTAGCGAATTTTTACTTGTATTTGCCAAAGTTTAAAAGGTAAATGAGAGTTCAGAATTCGTCATACGTTTTTCATGTATCATATTACATGTATTAGATGGCGTGCTTGCTGTTTATGTTGAAAAAACTTATTTGTGATATTTTATTGCACTAATGCACTTGAGGAATACCCGCTTTAGCAATGTTGACTTTGTGGAAGATATTACGAAGTAAGTAGGCATCCAAGGTAGTTATACAAGCTGAAAACAATGCAATCAACCACTCAGATTATCAGTATCAAAATTGTAGACAATTTATCTGTAACCGCTGCTCTTATCCACGCAACTTTTAATGAACTTGTTAGCATAGAATATATTTCGTAAACAATATTTTACAAGCACCTTTTAGAAGGCATTGATACGTTTTAAATGACATCACATATTAGATACGATGAAAATGTATACATCATAAGATCGTATTTTTTAATATAGTTATGAGAGGCAGTGGAATACAGTTATTAAAATATTCTATATAGTTACTGTAAGTATATTTCAATTGTATTTTTCCGTAATCTTTTACTACGTTTCAAAATATTCCTTAAGCTAATTAAAAATTCTCCTTAGATGAAAGACAGATTACTTCGATATCAGAAAATATTCGCTTCGCTTCGAAAATACCTCACATTACTTTTAGAAGGGCGGCTGCTGTAATGGTAGCTTTCATTGCATTAATCCTTCTTGACAACTCAATTCACACCACCAGAGGCGTTAAAGAACGTAGCATCTTTTCTTTACCAGGTTTGAACTACCATGAGGAAATTTCTGCAATCGTCACGAACGCCTCTGAATAGAAGATGCCGTCAATGAGTCGTGGTATCCAAGTCACGTAATCAGTCGCGTGAGCACGCCCATGCCATTCGCGTGTATCACGTGAAAGGGAGGAAATTAGCATATTCGGAAAACCTTGCTCAGCCGTCTTGGAAGCTGTCAACACTTCTAGAACGAAGAGTGCTCGAAGAAGACATCTTTAAAGCCTAACGTTCTTGGGGATCATAACCAAATTAAATTAATTTTAAGAAATAAATTCAGTTTAAAAATTAAGAATAGATGGCGATGCTTCAAAATTTAAATTCGTAAGACGTTTACTTCTTATGCCATTGCATTTAAATGCTGTCTGTTGAAGAATATTTACAAGTGTCATCTTCAAAATTGGATTCCGGGAAAATAAACGAAAGAATTTGATTTAATTTGCATACTTAAATGTGAATGATAACAGGAACAAGTAGATTAACATTTGCTCTATAATTAACTAGATAATTAACTATGTGCGGTTTCAGGTTGTGTGTATGTCACGTAGATAACACATATGACTCCATAATTTGCTGCCTAACATTTAAATAAATTAAATATTATTTACAAAATCAACAGCATCAGAGAGCAGAATACTACAACGCCGCTGCGGGAAAAACTGTGACTCTCATTCTGAACAGAGAGTTGAGTTGCAGAACATTTTCTTTAACACTTTTCAAACTGTTGTTATCAAATATTATCGCCTTGTGTTATATTTAAAGAAATTAAATTATGAAGAATATGCATAAATGTACGTATGTTTCTCGCATTGTGATGAAACAACAGTACCTAAAGCCATCAAATTTTGAATAACGTACTAGGCCTCCGAATATGGGCATCTGGAAGCCCAAATTTGGAATTTTTTTTATTATCGATTTCATATTTAGAGGAAATCGAAAATTGCTTATGATGCGGAAATTTATTTTATTCATATATTTTGCTTAACGAATTTTTGATTAAAAAAATTATCTCCAGCGGGCGAGACTATGTATCGGAAATTCTAAACATATGCTCATTTTAAAATTATTTTGCGATATTGCTGTAGAATTGAATTTTATGGTTTAGGTGTGAAGAACATGATATTTAATAAATAAAGGTAACACAGAAAACGTTAAAAATAAGCCTCTTTGTGCGTAATGTAAAATCTGAAAGCCTTCAGATATTTTTTTTTATTTATTTAGTACTTAATTCATTTAAAGACTGTGTAAGAAAATGCATACTTTAAGAGTTACGCAAAATTTTATTTTGGATACCTAACTCATATATTTGTGGGCTATTTTTTATTAATTTATTTATTAACTTATTTTAGCAACCAATATTCAATAATTACGAATTTCGCACCAAAAGCCAACCACGCGGTAATACCTGTAAGCTATATCAGATTAACGGATATGTTCTTACTGAAAAATTAATAAAAAAGGCTTAAAAGAGATTGATAGGCAATAGTTGAAGCATGGATGAAAATAAGTCTAATCTAAATCTTAGCTGTAGAATTACAAACTACGTAGATTTATGATATCTCATAAAAATTAGCTCCATGTCGTATAAAGAATGTTGTTAAACTTTGTACCATTAAATTTCATTTAAATGGAAATAAAGTAAATCATGATATTGTTCTTCACCATTAATGATGTAACGTAAATGGCATTTGCATGCTTTATTATTCATATATTTGTTCTGATAAAAATCAGAAGTGACTGTTTGGTTTCCAATGGCATCCTCGACGTAATAAACGACAGTTCGGTATAATTTAATTCATTCCAACTTCACAATAATGTCCTTATGCAAATAAACAAGGGATCAGAAAATGCTGATTATTATTAATCATTTCTTAAATATTACATCTCATAGATCGATCTCAACCTTTAGAATTTTATAAAATTAAAGGTGTCAGTATTTAATGCTGCTTTAAATAATAATCAGCTGTTACTTTATATCTACCAAAAATTTGTATTATGTTTAAACACATATGTAATTTTACATTAAGTAATGTTACGAAGTTCTATTAATTTATTAGCTGTTTCATCAGATACTCAGTTTACATATAACCTCATATTTATTTCCTTAGTTGCAAAATTTAAGAGCATACAGAACTTAAGAATGTGAAAGACATAACAAAATTCTAAATAAAATGTTGATACAGTATTCTGCTGTTATAATGTTGTCTAATATGCTTAGAGTATTAAGATCACGTAGTATAATTATCTTGTCTGTATTAAAATAAGTCCAGGAAATAATTTTTGGGAGCACAAAAATTCACAGAACTGTCGTCAATGAAAATTTACAAAGGATAAAATCGATAGCGAAACTGCGCAGGCAAAAAACAAGAGTGTTACCTCCCCCCAAACATCAACCAGCATGTGTTAATTGTTATGGCTACATTGCAATATTTGCTTTGAAGACAGATTGAAGCAGTTAAAATGTACGAAAAGCGAAGCTTTGCAATTAAGACTAACTTGAAATGAAAATTGCAAATTTAATTTAACACTAAATATTAAGGCCTAATAATAATAGTTGCAAATTTCAGGAATGTTTAAAAAATTATTTTATACATCATCTATACAGTTACGTCATTTTACCTCCAACACATGGACTGGGGCATCTGATTTTAGAGGGCTCCAAAGTCCCCTATACCTCTTCATAATCCTCTTTACCTCACGAGCATAAAAGTGAGAAGGCCCCTGAAAGAGCTCTTTGCTTATGATCTCATATTGTCTTAATCTGGTTCTGAAAATATGATTGAATCTTTATGTATATGCTCAGAGAAACGATCCTAAAATATCCCAGATTACTTTCATCTTTTGTAAAGACTCGCCTTATGGAATATAATTATTATTTGTGTTTAATAACGTCATTTATTTACGAGAGAATTTCAAATATAAGCAGGTATTAACATGTTCCTTCTTGCAGAGATTTGAATGTAATCATGACTCGTTGACAAACACAGATATGTTTTATCTCTTCAATACTAGTATCAGTTTCTTTTTCCCTCATGCACGTGAGTTGAAATCCCCATTTCGGAACAGAAGATTCACAACTCTTTTGCTCTGTAAATCATCACTAAATCTTTGACAAACAAAGGTACCTTTTTGTATCAGAATTTTCTGAGAATTAAATATAATTTTTAAAGTGTGCATCCTTCTCAGTTTCAACTATGCAATGGTTTCGAGTCTTCTAAAGAAAGCTGAGTGAGAGTTGCGAATAAGCTACACCTATATAAAGAGAAGTTGTTAATGATGTGCAACAATGGATCAACAATGCAGTTAAAAGACTTTTATTTTTTTGGAATAAAAAATACTTTCACGTGCTTTGCAGTGGTAAGGTGCTCCACAGGAAAACAGCGTCTTAATGATTTCATTACATTCTATAAGAAAGTTAAGCTGATAAATTCGTGTTTATGTTTAAAGTTCCTCCCCTTTTCTCAGAGATCCTGGTCACTTCCAGAGATGGTGGACTTGTCGACGGGAGATGTTTCACTATGTATACATAGATTTAATATATTAACTTTCTATGTACTATGTATATCGCTTGAAATATTGTACATTAAATGTGTTTTCGCATTTCAAAATAAAATTAGTACATAATTGTTTTTTAATATGATAACAACTGAGTTTCTTCTCATTGGGGAAAATTAATTTTCAGTGTAACGCTGCAGCCTTTACAAGGCAGTTTTAATTCGAGACTACTGCCTTCGTCACCAGGAAGAAGCAATTCACATGAAAAACAAACCTCCCGTAGTAAGCAACAAATAATCACTTCTATGAAACCTTTAAGTTACCAATCCCTGATGATCAGAAAGCGGATGATTTGCAATTATCACAACTTGGTAACTAAAAGGCAAACTGATATTTCTGAGCTTAACATTCTTTATTAAGATGAAGAAAATTTACAGTTTTAATATCACATCAGTTCCTATTCACATAAGTTACTGCTTCCGTAGGTATCTATATCTAAGCTGGCTTTAAATTTGAAACATATTTATTTTAATACTAATTTAATTTAAACATTTAAAAAACACTTAATTTAATGACAACCTGGATTCAAGTTCTCAGAATAATGTAGCAAACTCAGGCATTTAAAAATGTAGTAAGACGTTTCGATAATATATGTATACTTTTCAATGTTAATGCATTTTGTATGTTTATACCGTATTAATATAACAATACAGAAGAGGCCCATATCGATGTCAAACATAAAGTATTAAAAAAATCTGCAATTTTTTAATTTTCCCTTCTTGAAGAATGGAAACCTATGTAAATCACCTTGAGTCGGCAGAGTGTTTCATAAAATCTAGGACAATTTAATTTTTTAAAATATGTTGAAGGAAAATTTTGAGCTAACATGTAATATCAAGTCGTGGGGGATGAAGAACTTAAACACGATCATCTCTCAGAAATTGATGGATGAAGAACGGAAGGAACGGAAAAGCGACATTTATAAACCTCTCGGATTAGAAAGGGTTGCCACTGCGCGAAACATAAACACTTTCCAAATGTTTTCCACAGCCACTCTTGCACAGCACATTAGAAAATGCGCAAGATCTTTAATTTACCTTTCAGATTTAATCAGTCGATTACTGATTAATAAACTGAAGTACAATTAACGCAATTCTTAATAATTTAAATATCTAAATAACCTTTATTGATGAAATACTTAATTAATTAGATAAACTAAAGTGCATTTAATATATAGTGTTTCTAATTTTAGTAAAAAACCGTTTCCAACCTTGTTATAATTGCTAAAATTTATGAAGCAGTTGCATGTTACTTAACTGGCAAAAAGTCGTTTATTTTTTTTTAAAATTTTATGATGTTTAATTTTTTTTTTAGTTTTTAATAGTTAAATGTTCGGAATACTGTGAATTTTTTCTCGCATAATTTTATAATACTGCTACGGATTTTGTATTTATTTAGCTATTTATTTAGAATTCTAATTAAAATTGTTTTAATTTCCCGCGCAACGCAGACGATTTTTGAAGAGAAAGCTATGTCGGAAAAATAAAAGCAGAGCTCGTGCATTTAATATTTAATAAATAAATATTTCGTAATTGCTGTTGCCATCCAGAAAAATCAGGAAAATAGATTTTACCAGAATGTTCTCGTGAATAATTTAAAAGCTTATAAAAGCCGAATTAAAACACCTCAGCTCAGTTGCTGTTAAGCGAACTACTGTTATTGATTGTAGCGAATTCGTTATGAGATTGGATTAACGTTCTTTGCGTGAGTTCCATTTAACCTTTGAGATAGTGTAATATTGTACGAATATCCATGAGGAAATATTTCAGCATTTTGTTTTATTTCTTCTGAAAAGGATAAATTTTATTAACTTTTTATCGACTTGTGCATGCAATCGATTACGAACCCGTACGCACGCAACAATACTATGATTAATAAAATTTTTATTTTATCGCTTTCTACTGTTGTGTCGTGCATGTTTGTTGAGAATTTTGATTTAAATTGTTAAAAAGTATGCTTCAGACAGGTCTTTTTTATGAATGGCTGCCACTTGCCTATAACGGCATTGACCACTACTAGAGACAGAAGTGGTGACCATTTTATTGTCGAAGCATCTAATAGGTGGCCACCACTACCTCCTATGAAGGGATAGACAATTTTACATCCTTGCCTTCTCCGAGATTCGAATCCGGGCCCTTCAGTATCGCAGTCAGGCTCCCCTAACCACTATACCGTCTGGGCGGCTAGACAGACTATTTTTCAAATTTCCTATATTTTGTTGCCGACGAAAGGAAAAGGTACTAATAAGGTAAATATCATTAAATACTAGCAAAGAGAGCAAATCATTATATTACGTCAATTTCTGTTTCAAAAGTATCTTTGATCCAAGGGCCCGTGTCTAATAGAAATGGCAAATTCAATAATGAGTAAATTTGAAGAAGCACAACATCGCTCCCGCTTAGCCGCTGTAATTCAGAAAGCGAGTTCTATCATTACCAAAGCTATCACAAACTCGGGCACAAATGCATTACTGATGAGATTATTCAAATGTTCATCTCGAAGCCGAACCTGGCATTTCAGTCATTTCTGCATATTTCGCTGTCGGACTATCGATCACATCTCCCGGTTCGCGATCAGGGCATCGTTTCCTACGCAAGCTACATATTTGCCCGATCAGCCGTATCAAAGTTCCCTGGCAATTGCACTATATTAAAAAAAACGGATATCATAATTTGAAGCATAAGTACATCAAATTTATATATTTCAGGTAATTTGAGCAAATCGGTTACAGTTTGATAATTTTGTTATTTTAAGTATTTACGTACCTTACAGTCGACAAGTTACAAGTCGACAAGTACCTTACAGTTCGATAAGCAAAAATTGTCGCCAAATTGTGTGATTCAGCGCCAATAAACGTGACGTTATAACACTCTTCTAAGATCAACTAGGAAGAAAAACACCCCAATATATAAGTTAAATTAGGCAAAACAGCAACCTTATCTTCTCGCAGATTAAATCACTCGCAAGATCTTCACCTTGGTTTTATGTTATCCCAATTAATCCTTGGTGAACCAATTTAGTTTTTGTATAAGAGGAGATATAAGTTAGCTACTATTTTCTATTTTTTCGATCACATTGACAACTGAAATTTGGGATGTCATTTTATTGCACAACATATAGTGGAGTGTTTTCAAAGCACGCGATCATCACAAAACGTGTGCATTAATGCTCAGTATATGAACTTAATTTGGAAATAGATAAACAACAGCGATACAACATGAAAAGTGTGATAAGCGAATATCTATTCTACGGTGCTATTTACACTAAACATCGTAACTCATAGCTGCTGATTTAAAACAAACTTAAGATTGCAAAATCTTGTTCCTTCCAAATTCTATCGGAATGAATGGAGCAAGTTTCCCGAGATCTTCGCCAATTTTATTTCTGTTTTTGCCCAGTCTCATCAGCAGCCGATCGGTTAAAGCCAGTGAAGTTTGGTCCGAGATTCGAATCCCAGCCAACAGGCTGGCTGTATGGACGTTTTCGTGGTATTCCCCATGCATAACTTGTATACGAGCCAGTTTCCTTCAGGGAGTCCTTCACGGAGGCATCCTTTCCATGAGGCAGATAGCCCTCCAGTGCTTTGTCATACTCAAATAAACGAAATCAAACCTGTATTTGTCCAATAAGAGAAATATTTTGTTCATTGCTTTTTGTACTACGATCCTGGTGGTATAAATTTATTAATTTATTATTATTCAAGGCTGTAGCTATTAATAAAAGATTATTCAGCAATACATAGAAAAACATCCATAAACACAGAAGGATAATTAAAATTTCATACAAAATGAAATTGAAATGTACGATAATTTAAAATAAGAACTTAAAACACACTAATAGAAACAAAAATTTAGAAAGCAACTTAAAACATTCAAATGAATATAGAATTAGAAGTTCCAAACTGGTCAGTCAGTCCTTTGAATCATCTCTATAGCACCTTAGTATCTTTCAAAAATATTTTCCGCTAACGATAGAGAGCTTTCAATATATTTTCCAACCATAATTTTTTATTATTTATTAATTTTTTTATTTAAGACTAGGAAGGAATCCAAATCTATATAAACAACTTCAAATGTATAAAAAATTTTGTTTCTTATTTAATCAAAAAGCTGCAATAGTGTGTTCTGACAGCATTATTCAGAAGTACTGTATTGTACATTATGCTTACATTAAGTTTGAATACTAAGCAAATGAAAATTTTCACTTTCAAATAACAGAAACATCAATTTACATATTAATTCGATAATTTACATCCAGGTGGAGAATGGATTCAATTAACAGGCAGACTTGCATGCGTTCTGAATTTCTGTATTATAATAGGAAGAACTATGAAAAACTATTCAGTTACAGATTTAGAAATATCACTATAAACATTGCTCAAGTTTAAAACATAGCTTTCCACTTGTCCCGCGAAATGCGAGTTGAAACACGGCGAAATCTTGTGATGATAATACTCTTAAAAGACATTTAAACGCCTTTTTGCTAATTTTATTGCGAAGAAGATTTAAAAGCAGAGAGTCAACCATGTTAAATAATACTATCGATTAATGGAAATCGAAGGACGTGGGAAGAGTAATAAACAGAGTTTGATATTGGTTGCGACTTTGGAAATTAAGTGAATTATAACAAATCTTTTTACTCGCTGAAATAGGTTGATATTATCGTTATTAGTATTAAATAATTATTATTTTAAGAGTAAATTTGCTTTTGCCGTACATGACAAGGGTGGCAATATGTAACTTTTGAACAAATGTTATTTACATAGTGCTAGGAAATTTAAAAATAATATTAGAAGTTTTAAAACAAAGTAATAATAAAAGTTTTAAAACAAAGTAACAGTCTAAAGTTTTATTCTGCTCTGTCATTTTCGTATGATTTTCAGTTCGACGTTTAAAGACATATGAGAGCTGAACAAAATACATTTTTCTTAAAAAAGATTTATACAACTCTGATTTTCCCCTAACCAAGTTGAGGTCATTTTGACTATGCTATAAATGTGTAAATTCTAATTTCATTAATAATTGTAATGATAATATGTATTAATGCTGTTTATAAATTAGTGCTGCCGTCCACACGGTGCAGTAGTTAGGAGAGGTACCGAAGGTTCAAATCCTGGAGAAAATCCTGGAGAATCTTGGAAATTAGGTTCAAATCCTGGAGAAGGCATGGATGTTTGTAAATATATAGTGCCTTTGCGGCATGGGGCGCTCTAAATACATGGCGAGCCGAAAGTCCTCTCGTGTGGTTTGGTGGTAGGGCAGAGGGGTGGAAGACCCTCGGAACCCCCTTTCCGAGATGCTGTCTATTAAAATGGGAGTGGAAGCAGAAGTCCTCTGGTAACCATACTTCTATAAAATACGTGGAGAACAAAACAACAACAACAACATAAGTTAGCGCTATAGATTACGTTTGCTGATAATGCTTCTGACATCAGTTATTAGTTAGCACGTATTCAATCAATGCATTAAATAAAGCTTTTTACATCTAATACATCAGCATGTCCAAAGCAAATGTGAGTATAACATGGTATTTATTAAAGAATCCATTATTAAATAACTTAATATTTTCTACCTAAATTATCGTAAAAAATGCACATTATGGCTGAAATTACTTACAGAATTTTAAAACATCCCTGGCAGAAAATAATACTGAAATATGAGAACATTCTTCGCTTACAAACATGCACATTCTACAATTTTACTCGGTATAAATAAGTTTGAAAGATTTAAATATTAAAACATTCTTAGTTATAAACTCGTGAATTTTACATGAAAGCACTAAAATCATTGCCTTTGAAGCACCCAATTAAATAATAGAAGCAATGGAATAGTTATAATAAAGAGGTTAATCCGCTTTAAACCAAGTATGTCCAACATATAAAGCTGATTTATTGCAAAATATAAATATAAGATGAGAGCCGACGAACACTGACTTAACCATTAATTTTTCTTTTAAAAGCATTATTAAAATATTTCTTTCCTCTCCAGCATCTTTAAATAAAATTTCTCATAAAATTAAATACTTGTATTCTTCACTAATAAGAAATATGGAAGTGTTTAAAAAGAAGCATATTTTCCCTATAAATTTCATCTGGTATAAACTTGTCTAAAATAAGCAATACATAGAATGTAAATTTATTCCTAAAGGCGATAAATAAAATACAAGATTTTTAAATCTTGTATTTTTATCGGCAGCACTCTCATTAAGTATATGCGCATAAATTTAAAATATGAAGTACTTGACAGCGTAAAATAATGCGCAAATTTAAAATCCTGTAAAACTTTTACATTTAACTTTTGTTCTTTTATTTCAGTAATTAGAATTTTTATAGTTTCCTCTAGGTTAAGTGGAATATTTGACTGTCTCTGATTATTTTAGAATTCAAAATTGACTTGAGAAAACTATAGAAACTCCTGAACAGTTTAATTAGGAAAACTAAATATGCCGTAATAACAATATTTAAAATATAAATTTTGACATTTAAAGGGAAATCAATCATAGAGCAGAAAATATATCCTTATTGACGAAGAGAGGCCTTTATATGCTCACTCGCTCGAAATCATCGGATTCTTTCTGTAAAAAAAAGGGGCCAAACAAAGTTTGGAACTTGACTAATTTTATTTTTAAAACTGTCATGTTTATAGTCGCAGCTAATAATTAATTTTGAGACTATGCAGAATAATAAGCATGTAGATCCAAGCATATTAATATACACACAAAAGGAAATCATAGCATGACATCAGATATGGATAATTATAAAGCAGAAATCGTCAGATAATTGTGACTTCTATCGTCAGTAACTCGCAGGAAGGTGGAAACAGACTTCTGTGCAAAACAGAAAGAAGACGGAAGGACATTTTTCAACAGCATTTTAAATCTTGAATATTCCATTTTGTCTACTCACCCAATATATATGATGTATGTCGTTTTAATACACTTTTGAATTTTGTAGAGACATTAGGTTATTTTGAAGTAGGAGATATGAAAAATGAGCAACGCCTTCTCCGGGAATCGAACCACGGACCTCTTGGTTACCAGTTGAGAGTGCTGACCACTACACCAGGAAGACATGCGAAGAAGGTGGGAGAAATACCTTATATACCCCCCTTTTAAAGGGCGACTTCGTGTTTGGCGGACCCAATCGCCAAATCCAGGTGTTGGAGAATCATCATGCACCACCTTTTTTTAGTTCGGGCGCCAGTGTAGAGTCATTAAGTTATTTGGAAGCAGGAGTACTGACAAATGAGCAACGCCTTCGCTGGGAATCGAACCACGGACCTCTCGGTTGCGCGTCGAGCGTGCTGACCTCTACACCATGAAGGCATGCGAAGAAGGCGGGAGAAATACCTTATAAGGTAATAAATTATGCTCACGTGTAATCAGTGATGTCAATTCTACTAATGTTTCATATTAAAACAACTGCTTGTAGGTTCGTAAATAGTCAGTGAGCTATAGTAATAAGTGTGGTGGTTAATTTTGATATCCTTTCGCAAGAGATAATCATGACGAATTGCAATAAAGAAAAATGAACAGAATTTTCTTTACTTATTTAAGATAAAATGCCGTTTAGTTAGCACGCTTATAAAGTACTTTACACTTTAGTATTTTCGTTATTTTTAGTCTTCCTTTTATTTTTTTTTATTTTGTATGCTTTTTGTTTTAATTTTTTGCAAGTCGTGTATCTTTATTACTTAAACTAAATGCTTAAATAATTTTAATAGCTATATAGCTTATAATATAGCTAACACATATTAGCATGAAAGTTTGGTAAATATAAGGCTGATTTTTTGTTGTTTTACTTCTTAATTAATCTTTGTTTGGTGTGAAATTACATATTTTTATAATAATTCTTTTCTACACCTTCTCTTTCTTCCTTCAGCCATCACCAAAAAAGCAAATTCGATTGCGTTTAAATAGTAAAGGATATTTTAGTTTTGAAAGCAAACTCAGGCACATCTTCAGAAGCCTGTAGTTATCACTTGATGTTCGAGCTGCCGTTTAGCGACAGGTTGAACAATTGTTTGTTTGTGAGACTGCTTGCAACAGCTAAAGCGAGATAAGTTCAGAATTGAAAGTTATCTTCTGCATTCTACATGTGCCGCCATAGTGGTTAGGGGAGCCGACTGCAGTACCAAAGTGTCCGGGTTCGAATCCCGGAGAAGTCATGATTGTAATTGTGCGTTCCTTCATAGGAGGTAAAGGTGGCCCACCTATTAAATGCCTTCATAATAAAATGACCACCACTTCTGCACTTAGTAGTGGCCAAGCCGAAGTCTGCTGAGGGCCCGCCATTTTGGGAAAGAAAATTCTACATGTTAAAAAGTATATGAATGTCTGAAGAGGATTTTGTTAAAATCTTTCATTTATGTTACCTGTGCTCTTGAAGTTTACACTTCTAGTAAGAGTGAAGAGAATTTTTCTTCTAAAGGGGAGAAAATTAGACAGGTATGCTTTAAGAGCTAATTAGTATTAACCATATAAATTTCCATTTCACATTGTTTAAACAAAAACAAGTGAAACATGCTTAACATTTTTAAACCAAAAATGACATTTAACAGCTTTTTAATTAAAAGATTTAATTTGATCAGTTTATAAATTTTGTCATTTGGTAATTGTGCAAAGTATCTTATGTTAATTAGTCAGTTATTATGATTTCAGTTTTTACTATCAATATCCTTTCCGTGTTCTTCATCAGAATGTAAATTACAAGTGAATATTTAAGGTGAGATTTTTGGATTCTGAAACAAAGAGAGTTTCTGGCATCGCGTGCACGCTACGTGGTTAGCTCCTCCCAGCCCTAAGTTGTAATTATTCAGCTTTGCGGTCAATCGCTGCCGGCTCTTTAATTATGACGCACCGGTCATGTTATTGAGCCAGTTCAGTATTTAATTGTGTAATCTTTGATTGCTGTTCAAAGCTCAATTTAAATTTTATTGTTCTCTTCATTTTTATCACCACGAGTTGTGGTTATTGTAACGCAAGAGCATTCACTTCTGTTCCAAGTTCTGTTTAATTAAAAAAATTATTACAATCTTCTTAAGACTTTGTTCTCAGACCTAGTGGTAATTTTCTTCATGTCTGTTAGGGTTATAAGTAAACTACTTTGTAGAGTCATTAGGTTATTTCGAAGCCAGAAAGATGAAAAATGAGCAACGCCTTAGCCGGGAATCGAACCACGGACTTCTCGGTTATGCGTCGAGCGTGCTGACCACTACACCACGAAGGCATGCGAAGAAGGTGGGAGAAATATTTTATAACTTAAGTAACATTAGGAGACCAAGTGTAACTCTATACATTTCTCAGTTTATAGAATTATACTAAAGTTATCTCCTCCTAATGCGTCACAATTAACGAAACATAATTATATAACTCAAAAATCATTCCATAATACGAAATAAATCATTAAATTATTATCATAGACCTTTACAGACAAAAAGATGGGTATATAGAAACTACTACCCAGTTAGGAGTAAAATGAATACAAATAATGAGTTCTTTTCTAAATTAGGGCACAAATTAACTTTCCTTTCAAACTAGTATTACATAACATAATATAACCTTACCATAATATATTTACGATGACCACATATATGTATGTAAACAATAGTAGAATAGTAGTCTTGAACAACGCATAATGTTGCAATCAACATTTTAAAGCCAATCAAAATGAGTTATTAAAAATGCGAATCACATATTTCAGGGGACAAAAAATTAGGTGTTGAAGTGAAAGACGCTCAGAATCACGTACAATAAACAGAGCTATTAAAAAAAGAACTCTTTGCACATAAATTATCTTGCATTTATTTGAACTCAGCATTCCTAATTATAAATAATTGCTTTAATATTTTATGGAATGTAATTTTCGAACATAGTATTTGTTCTGGAATTTATAAGTACTTGACTTTCGTGTTTCGTGCATGTTTTTGATCTCCTGTTCTGAGCATTTGTCACGCACAAACCAAATCACTAACCGTACTACAATTTCAAACTGTTTACCCTCTTCATCATGTTAATCCGTTTAGTATACTGACATCGCGGTATAGGAGAGCTGCTGAAAAGTAAATGAAGCGTTTGGAATGAAATTCGCTCTCCAAAAATCTCATATATGATCTGTTTCTTTTATCAAGCGTTATAAATTTTTTCTAAAGTGTATGCAATAAAATCTTGCGATTTTAATTAAAATTTTTTGTACCAAGAAAACCTGATTAATGAATAAAAAATGAAAGTAATACAGGGCATTTTTTTAATTCTAGTGCCTTAGAATAAGAAGAGTTTAAAACAGAAATCACTTTAATTATGAAGATCTACGACACGCATTAAACCCAATCTGATAATGTGTTAATATTTACAAGTAACTTGCCATTTGATGCTAACATTGATAAAGGGTCAGTGCCACTTATCCGACAGGACATTTTGCCAATAGATCGTCTAGCCGATATATCTGTTAGTCGGTATTATAAAATTTTCAGCTATTTTTCATGTATGTAGTTTTTATATGCGTTCCACCTTAAAGTCTGGATGTCCTACCTGTCGTTCTGCCATTGTGGTCAGAGAAGAGGGTAATTGTGGTAATTGGAGGGTCTACTTCGGTAACATTTTCTAGCGGGCGTGAAAATTCTCAATCCAAGAAGGTTCTTTTAGGGACATATTAAGACTTTTAGAGGCTGTTAAGTGCTTAGAAGATCTTAGTGCCCTCATATATATTTACGCCTGTTTTTTTTCCTCATTTCATTTCTCTCGGTCTTACCGAATCTGCACTATATATGCATTGGTAAATCACCAATGAGGGTTTGTGTGATATATCTTCCCTTGAGTTCCTAACGAAGTTTATGTCTTGCCTCCTTTTCTTGATGCCCTAAGTATGTGCTTATTTCACTTAATAGTCAATCCGGCTCTGTACACAGAAATAAAATATTTATTGTTTTGTATTAGCACCCTGGCATCTACGCATTCTATAGCTGGCGACCGACCGCATTTTAATTCACGTTCTTTGGAAGGCTAGGAAGGCTAGGAAAATTATCAAAGAATTTTCTTGGCCTGGTAAAACATCACAGTAGTCATCTCCGAAAGGGCTAATCCATAAAGGTTCTCGTTCTTGTTTCTTTAGCCATTGCTCGCTCTTAATTTATTCGTTTCTCTTAATGGTGATGTGGAGGTAATTACTCAATTAAACAAAGGTACTCTGTAACCAAACACCTTGGTCCTTGGTCTGAAAGGGCTGAACTCACCAATTGAGGAGTGCTAAGCACAAGCTGCAGAACACGCAAGGTGTGTTCCGAATAGGCTCAAAATTCTAAAACAAAATCAAGAGTTCAGCTCTGGTTGAAGGAGCAGAAGAAATCACAAAATCACTTGCATGGTTCACAGATCCTTACATCAAGAACTTCTTGCAAGAAATAACATAAATTATTAAAGCTGTGAAAACTGCCAAAACCTCAATAGGAAAGTTTACAGCGGGGTTTAAAGCAGTAGAAATAAAATTTTCTCAACAACAATTTTAATTCAGCAATTTAATGTAAAGAAAGACCAGCTGACCGGCAAGGCTCAGTTCTTTTCGTGCAGTTTCTTAGATCGAGTATTTGATAACAACTCACAATGACTTTTTCTGTTCTACATTTCCCTCGTAAACATTTTCACCGACTTTACATTCTGTTTATAGTATTTACCAATTTTCTCTATTATTTAAGTATAATTTTTGTACTTTTATGGCGCAATGCATACTACTACTGCTTTTTTATAAGGATATAAAACTTATTCAAATGACTATGAAACTTGGTGCAAGCTATCAGCCCGTTGGGGCTAGGCAAATTTAGCAAAGAAACATAATCGATTCGAGAGATGTTTATAAATTCTTCCTAGCTAACGTATCAGCAGCTGTATCTAGATCAGCATCTGAGATAACGGTAACCGGCAAAGTCGCTATTCTGTATACGAACAACATTGTCATGAGTTCATACATAAGATCCTTGTGCCTTTATTCTGGGAAGCTTCAACCTGCCCTTAAGACATTTTTCAGTAGGAAACTTACTTTCGTGCAATGAACGAAAAAAAATTGTTGATGAATTTTAATGAGAATCAGAATTCTAATGTAAAAATTATTTATTTTAAAATTATTTATACAGAATCTAAAAACTAGTAAATAAGAAAGCAAAACCATTTTCTTTCCTTAAGAATCACCACAATATGTATATGAGAAACTGTTTTCACTATTTGAATATGTATGATGTAATGTATGCATCATCAAAAAACTGACGTTCCTGTACATTACCTGTCACCATCCTTCTGATGACCACGTGCTAGGAATTTCCCCGCCACTGTGAAGAAACAGTACTAAAAATGCATTATTTTATGTTCGGAAAACTTTACGTGGAGCCGAAGTATGCGCGACCTTATATATTCGACTAAATGTAATCGTTGTTAAAATGAACGTTTCATCCATATTTCCTTTTAATCTACTTTATTATATGTGTAACATATCTTTTACTGTTTTTAACATGCTTTGTATCTCGTAAATGATGTCATGAATTATTTGTACTATATAAAGTATTAAATAAAGCAAAATATGAAAATTATCCATAAAAAAACTCCTTATAATGTAACCTGCAAACATCTTATAGTCGGATAAATGTAGACAG
This sequence comes from Stegodyphus mimosarum, assembly GCA_000611955.2. Taxonomy (NCBI): domain Eukaryota; kingdom Metazoa; phylum Arthropoda; class Arachnida; order Araneae; family Eresidae; genus Stegodyphus; species Stegodyphus mimosarum. The sequence goes on along the minus strand of KK117286.1, from coordinate 36,254 downwards.
TTTATATTAAAACGATTTTTTATGTTCTCGTCTAAATGTACGTGTCGACTAACAAAAAGACATGCTGGCTAAATTTATGCACCGGACACACATCCTACTCGGATATAACATATGTCTGCGCCAAAATTGTAACGTCAGCTCGATTTTTTCAGGTTTACAATGTTCTCTTGGAAAAGTCTTTTAAAATAACCAGTTTTCGGTAAAATTTTCGAATTTTTGTTGCTCTTTTCATTCAGTGCAGTCCAGAAGTATGTAAAATATTTTAGAATTTAATGAGACACAGCCACAGCTGGAGTACAGAAATTAGTAAGCAAGTGTGTGAAACATTGTATTTCTAACTGCTATAATAACTGAGCTTTCCCAATTAGTTCCATTTAGCTAGTAGCCTGAGCTTGGCTCATGTGCTAACAAAAAAAAAGATATCTACTAAAAATAATTTATCATTTTTAGCATGATGAAAGAGTCTGAATGCTTCGATTAAAATTCAGAAAATTCCTCCTACCTAAGACCGAATTGCATGTTAACTCTCTTGAATTTATACATGTCACTGAAACAGTACACTGCATTTTAGTCTTTCAAAGGAGCAGAAAGTCTTAGAAGATAATGTTTCTGTCTGCGTTTTAATAAACATTTCTATTTATTTTATTTTTATTGCGCTTTTCAGCATTTTGAAATTAAGATCTATTTGGGAAATATTCTATAACAACAATAATACTCAATCTACAACATAAGTAGCTCAGTTGATGCTATCCAAAAAGAAAAGATATATATCCCCATATAAGATAAAATACATATTCTCTCAGTTGGAAACTTAAGATTCATTTTCTCGAAATGCTTGATTATTCTCTTTGTAAGATTTATCCTAATTTCATTGACAGTTATTTTAAGTTATGCTTCATTCCTATCATTCAAATTTCAGCTTACAATTTCTTGCCAGAATGTAATTTCAGAAACGCAATTCATGTAAATGAGTAAGAGTACTATTTAGGTCGATGTTTCTCCGACTTCGGGAGAGAGAGAGTCTGATTTTCCTGACTAGCGCGCGTTTGCCATTTGGCTACATTCTCTCTTAGATACTACACTCAGCCATACTTTAGGCCCTTGTTTGGCTTCGCCGACTTAATTAGGATTTAGGGGCCAACTACTTAGAATCTTGATAGCTTCGGCTATATCTTTCAATTAGCGTTAGTTAAGCTTAGGTAAGTTTAATTTCATATTCATTTACGTTCAAGCCCACGTGGAGACTTTGCTGTACACTCCGAGTTAGAAGTTGATTGTATCATATTTTTTCTAAGAAATAAAGGCTAGTTAACCCTTCGTAAGTTTTACGTCTCTATTCACACACTTAAACGATTATTCGCTTATTAGTGTTTGTGGAGCTCAAGGATTGAATACTGAATTAAATAAGTAAAACCCCACGTCTTTATGGTAAAATTTAATCAAAAATCTTGATGACACTGAATATGTATAAAATGATTTAGGAAGTACGAGTATTCAAAAACGTCATTCTTCATGTTATG
>KK117286.1:0-29302 GCA_000611955.2 Stegodyphus mimosarum | reverse complement strand
TGATTGCGTTCATATGTACGCATATTTTTTACGTGAAAATTAGCTCCCTGTTAACTTACAGATACAATAATTTCGCTCAAAAATTATATTTCTAATGCGTCCTTTGGATATTACTAGTCATTTCATCATAAGGAAAGCAAACTTAATTATCTATTCCGTTGTTGTTGTCTATAATTCCAAATTAGGTCCATTAATTCACCGTGAGCAAGGTGCAGGCATTAGCGCTTGTGGTTGGCCTAGGCCTTGGTCATCTTATAAGTAACAAAGATTTTGCCTACTTTCACTCCAAATGCGATGAAGAGCTTCGCAGCTCAGCGATGATAGGGTCTTCTATCTCTGCCATAAACCCGTGGAGGGAATTTTTAGTCTGAGTATTTTAATACCAACATGACGCAAAGTGATTCTTTTTCCGTGCAGAAGGCGCCAGAGGTATACACAGGGAAAAAAGGGAGAATCCTATATCTCCCGCTCTACTGCGCCGATTGACGAAACTTATCTTGTTTTATATTTCGAAAGCAAGACTTAGGATGTATATTAGCTTTATATATAGCATTGTTTTACCATAAGTATTCTGAAACAAAATCTGGCTTTCTCTCAAATGACATACCGAATTTTTCTATATTTCGATTCTACGACTTAAAGTATGCCAATGTGCCAAGTTTCGTAAAAATCGCATAAGTAGATTTTAAAATATTAGCTTTCAAAATTTTAGCTCCTCATTGTTAATTGAATTTGGTATATATTTATTAATCTGCTTTTTTTTAAACTTACTTGATTCCTTCTTTCACAATAGAAAATTTAGGTTCGATCCAAATAAATTCGCAGATATTTTCTAATTTTTTTTAAACTTGTATTTTTTAATAATTTTTGTAAATTTTTCTAAAACATTATTAATTATAACCTATAAAACTTTTACCCTCATCTTACAGTAGATATATGTCCAGGCACATCTGCAAAAATAATAGAGTTTTTTATTCAAATTTTCCAAAGGTATATGTGAATTTATATATTGACAGGATTTGAAATTCGGCATTTTTGTTATAAGCGATAATAACACCAAACGTGCGTTACGACTTTGCTAAATTTATTTGTAAGAATGAACAATGCACCTTTCTTTCCGCTCGTGCACAGTGAAAAAAAAAAGAAAACAGGTTACCATAAATTTTAGTCTTGACGAAAACTGAAAAAAGTACGCCAAAACAAATTCTTAAACTTTCCTGTAAGCTTCTCACCAAATATTATCGAACCACCTATGTTAGAATAACAATGTATATAAATCTAATGTATATTCTAAGTCGCGTGGGCTTTCTAAGCATAAAAAATTAAATTTCGTCAACTGGCCTTGAGGAATGGGAAATATAGAACTGTCCCTTTTGTTTGTTTGTTTCTTTTTTTTTGGTACAGTGTACCGTGAAATTATAAAGATCATTTTCTTCGGTACTCGAAACTGAGCCTAAAACTATGCCGGTCGGCTTTTGTACCACGAAGCTAATAGACTTCCTTTCGCGTATTTCGCTTCCCAATTTCCTTTCGTGTATTGTTAGTTAATCAATATTATTGTAATTGTTATGAAAATTAATTACAACGTGTTCCAAAAAAAATTTGCAAACTGATCTTGTATTATAATAACACATCCTTTATTTCGGGTAGATATAACTCTCTAATATAAAACATTACGTGATGCATGTATTTTAAAGGTGAAGAAATTAAATTTACTTTCTGTATTTCAAATCCTTACAAGAAAATTCATATTTCTATAGATTTCTATTTTAAGTCTTAAAATAAAGAATGAGTCACAGTTGGGTGTAAAATAAAAGCCTACGCAATGGAACAGTTTTAGATTGTAGCAGAGTGCATAAACGATTTTACATAGGTCTTTCTTCTTCAAGCCGCAAAATTTCATTTAACAGAATTATTTGATGTTGAAATTTGTATAAAATTTAAGCCGTTCCGGTTTTTAGTTTAATTTTGTCCATGGCCAAATTTCTGACATTTCAAAAATTTCATTAAAAATCATTTTTTATTCACTATTCAAAAGATAGTTTGAATTTTAGGATGTTAAAACGTTCATAATTGCAGCCGATACTTGAAGCCACAAAATGTGCAGCAAAAATATTGACAATTTTACAACAAATAACTATTGCAAGATAGACTTTTACATATGTAATTAAAGGCACAATAAAATCAGACTTTCAGAAATCTGCTTTGGAAGCTCATTTTTTATTTAACATTGTTACTACAGCACTTATATGGCAATAAGTACAATATCTACTCTTATTATTTTCTATTTAGTAAAAGATATTTTTAAGAATTGGTTGCCAACAATTAAAAATAAAGTTAATCTTTGAAATCCATTAGATAATCGGAAAATCTTTCAATCTGGTAGCGAACATGTCATCTAATGAGCTGTATTCTTCTTCCTCTTCTCTCAAGGTACTTCAAATGGTAAACACATGTCGTGACACAATACTCGATTTGAAAGTTTCATCGGGTATTTTATGTGTCTTGGGAATAGAAAGCTCTTGACGGTAACGAAAGGAATGGCTGAAGATATCGAATTGGGAAACATTTCCTTTACAAACCCCAACGCAAATCCCTTAAGCAATCTACAGAGCTAAATAGAACTCTTTGGTTATCCGGAGAAAACGGCGACAATTGCTTTTACAGTATCATTGGATAAACATCAGTTACTGCTCACAAAGCTCCAGAGGCGGTGGTGCAGTCGGAAGGATTAGGGGGTTGCAATTAAGGTGGTTTATCGATGAAGGACACTGATAACATGAAAAGAAATGGTGCTGAAACATACAGTATTCTTTTCTCCTTTGTTCTGACCTTTTAAGGAATTTTAGGAATAGGAACCGAAACTGAGCTGCTGAAGCAGTAACCTAAATATCTTGAAGGTTGAACTAATGAGGTTTCATTTATCTTATCTGCTATTCGGGAAGCACCTGTTTGAAAGGCACGAAAATAAATACTGAGAGAAATTCTGTCAAAAGCAAGAAAACTAATTTAGCTCTTTGTTAACGTTGCTAGAATAACTCCGTATCACCTGTAAAACCTGTAACTGATATATGAGAAGCACGTAAGTTTGAACCTGAGAGTTCGGCAATATTCAGCAATAAATTTGAGTTAATTTTAGAGGAATTACGAATGTATTTGAAGTGAATCTGTCACGGAATTGTCCTCCTCAAGGGAAAAAACATATTCTCTGATTATAATATTCTTCAACCAGTACAAATATTCTATATATTAGGATCACTTTCAGGAGAAATAAAAAATTCTACTTTGAAGAGACACCACTAACATTTTCCTCCGAAAGACGTAGACTATTTCTCATATAAATACGGATTTGATAAATGTTTAGGAGCCGTAACTTACAAATCAGGATTGATGTACGTGATTTAAGTTACAAATATAAGGTCAAATATAATTTTGTTCGCAGCGTTTTAATGAAAGCTATATTTTCATTTCTATGGGAGAAAAACCAGCCACCATAAAATTAAGCAGCAAAGTATTAATTAATTAGTTAAAGTTGAGAAATAAAATTTAAATGAATATCGAATATTAGAAATGTCGAAAAAATGTATCAAAATGTCGATAGATATTTATTTAAAATGCCTGCTCCAGTCAATGGCTGAAACAGCCTTAGGCCACGATAAAAATTCCAGAAAAGTCAACGATATTTGTGTAAGTGAATAGTGTCTTTAGAGCATGGGGTTACTAAATATATTGCCCAGACGAATGTCATCTAGAGAGGTTAGTGGTAAAAGAAGAGAGGAGGAAGTAAGGGATTTTCGCATCCGTTTCTTGGAGGATTCTTTATCAAAATTGCAGAGAAACTTTGAAAATTCTTGCTGTCGCTTGTAAGGTGCCCAAGACCTAGGCCATCGATAAGCACAACTTTTGTCTCTTGGCGACGATAAAATGTGTGGACTCGTCTGGCTGAGATTCATATTTGGAGGACTTCTAGCATCAACAACGTAATTAGTTAGTTTTAGCAATTGAGATGAGTGGCAAGTGTTTTTAAGTGGCGTAAAATCTCTTGCTATTCTTATGACTGATAGCTAAGTTGTATTCTGTTTCTTAGGAAAAAAGTGTATTTAAGAAACTCTTATCTAAAGAACGGTTTTTATGAGGATATATAAGGAAATATAAAACTAGTGACGCAAATAGGGTTAAAAAATGTATAAGGTATTTTTCCCGCCTTCTTGGCATCCTTTCGTGGTATAGTGGTCAGCATGCTCGGCGCGTATTTGAGAGGTCCGTGGTTCGAGTCTCGAGGAAGGCATAGCTCATTTTTCATCTCTTCTGCTTTAAAAAAATAACCTAATGTCTCTACAAATGTAACCCCCCCAAAAAAAAACAGTTTTTATATAATGTTGGAGAATTATATGAAATTTTAAAATGTTAAAAGTACTTATACTATAGCTTCTAACTCCCAGAATTAAGGAGACACATGTTCTATGCGTATTTTTGAAGGTATAAAATGTGAACAATTGTTGGATACTGACGTGAAAGATGTAAGCTGATTTACGAACTGGAAAAATTTTGATAACACCGAACTGGAAACGGACATTATCATTTAAATTATCAGCTTATTTTGGCAAAATACTCTTTTATTCATTTTACAAATGTTTTACATTTTAACTAGACCATAGAGTTTGAGGTTTAGTTTAAATGAATAGCTTTCTTTTAAGTGCTATTGCTGTTCAGTTCATAGAATTTAGAAACCAGTGCTATTAAAAATTTAACAATAATATCATAGGATTCATGTTATCAATTGCTTTCTAGTAGCAACTTGTTTTAATGTTCTATGATAGTTTTTAGTATAAACTGTTCGTTCAAATGAAATTCGATTACTTCCGCAATAAATACAGAACTTTTATTATTAATTTTTCAATGTGTCTGTAAGTTTCAATGAAATTAGAACTGTATTAAATGTTGTCTCTATTTACAAAATGTAAAATTCCGTAAAAATATTCCAGTTACTTCTGTTTCTTATTTTTTACTTCTTAACCTTAAATTTCGCTAATTTGTGTCAAAGCCATTAAGAAGTAACATTATCAAAATCCTTAACTTTTAAACTAATGAGCAAACTATGTTTACTAAAGGCCAGAGCATTATAAATTCATAACTGAAGCCCAAAATTTTAAAGAAGAAAAATATAGCTCTTAGGTTTTAAGTAGCAAATTTATGCAATTTAATACATTTAATTCAACATTCACCAATACAAACTTTTCTAATATAAGTACTCTAAACAATTCTTCCTTATATATGTTGCTTGAAGCATCTTTTATTACTTAAATCAATGCTGAATATATTCGTACCATTTAGATATATTACAAATTAAAGGTTTTTAAGTCAAATAGGTAGTTTTATAGAAACAAAATAAAGCTTTTAATTTTTGAATCTCAAAATGGTTTAAGCAATTACAGATTGATAAAATTTGAAACGCATTTTATTACTTTAAAAATTTTACGCTTAGTCAAATTTCCACTCCCTGGGAAGCAGCTTTTTGAGAATCTACTTAGAAACTAATTAAAGATCTAATATTTCATACTACAGCAAAACGCTCTAAGTCACATATAAAAAAATGCATGAAAGCACAATGTAACGTATCGAACGTAAAGGAACAAATTTCTGAGAAATCATCCTTAAGATTAAAATAAAATATTAATATTCAGTTAAGTAAAAATAATAGTAAGTTTTGCAATTTTAATTTTCCAAAATTCAGAGGGAAAATTTTGAGTTATCTTAAATACATTTAAACTTAAATTTATTCGATTTCGTTTTAAAACTTATTCGATTTCACGACAATTTTCATAAACACTATTTATTAAAATTTCAAGGAAGTGATATATTGTAAGATTTTTATTTATTATAAAAAATGTCTACGGTTTTGATACTTTAGTTTAGAAATATAACTGTGATTTGATATTTCTAACCTAAGAGAACAGAAAATGTTATCATGCACATTTGATCGCTTTTAATTTACAGTTGCTTATACAGGGTTAGCTAAAAGAAACAGATAGATTAAATCCTTATAAATTGAACAACATTTTGTATTAGGAAACATTTAGAGGAAATCTTCAAAATCTTCTTCTCCTTTTTTATAGAGGAAATCATCAGATATATGACATCTTTTTTTTTGCTTTCTTTGACGTCAGCATTACATAAAGCTCTTAATGTCAGTTGAACAATATGGACGCTAACTGGACAAAAGTAGTTTTTGTATGTTTGAATATGAAAAATATTATTTTTTACTGTTGTACAGGTCATTTTTAGAATACGGAAGAAGGAAAATTTGCCTCGGCATTGGATTGGACATACAACAAATCAGAACATGACTCTCTGTCCGTTGGTGGTCAAGAAGAATGGATTTAATTCTGTGACTAATTTTTATAGGTGTCTCAAAGACCAGGTTTCCTTTTCCCCTTTTTAGATACGAAGACATTAAACAACGCATTACATGAGTTGATGCACTTTTGATACGAATATATTGAGACGTTTTAGGAGTAATTTGACGTAACATTCTATCTGTTGTGCTACGAAAGTCACACGTTGTGCTACGAAAGCCTTTTGAAGCTCTAGTTTTTTTTTCGGAAACACTTTCATGTGTAGCTGGATTGAAAAAAATAATCTAACATATCGCAAATCCATAATGTTTAGTACTTTTTCTCTCTGGTATCTGATATTTTATGACGCATTTCAGTTCTTTATGTAATTTTGCATTCGATAAGCAACATAAAAAGGGAAAATATTTATGCAACATTGAAAAGTGATCAGAAATAAGCAAAAGTAAGTAATCAGGAATTACACCACTGTTTAGAATTTCCGATTACGGTTTTTTCCCAAATATATAGTTCTCTTAAAATTTATGATGCAGTTCCTAGAATTAACAGAATTAATTTGAAGGTATAGAATTTTTATAATTAGTATATAATTTAGTGTACTAATAATTAATGCTTTTATTGCTTATTACTTGCAAGATTTGTATCTACAAAAGTTAGTTTTAGCCCAAAGAGCGTTAACCCAGAAAGGCTATTAATTTCGTTTTGGCATTTTGCGTTGGTCCACCATAAATGACTGTTCACTTTTCAAATTGTTGCCACCAAATATTAGAGGCCTGTGTAATATTTAAGGAAATTAAATAATGAAGAATCTGTATAAATGTATGTATGTTTCTCGCATTGTGATAAAACAATGGTATCTAGAGCCATCAAATTTTTAATAATGTAATCTTCCACTGACTACGGGCATCTGGAAGCCGGAATTTGGAATTTGAAATTTGTTTTATTATCGATTTCATATTTTGTGACACTTTAACAAATTTTTGATTAACAAACTCAACGATTTCAAAGCGAGAAATGGCACTTCTTTTCGAGAGGTAGGAAAAAGAATATCTCTAGCACGCGAGACTGTGTATCGGAAATTCTAAAGATATGCTCATTTAAAAATTATTTTGTGATATTGCTGTTGAATTGAATTTTATGGTTAAAGTGCGAACAACATGATATTTAATAAATAAAGGAAGCACAGAAAACGTTAAAAAAACGCCCCTTTGGGCGTAATGGAAAATCTGAAAGCTTTCAGATTTTTTTATGTTTATTTTCTACGTTTAACAAATAAATAAAAATATATTATTCTATGCTGTTTACTGAAAACGGAAATTTACATTTTATCAGCCGGTCTCGTTTATCAGTTTGTTTAATATTTCTCTATTTTTTCCTTTTTATTTGTATTTGTATTTTTGTATTTTTTCTATAACAAAGATGCATTTTGATGTACTTTAGAAATCAGAAATGGCTGTAGCTTATTCGTATTTTTGTCACGTATTTATGTTGCAATACGTTACCAAGACAATTGCATCGATGGGGTACGAAATTATATTATGGCGTAAACTTTGTATATCATCTTTTAAACTGAAATAGCAAATTGTTTATTATTGTTTCCATTTTAAAGGAATATGCTTATTCTTCATATATTATTTATTTTATATTCAGTAACATATGAAACTGTTACAGTTTGTAGCACATTAAATTAAGGTGATCCATAATACCTCTCTGAATACTTTCATAAACATTTGAGGCATCGTCACATATATCGCTTATCTTGGTACAGAATAATTCTTTGTAGGCTTGCCTTTTAAAGAACTATAAAAAATAAGCTTAAAAATTTTAACTATTACCTTAACTTTCCATAAAATTAAACTGATGATTTAATGGAACTTATTTTTGAAGCATCGACTCACAGTCAAAAAAATATAATGCAATATGAATGCAAATTTCTATAAAATTACAATAGTTGTTTCGTTTTTACTGCTTTTTGATGCATTAATATTAAATATATTTTACGTGGTACATAAAAAGAATGTCTTACGTATACTTGGCTTTAACGTTTAACCTCTTCTAAGTAAAAAGAAGCTTGATTATTTGTTTTTCTTCGGGTAGAAGGGTTTTATGTATCAGGGATGTGGACTTTAAAATTACCATGCATTTGGCTGCATAAGTATCTATTTTAACTTTAATTTCCTTTAAAGATCAGAATTTATCACAATTTATATCTATTGCCAGTAAAATATTTCAGATTTTTTAACATCTGTAAATCAATCATTTCAAATTTTGTTATTGTGAGTATTCCAATCATTTGTGGATTTTATATTTTACTCATGTTGCATTATCCTTTTCAATAGCATCAAATATATTTATTCGAAGTGATATTCTTTTACGTCCTAAGAAACACCAAGTTTGAGTACATGGGCCCTTTTAATTACCGATAGCCAGCTACCTCTTTCGGTAGATCCTCGAATAAGTCCATTCCGCCAAGCATTCATCACGAGCTGTCCATTTCCAGTGGACAGCAAAGTTTCCGGCCGTCATTACTCCGAAGTCCAATCAAGAGGATTTTACATGCGACTGGAGTTGGAAGAGGAATTAAATATTAACCGATTGGGAGTGCATTTTCCTGTTGACTTAGCAAAAGTTCAGTGGACCGACTGTCCTTCTAATGGCAGTCTTGGACCAATCCTTTGGGAGACGGTAGTCTGCAGTATATATTTTTGTGCTTGCAGTTCCAAGGCTTCAATTGGAACTTGGGGATAGATATATCTTTCTACTGGACACCATGTTAAGTGGAGGAGTTGTACAAATAGCCTGGATGTTGTTAATGTCGGACTTGTTACTTCTTCACAAAAGTATCCTTCCTTCAGAAACAGGACCTTGGGGGAAGAATGTATTTTTTTACTCTTGTCATTGAGCAAAGGGGTAAAAGCCGGAAGAACAGTAATGAAAGAAAATGGCCACCAAGGCAACGTTCTTCGTAATTTATGGTGGGGAAAGAAGGCAACTTATTTTGATGAAAGTGAACACTTAACCTCATCTAAATCAACATTAAACAGCTAGCGTCTGTTTACTCGAAACCTTAATTCTTTGCTTTACGAATGGGTTTGATTAATATTTAATTTTTACTACCTTAGTTATTGAACAGTCGAAATGACGAATTTTAGAATAATCCAAGTTTAAATTTTGATTTTGCGGGAAACAGATTATTCAGCATCTTATTATACATTTTATGTATATTAAAATACAATAAAACCTCCTGAATACACAACTCATTGAAGGATATAGCTGATAGTTTTGAAAAAGCGTGAGTCTTCACATTACTGAACATTTTATACAAAATAAAGTATGGAAAAATAAGGTATGGAGATATATGAAAAATAAAGTATGCATTATAAAATAAAGTAGGAAATTTCAATTTTCACTCCAAATTAAGAAGTACCAGAGCCTAGCTCCGCATGAATTCTCTCTAAATTTAAGCTGCATTGTATTATTTAAAGGAACGATAGAAATAAAGTCATTCTTTCTCCGGCACGTGACCAGAAACGTGGAAAGATCAAGGTATTGCAAATAGGAATAAAAAGAATGCTTGAAAAAGTGTGAGAACATAGAATAAACTTTTGACGGAAAATCTTGGACAAGAAAAGAAAAAAAGAAGCATCAAATACTCTGTAACCACGATTACCTGTGGATATAATTATAGCTATTAAGCAAAATGTGTAACAGAGTAAAATTATGTTCAACAATCAGAGAATGGATTCCTAAACTGAAAACAACCTTAAGATTCCGTACAAGTGACCATTTTCATTTTTTCATTTAAGTTGATAAATCAGTTAAAAAGTCCTAAACTGCTTTTTTTCATGGAAAATTACTAATATAATATTTCGCTGTGTTAAACCTATTGTCATTTAGCTGCATTTAGGAACATGAGCGCGATTTTTCTTTTCCGGAAATCGAGGAGAAACAGCAGATACCGAATCAACGGATACAGCAGTGCGACCCGGACGATTACGAACAATTTATCCGTCCCTAATAAGCTGTCACATATTTATTGCATTTTTGAAGGGTAAGCTTTCGTCATATAGGTCGAAGCTTTAGTTTCTTTAAACATCTCATTTTCAATCTATGGCTTTGTTTAAAAAAAAGAAAGAGAAACAAATTAAAAAGCGATTATCAGCTTATTGTTCAAATAACATGTTACGACATCAGTAGAATTATTTGTTAAAATTGTGCGTCATTAAAATGAAATGCCAGAGCTCATATTATTAAAAGATGTAGCCAGCTAGAATTACGATTTATTTCTAAAACTGATAAATACCGGAAATTCGCTTCGGTGGCTTCTGGCGAAATTTAAGATTTGTGAGCAATATATGATAGCAATGGTTCCATTGTTGCAGGAATTAAAATTATCATAGCATTTAAATCATTGTATGAAACTTGTTTTTCAAAAAAAAAAAATACAGGGTGTTTATAAAGTCCCGGACCCATTTTGATGTTTAATAACTCATAAAATAATGAAGATATAAACAAACTTATGGCATTTATTGATAGAATAACTTATATATTTTCCTTTTCAGGTTCGAATATCTTTACTTTTGTAAATATCGTCTGCGCGTGTGGTTAATTTCAGATAATTTCATTTTCCAGTCTAAATATCTGTACTTATCTAAATATCGTCTGCTTATTAATTGCATTTCTCTCTCTTTTGTTTTTGGCAACTATTGCCTATTATTATAGGCCTAGGAGGATGGCCTTTGCAACAGTTATGCTAAGGAGGATAGAAGATGATGCTGACTTTCTGAAGCGCATAATGTTCTCCGACGAAACATCATTTCATCTTTCTGGCATTGTTAATCGCCCTAATGTGCGCATATGGGGATCTGAATACCGTGAGGCACAAAGGGATTCCCCAAAGGTTAATGTGTGTTATGAACTAATGCACGACCGAGTCACTGGGCCTTTCTTTTTTACAGAAAACACGGTCTCATCAGTCGTATACTTAGACATGTTGTAAAACTTCGTATTTACACAACTAGAAGAGCTTCAGCCACATGTGTTTTTGCAACAAGATGGTGCAATACCTCATTGGGGTACCATCGTTCGTAGTTCTTTGAATGACTGCTTTACAGGAAGATGGATTGGGCGGGAAGGTTCAATTCCTTGGCCACCCAGATCACCTGATATAACGCCGCTGGACTTTTTCCTTTGGGGATTTGTAAAAGACAACACTTACAAGAGGAGAGTGTCGAACATTGATGACCTAAAAGTCAGAATTACAACCGCAATAGCCTCTGTGGATGCCGACATGCTTGCAGGTACCTGGCGTGAAATTGAATATCGACTTGATATTCTCCGTGCGACGAAGAAGGCACACGTGGAAGTTCATTGACAAGGGTCATGAAACCTTTTGAGTCTATCTAACCATTTATGTTATTAATTTTAATCTATCTTTATTATTTTATGAGTTATTAAACATCAAAATGGGTCCGGAACTTTATAAACACCCTGTATATATAAGGGGAATTAATTTCAGTTTAAGTAGTGATTAATATTTATTATGTCGAGTTCTACAGCGCTTGTATGACGTGTGAAAATTTCTTTTTCAGACGCATAATCATCTATAAGTTTACTCTTCACGACAGAGCCCCATATGATTGTCAAATGACATTTTGTTCAGAGGCTGGATTTAATAAAGAATGCCAAATTTTTATCATATGCAAGTCTATCATATTTTGCAGCATTTAAATTTGACAAAAAAGAGCGTTTTCACATCTAGACCAGTCTTATGACACTTCTCGTTACTTTTATTTGCTTTATCAGGAACAATAACAAACGCAAACAGGTGGCACTTAAATGTCCTTCATTGTAAAGCATTGAAAGGGGAACTGTTCATATGTAAAACTAAGTGCACAGCATAGCACATAGCATAAAGGAAAATTCAGTAATTTTCAATTTGAACGATGTTCTTTTCTATTCGAAAATCCATTTTTAGGGACCCATGCTATTAATTATCTTCATTTATACCACAATGCTTGTACATTAAGCGCATAGTTATTTCTTCTCTTGACTATTTTATATCTTTTACATAATTAAAGGTAAAAATTCCCTTATTTATTATATTATCACTTGAGTGCACTGCTTATTTTCCGTTAATAGTTACATGAAATATGTAATTATTTTATTCACAATTCTGGACAGAAAATACAATTTTGAACTGAAAAGGTAACTGAGTTTACATTAGAAATTTCACTGTTTTAGTACTACTCTAACCTCATGACACAAGCGAAGGAAGTTTATAAATGAATTTTGGCATCTACATAATGCAAAAACCACAGAATGTAACATTTATGAAATCCAAATAAAAATAGACAGACACAGGTAGAAGTGAGCTGAACAACAGAATTTAACCACTGGTTGTCCAGGTATAGTTCTGTCACACTAACAGAGCAGATCAGCCCTCATATTAAAGAGAACAGCCCTGGGAACTATTCATGGGACTCACTTCCCTCACCAAACTTTCGAGAGGACTTTTCGACTCGCCGTGTATTTTGACTACTCTCTGTTGCACAGACACTGCACGCTTAGAAAAAGCCTTGCCTTCTCCAATATTCGAAGCTTGCCCGCCGTTATGGCAGACAGCGTCAACCAGTATACCACCCGAGCGGCTAGTAAAAATAGACAAAAGAATTATACAAAAGTTATAAAAACTGCACTTTAAAAAAAACACGTTGGATTCATTGGAGGTCTTGAGGTCCATTAGCGGCCGAGTGGTTAAAACGAGAGAACACTCGTGGTTCGAAGCAGGTTCAAGTCCCGGTTAATGCGACCAGTGTATAGGTGTTTTTATAGTTTTTCTCACCTATAATGTAAATACGAGCGAGGTTCATTTTAAAAAGTGGTCCAAAAAGACTTCCCTGCCTTTAGACAGATAAGTCATAGTGTGTTTACCATATTCAAATAACTAATCAACTAATAATCGAAGTTCTCGAATTTATAATGAATTATCTCTGATAAGAAACTAAAAGACTTGAGAAACAGATAATGTATGTTTAATTTTCTCTGATTTCAACTTCATTATGATATACAAATTTAAAACACCTCAGCTTGATAATTAGAGTCATTTTGATTTTGTAATACTTTATATTACATAAAATATTTAATGGCTCAGAGAAAATATAGACAAAGGGCCTAGAAAATAATACGAATGGATTAGTTTTATATCTGAAATAGAACTAAATCCTTTTTAATTTGAACTATGAAGCCTGAATTTTTCGAAAAGCTGGCATAAAAATATTTTGGTGGAATAAGAGAATTTAAATTTGCTGAAATATCTACACTTTCAATTTCAACAAAACATTTTTGAAGGAAAACGACTTTTTGTTTGCCAGTTCATAATATTCCATTTCGTGCATTTAAAAACGTTGCTCCTCTTTAAAATGAAGACTTTTCAAAACTTTTATCTTCAGACATATTAGCTGCGAGATAATTTCTTTCAGAATGCAGATGAGATGTCATTTAATGCATAATTATAATCAGACGTTATGTTAAAGTTCCATAAATTCAATAAGGGGCAATTAGCCCAGAAAGGCTATAATTCCGGTTTGGCATTTTGCGTTCATTCAGTATAAACGGCGAATCACTTTTCAAATTGTTGCCACCAAATATTAGAGCCTTGTATTATATTTAAAGAAATTAAATAATGAAGAATCTGCATAAACGTGTGCGCGTTTCTCACATTGGGATAAAACAGTGGTACCTAGAGCCATCGAATTTTGAATAACGTACGTCTCCACCCAAATATGGGCATTTGGAAGCCCTAATTTATAATTTGGAATTTGTTTTATTATCGATTTCATATTTTGTAACACTTTAACGAATTTTAGATTAACAAACTCAACGATTTCAAAGCGAGAAATAGTAACACTGTACAAAGAAAGAAACTTTTTTTTCTCCAGCGCATGAGACTGTATCGGAAATTTTAAAAATATGCTCATTTTAAGATTATTTTGCGATATTGCTGTTGCATTGAATTTTATAGTGCAAAGAACATGATATTTAATAAATAAAGGTAATACCCAAAACGTTAGAAAAACGCTCCTTTGGGCGTAATGTAAAATCTGAAAGCGTTCAGATTTTTTATATTACTTGTTTTTATTTATTTTTATTTTGAAATGAAATATTCCGTGCCAAGTTAGGTTACGTAATAAATATTAATGTAAGAATAGTTTGGGGAAACATTAAATATTGCGACTGTAAATTTAAAAACGCAATGCTAGTCATGTGATTGTATAACTAGAAGTTGTACAGGAGAAAGAAATAAAGAATAGCATGCATATACGACGTGAAAAGACCAATCCTTGAAAAAAATTGAAAGTGGTTCTCAGAAATAAGATGCCTGATTTTTTTTTTCCAAATTCTCTCGAATCACAGATCAGATGATTTATTTCCATACTTGTTTCGGGTAATTATCCTGCAGATTCAGACGCCTATCACGACAACCATATTCAAATTTTTCTTTTTTAATCGAGGTATATGAATGATGGTGTGCTAACATTCGCTATACTCCCTTGATCCTAATCTATCGTTAAAAACATAAAGGTATAAATTGAAAATGAAATTTATCTAAGTTGTGGAAACGTGATTACACTATCATCATTTATTGACAGTATTTTTTCGTTTACAAAATTATTTCAAAATTCATGTACACTAAAAAACGTCACTTACAAGTTTCAATTACTGATTGCTAAACCAAAATGAAATATTTCGTAACACTTGGTTTCAATTTCTTTAAATATTCGCTGAAAATGAAATTATATATTTACAACACATTCAAATTAATGTTCTGATTAAATTGAGCATTTCGAAGTAATAACTGCGCAGCTGTCAGATTTAAAAAAATTAAAATATGGTAACTCTACTTGAAATGTATGTAAATAGCCGAATATAAATGCATTTATCTGGAAGTGTAATTAAAACAGTAATACAAATCTTATAATCATAACTTCCTAATTGCAGTTTTGCCTGGAAAAATAATAATTAATTAAAGACAAAGATTAAAATTATTATAAAATTACAACTGAAATTTAAGATCACAGTCTTCACCTCAAAGAAGAGCATACAATAAAATGTTTTAAAAATTAAAAAAATTCAAACATTTTAAAAGCTTGCGATTTCATAAAACTAAATAAAATTTCTGTACTAGTCACATAACTAAAGGCTTTAGAAATAAATATATCTTATTAATTGCACTGAAGTTGCAAATGCTCATGAAAGTTATAAGCTGTGTATATTATAAATTAAGTGTACGTTTTTAGGTTTACGGATTTTATTTTGTCAGGGCAGAGTTTTAGGATATTGTTCGGAGAACAGCCTTGACGCCAAAAGGGGAGAAACAGCTTATTGTGGTATGGCAGGCAATGGTTGTCATTCGATGACGTACTTCCTCTAGGCAGACAGCCGTAATACTTTTTCCTTGCTAAGGGATTATCTATAGTATTACTTACTATCTGTGGTATTTATTATTAGTATTTATTATTGCAGTATAGTAATTAAAGGGAGAAACAGCTTATTGTGGTATGGCAGACAATGGTTGTCATTCGATGACGTACTTCCTCTAGCTGGACAGCCGTAATACTTTTCCCTTGCTAAGGTATTATCTGTAGTATTACTTATTACCTGTAGTTTTTTTTATATTAGTATTTATTACTGTAGTACTTATTCTGTAGTATTTGATTATCTGTAGTATTTACTTCCGTTGGTATGATGAAATGTCGCCCATACCCTTAAAGAAGCCAAGTTAGCGCAACCAAGGCTGTTCTCCGAACAATATCCGAGTTTTAAATTTTAAATAGAAACAATAAATCTTTTCCGAAGTGCAATAAAAATTACGTTATCTTTAGTGTGCGGAGAGCACCAATTAGACTATTTCGTTTCACTTTAACATATGTGATATTTTTACTGATAGGCACAGGAATGACAAAGCTTGGCGAAAGAACTACATCGACGTCCGGGCGTTGTTAGCAGAGTAGAAAGCTGGAGAATGATGAGACAGAAGGATTTAGTTTTTTTTTAAAACTCCATATACTCAATTCCCGTCGCAGATCCTTTTTCTTTAGATGAAATTCTCCAATTTACATATTCAATAGTGATTTAAATTAAAATAAGATTAAATTTAAGCCTTTTGCGTCATAACTGTTCTAACAAAGGAAAGAAAGGTGGGAAGAATAGCAACAGAGTCTAGTAGCAGCGATAGTAGAAAGCAGTCTGACAAAAAAAAAGGCGCGTACTCGGTATTTTTACTAGCTGTTATATAACATGCCAGAATGTTCTCGAAAGTATTAGTCTAGGCGAAAGATTCTGAAATTGCGGAAAGTTAATTATAGGTTGCCTTTTTGCGTAGAGCAAAGCCATCGTATTTTTTTTTATATTTTACACACACATATATATTTTTCTAAAAGACATAAATTTGCTGAAGTTGCAGAGTTACTTCTTTATGACTCACTGAGGTATCAATAGGAAAAATGAGGGATAAATAATGTTTGAGAATGTTTTCCAATTATGTCTACTACTAATCCAGTTAAAAAGAGTAATCAGTAACTAGAGAAATATTTCATGTGGATAACTTTACATTAAGTTCCAGAAAATATGAAGCTATAAATTTTAAAACTATGTATTAATGTTTTCAGTTGTAAATATAAGAAACATTGTCTATCATTTCAGATCGTCAAAGCATGTGCAAATAATTTTTTTTTCTGAAGTTCTGAAGATTCCATAACTGAAATCTATTGTGAAACATTTAAAATACATAACAATTTTAGTGATTTTTAGTTTCTAATTTGCATATTTATCTAACGCATTAATAAAAAAGAAAAGTTCTAAAGTAATTTTTAACTCATTTGGAATTTACAAAAATTTTTATTATTTTTTAAAGCATGAGTAACATGTAACATATTTCCTCTATTTCAATGCTCCTCTCCTTGAGGAAAAAGGTCTAAAAACAACAAAACAACTAGACATGAAATGTGCTGGCTGTTTATTTTAGGCAAAACATTAGATAAGAAGAATGAGATAAACCCTAGTACTATGTCAGTCGAAACTTCAGTTCTGAGATTTTTCACTTCGCAAAAATCTCTTGAGTATCGAATAGATTTCAGAATGTTTATTCTGCACAAATCTCGATCGGTGGCGACTACCTTTTTGTTCTGTGAACTCCACTAGTTAAAGACTAATTAGCTTGACGAAAGAACAAATCACTACAGTTACTCTTTGGTTGAGACAGATTGCATACGTCTATTAAACAATCAACAAATCAGAATTAAATTATTACTAGAAAGCCAAAGGAAACATTATTCTAATCACCTCAGCAAGAGCCATAACGTTTTCTTCAGGGCCGTATCACACTTTAAAAAATGTCTAGGGGCATGAACGACTGTTTAGATGAATTTTTCTGCTTTCTCTCAAGTTATTAAATATCCAAACACCATGGATCACTTTAAGTTTACCTTACAAAGGGGAACTAGTTCTTCTTAACAAATATAGAGATTACCAACAAAGAACTCATATTCAAGTTCTTTAATTTCAAGCGTTTTTGCTTCAGTATAAAACTGGCAGTAATATTGTTTGAAACAGTTATTCTGAAATAAGTGGTAAGTGTCATAAAACTCTTAGAATCATCCTGTTATTATTAAAATGCTCGGACACTTTGCATCAGAAAGAACGGATAAGTTTCGTCCAAATTTTGCTGGAGAACATCCCAAGTCACAATCAGAGGGTCTCTTAGTCCTTCTCAGAGATTTGAACCTTGGTGAAACTATACAGCAGACAGCAGCGCTAATCTGTATACCGATCAGGGCGATTAGAAATTCATAGTTTAACATTCTAATTCAAATTTCACCATTCAATAAATAGAAGATCGTTCACTAAAAGCGTTAGATAAATACTTCACAGTTCAATAAAAGCGTTATATATATTGGTGATTTTCCTTTAACTGGAACTAGTCGTCAAATGTGTGCCAAAGCGCCAAATATAGTAACCTATTCATATCGCCTCATGAATAGCTGTGCAATGTTTGGTGTATGCGTTGGCGAATATGTGCTATCCTCTGATTTTTAAGCGAAAATTAACTGATGGCGCAGCCATCTCTTTTCTCTTAAAAACATCAGCGAATCGGCATTGTGTACATTAAAAATTGCACATATTATCTTATATGATATATTACTGCAGTTGTAAGGTCCTTTTTGTCCTGTCCATGAAACCCTAAGTATTATTACGGTTGCCACCATTTTAGAAAGATTTTACGCCAGCGTGGATGCGCGTTGTGGCGTTCAGTGGCGCATCCACCAATAGAAAAGCACCGCTATATTTTGGCTCTTCGTAAAAAGTACTTGATATGCTTGTACGGAGCTAAATTTCTTCTAAGATTTGAAAGCTTGTCTCTTGGTCTGCCAAGCTATTCTTTCTAGCCTGGTACTGAAGCTGGCAACCAACTTCAACTTCAGTAAAATTTAATATTTGCTTAAGCATCAGATTGAAATTATACAACTTATACGAAGTGGTGTGAGTGGCATCACACATTAATTGCTAAAACTGATGGAATAGTTCTCTTCTCGCTTCACAGTTTCTGTTTGGGAGCTAGATTTTCTGTTTTGAACAGTAAAGGTTATGAAGCTGGAGGAAAGTTCTACCACACTATAGTAGGTTCTTTATTTTAGTTGAGAGCTATGCAGTGAACAGAACTTCGTCAGAAGTTCAAAAGAATGACTTTTAAACTCACACATCACAC
Source organism: Stegodyphus mimosarum (assembly GCA_000611955.2). Lineage (NCBI taxonomy): Eukaryota > Metazoa > Arthropoda > Arachnida > Araneae > Eresidae > Stegodyphus > Stegodyphus mimosarum. The sequence goes on along the minus strand of KK117286.1, from coordinate 10,183 downwards.
TGCTTTTACGCTTCGAATATAGAAAAGCTCTAGAACCAGGTAATTAATTTACTGAATTTATCTAATACATTCGGAGTAGTTTCCTGTTTTTGTTGAAGACTTGAAGGAGCCAATTTGAACTTCAGAAGCTTCTAATAAATCTTTAACAGAAACACGAGCTTTTAATCTACGTTCGTAGTTAAAAGCTCGTGTTTCTATTTTATATTAAGATCAACTCCAAAGCAATTAGTTACGAAGAAAAGAGACTCTTTTTTAGTTAGGGTGCAATAAAAACGCATTATGTTTTGTAACTACTTTTCAAGGTTGTTTATCAACATTTCTTTGCGTCTCATCAAATTATCACCATATTAAGTTAGTTCTGCTTCACGTATCATATATTATGGCTTTTGTTAATATTGTTTAAAGCTATGTTTATGAATTTAATATTATCTAACTTTCTCGCGTAGATTCCCCAGAGAGTTTTACTAAAATGTATTAGTCGATACAGATATCACCTTATTTAGTTGTAAATTTCAGAACAAACTTCTGCATCAACACAAAGTTCGAGGATTACAGATTGTTTCTTTCTGTTTTCACTAACCATAAAAGACAGCAACATTCTACCCATGTTAAATGCTGTCATTCATTTAATAAAAACTTGCGTGTCCGAAGCTTTCCTTTTGCAACAGTTCCAAAGAGCCCACTAATCAGAGTCAAATGCTATGCATTGCAACAAAAACTATCGGTTGGCGTGGCATTTTAACCTGCGTAAACACTGCCCTAAGCTATTAAAATCTCACAAATAAAGTCATCAGCGGCCATTAAAACAAAAACCGAAACAAAAGAAAAAAAAAAGAAAAACCCTACCCAACCCTATTTATTCCTCGGCAATTTGAGGAACGAAAGTCCGAGAACACGAGCACGGAAACCACTCCGATGAAGTTGTAAAGGGCCAAATTAACTGCTTTTGTGTGCACCTCATAACTATGGTAACCGATTGACTGAGTAGTTAGCTATTCTGGTGGCAGCCGCTACAGATTTGCGTTCCTGAATTTCCAAGTTTGTTTCTCCAGTTTCCATCATTTATCAAGGCCCTAAGTGTGCCGTACGAACGCTGACAGTTTGACATGCGCGTTTACGTGACACTGCAGTAACGGGACCTTTTGAGGGGAGGAGGCGAGGCATCTATACCTGAATACCTTTAAGCTTTAATTTTAGTTAACGGAGAATATTAGGTCTAAAATTCAGAGATAAAATTACACAAACCTTTAAATGCGTAGGCGGTTTGGCTTGGCTTACTTGAGTTAGTCGTTTACGTGTGCCAGGTAATAGCTTAGTTCTGGGCTTTGCGTGTATTATTATATTCATCTGCTGAAAGAATTCTAGTTTTCTAGAAGATTGGACAGATTAATATTTCCAAGTAACAGAAAGCTTTTACGAAGAAATATAATAATTAGGAATGATTTATGGTTTTAAAATATATAACTTAATTACGGGCTATATTCTAGTTATAGAAGATTATGATTCGAATAAAAAAAAGTACTTAAAATTACTCCAGTGCTATTAATATAAAATCGTTTGAAATATGCGCAGCAGAAAACGATATATAATAGGCGATATCATGCATTAACTCGACATGTTCCAGTAATATTTGATAATAATAATGACATTGTATGATTTACTTAATGCCAATTTATTAAAAAAATTGAGTCCGATATAACTATAAAAAATCTGAAGGGTTTCAGATTTTAAATTACGTCCAAAGGAGTGTTTTTTTAACATTTTGTGTTACCTTTATTTATTTAATATCATGTTCCTCGAACTTAAACCATAAAATTCAGTTCAACAGCAATATCGCAAAATAATTTTAAACTGAGCATATCTTTAGAATTTCCGATACACGCGCTGGAGATATAAATGTTTTTTCTGTACAACGTTGCCATTGCTCGCTTTGAAATCCTTGAGTTTGTTCATCACAAATTCTTTAAAGTTTTACAAAATATGAAAACGATAATAAAACAAATTCCAAATTTTAAATTTGGGCTTCCAGATGCCCATATTTGGATGGAAATGTTCAATAATCAAAATTTGATGGCTCTAGGTACCGTTGTTTTATCACAATGTGAGAAATATATATACATTTATGCAGATTCTTCATTATTTAATTTCTTTAAATATAATACAGGGCGATAATATTTGGTGGCAACAATTTGAAAAGTGAAACAATGCTTTAGGTGAATTAACGCAAAATGACAAAACGAAATTTAGAGTCCTTCTGGGCAAAGTGCCCCTTTGGCCTAACAATTTTTTACTTTAAAAATTAATCCGATTTATTAGATAACTATTCATAGATGTAATTAACCCGAATTATTAGATAAATATTTATAGCTGAAAATACTTTTTATAACATTAACAAATATTTGTAGCATAGCGAATCTTGTGTAATAGAACTTTTCTCAACACGATTTCCATTATATCTCAAGGTTACTACTCAAGTAAAATATTAATTTAAAGGTAGACTGTTAAAAAATTATTAAAAAATGTCAAACGAATTTAAGAAAGCGTAATATAGTAAATTAATTAATACTGAAAAGAAAATAAAATGCGTTGATATATACAAAAATAACTTATTTTATGAAGATTATAAAGTGCCAGAGCCAGTTTCATGTAAATAATGTATCAGGAAACTGGCGGAAAGGGGAACGATTTCTCTGACACTGCAGTGAGCTTCAAAACTGCTGAAAATTAGGTTTGTGTAGGTTTTGAAGAAATTCCTAGCGATTTCGAGAGCAATCAGACACAGATCCCTTTACGAAACCTATTTATTTTCCTCCTGAAGAAGAGGGACCGGCGTCTGATCGCCTTGGAATGTAAACAGCTTTATTTGAAACTAACGCCAGGCTGCTTTTATTTGCCAACTTATACATTTTACACTAGTATGTTTCTCTTCTATTTGTCTGCATTCAAATAAAGGGAATTAGACACTAAAATGATTTACAATTAGGTTAGGTTAAGTTATTCAATTATGGCAAAGCACAAGAGGGTTATCTGCCTAAGGGGAGGGATGCCTTCGTGGAGGACTTTCTAAGGGAAACTGGCTCGTATACACGTTACACATGGGAAAAACCACGAAAACGCCCATGCAGCCAGCCCGTTCGCGGGATTCGAACCTCGGACCGAACTACCAGTGTTCAGCGTTTTTACCGCTCGGCCGCTGGTGGGCCTAATGATTTACGAAATGAAGGTATTTTGCAAGAATAACCAAGTTCTCACTTTTGAAGACTAGCACTGATAAAGAAAAATTTAAAACAAGGTAATCTACATTATTTGACATTGATTAATGTCATTGTTAATTTTAATAAATGCATTTCTGAGAAAGAAAGCTCAGTTATGTTAATTTTTAAAGTTAAACATTCTTTTTTGAGCTAGTTCTTGTTTTCGAGTTCTCTGAGTTCGCACAACTTGGCATTTTGTGAACCTAGCCAACGTATTAATACGAATTACGTGACCGTATATGAATCTTCGATTTAAAATTTCTAAGAAATAATTATTTCATCTCAATTATTTCATCTTAAAATACACCAAACTTTAAAAAATTAACGTGTTTTATAACTGTTAAATTTACGAGTTTTGCTACATAGCAATTATTTCCAAAACACAACCAAATCCTGAATCACAATTCATTCAAAAGGAGCTAAAGCAGATACAAAAATGTCCATAATTTTTTAAGTCGCAGTATTTCAGTTGAAACGAAAAAATAACTTTTTTTGCTATCACAGTGTTCTTGATCTTATATAACTGAATATAAAATCATAGAATATCCATATGACAGCTGCAAAGAAATTTAACCGAACTTTCGGAAACAACAAATGTAATAGCATCAGTATGACATGCAATAAGAACGACGTTCAACTGTTATTGAAGTTCAACATGTTATGAAGTTCAGCTGACTTAAGTTCTTCTTTGGTGATTTTGAATTGAGGTTTGTGAGTATTAGCAGCTTTCTGATTTAATTTTTAGAGAAGTACAACCAAAAGTACTATGTGGACTAAAAAAAGTACTTTTAGTGTTTTTAACTGAAACTATGCAATTTAAATATTTATGTGCACAGTTTGTTTAAATGAATACTGCTAAATACGTGAGAGCTACTTGATTAAAGGAGGGATATGCTCGAGGAAAACATTCTATGAAAACTGTTTCTTATTTACGTTACAAATGGTAAAAACTGCGAAAACTTCTGTATAACCAGCCTTTCGCCAGTTTCTGAAATTCGCTTGAACTCCAATTCTACAGACAGATCGACTCGTCCACACTTGGCACAATGTGTTGCAAAGAAACCGAGTGTAAAATGCCTTGGGGTATGGCTACGAATAACAGTTGTTCAAAAGCCTGAACGGAGGGATCAAATCCAAAGAGACATTTTTGAAAATTCTTGATATTACCAAGCACAGAAAAACAATTACGGGGGCCGGTATCGCTATCGGTTAACTTTTCTCTATCGGTTAACTCTTTTATTTTTCTTTAATATCTACATCATTGCATATTTTAAAAATATATGTTCGTAGAGTCCCGGGTTCAAATCCCGGAGAAGGCAGGGATGATTATAAATATATAGTATCTGTGCGGCATGGAGTCCCTCTAAATACTCGGCAAGAACCTGTGATCTGTCCATCGGAGTGCTTTCCTTAAAATATGGGGGCGGGACTGAGCAAAGGCGTGCTGTCACCTTGTATGTGCCAAAGGCAAACTCAATCTTGCCTCCTTACCATGATGACTTTTGTGGCTTGCTTTGACATCAGACAAGCAATATTAATCACGGCAATAAGAACAAAAATATTTTGATTCCTGCTACCTGGAGTTAAATAATTATAGTAACCTTGCATTTTTAACTCAACAAGTCAGTAGAACTGAAAAAAACTGAATAATGTCTGATGAAAATCTATGCAAAAAAATGTAGTAAAAAGAAAGTTTACTAAAGTAAAACGTAAACTTTGATAATTTTCAATAATTTTTTTAACAGCTTTGAATTAAGATGTTTTTATAATCAAGGCTACCATTTTTAGTGGTCGTTGCTCTGCTGTCGTAAAGCATTCAATGTAATCGTGATTCATTTAACAAGCACATGCGTATTTCAACCTGTCGATGGTAAGGATAGTTCTACTTTACATCATCCGTGTTAATTATAATCAAAAGATCGGAGCTGCTGAATCACAACTCTTCTGAACTGCGAATCATAATTAATGTTTTGACTAACGAAGGTGTTATTCCGTTTGAGATTTATTGGAGATCGAAAATCAGGTTTAACATCAACAGCCTTTCATCTCTTCTGTTCACTTTAAAAAAAATTAACAGAGAAAAGAAAAAGTCTAATATACCGACATTACGCGAGAATAAGTGAGTATAAGGAGTTTTATTTTATTTGGAATAAAAGAACTTTTTAAGAATTGAAATAAGTATATTAATGCATTGGCATGTGACTGCATAGTAAAAAAAAATCTGAAAGCTTCCAGATTTAATATTACGTCCAAAGAGGCGTTTTCCTAACGTTTTGTGTGCTACCTTTATTTATTAAATATCATGATCTGCGCACTTAAACCATAAAATTCAATTCAATAGCAATATCAGAAATTATTTTTAAAAAGTGTATCTTTAGAACTTCCGATACACAGTTTCGTTCTTTTAGCCCAAAGAGGTTTAGTCTAGAAGGACTATTAATTTCATTTTGGCATTTTGCGTGTAATCACTATAAGCGACGTATCACTTTTCAAATTGTTGCCATCAAATATTAGAGCCCTGCATTATATTTAAAGAAATTAAATAGTGAAGAATCTGCATAAATGCATGTATGCTTCTCGCATTTTAATGAAACAACGGTACCTAGAGCCATCAAATTTTTAATAACGTAATCATCCAACTGAATATGGACATCTGGAAGCCCTAATTTGGAATTTGTTTTATTATCTATTTCATATTTTGTGAAATTTCAACGAATTTTTTATTAACAACTCAACGATTTCAAAGCGAGCAATGCTAACACTGTACGGAAAAAAAAAATTATTCAACGCTCGAGACTGTGTATGGGAAATTCTAAAGACATTATAAGGTATTTCTTCCATCTTTCTCGCATGCCTTCGTGGTGTAGCGGTCAGCACGCTCGGCGCGTAACCGAGAGGTTCGTGGTTCGATTCCCGGGCGAAGGCGTTGCTCATTTTTCATCTCTCCTACTTCGAAATAACTTAATGTCTTTACAACATGTTCATTTTAAAATGATTTTGCGATATTGCCCTTGAACGGAATTTTATGGTTTAGGTGCGAAGAACATGATATGTAATAAATAAAGGTAACACACAAAACGTTTCAAAAACTGCCCTTTGGACGTAATTTAAAATCTGAAACATTTCAGATTTTTTTTATAATTATTAAAATTATTTTTAATGCGATTTAATATTATAAAGAAAAAAGAAATACCACTGCGCAAAAAATATATTTGAAGGAAATTATTTTAAGATACATACTGTTTCAAATTCTTGTAAATTTTTGCATTTAGTGGATAAAGTTATAAAGTTGCATTTTTCATGTGCCCAAATTATTTAAGTCACTATTTAAGGGTCTAATATATTAACTTAAACTATAAGCATAAACTCTACAAAAAATTATATGTATGTATATACCTCTGTTTTATCAAAATGAAATATATTCCCGTAAACATTTTCTTCAGGATACATATGAAAATGATGAAATATCAATACTCATCTGAAATAAAATTCCTCGTAAACACACACCATTTTAATAATATTACTTTAGAATAGAAGTATAAGATAAATATGTCATTATAGCGCATTGTTGTTTGTAAAATTGTTTGAAAATTATTATTTCGGATGGTAAAAAATGAGCTCAAGAAGTATTTATATATGTTGCTTTCAAGTAAATAAAGCCATATAGGAAATTCCTAAGTAACGTATGTTTACATTACAGGAAAAATCTGTCGGCATTGAATTTATAAAGATTTCTTTTGAATCTCTTTGGAAACGCACCTACGGTTTGCTACTTACAGTCAAATATCATAAGACAACTTCTTTTGAGCTTCTTAAATAAGATGAATTTAGTCAGATGTGTTTCTTATAAAAATTCGCTTTCTTTTTATGCGTCAGATACGTGACGAATATTTTACTAAGTTTGCATTTCAAAAGCTTTTGCAGAAAGAATGTTTTCTGTATGAATACTACCTTTTTCAAGAGTTTTGTTTAAGGAGGAGAGAGATATATTACTAAAACCATGTTCTAAAACCGCTTTCAGTTGTGATGCATACTGCCTTACTGCTGATATGGCATATCCTTGTTAAAAATGCCACTGAAAATGCTTTTGGCAACATCTGAATTTTGTACTTTAACGCATTTTTGATTAACAAACTCAAAGATTTCAAAGCGAGCAATGGCAACGCTGTACAGGGAAAAAAATATCTCTAACGCGTGCGACTGCGTAGAGGAAATTCTAAAGATATGCTTTTTTAAAATTATTTTGTGCTAATGCTTTTGAATTGAATTTTATGGTTTGAGTGAAAAAAATATGATTTTTAATAAATAAAGGTAACACATAAAACGTTAAAAAAGCCTCTTTGGGAATAATATAAAATCTCAAAATTTTCAGATATTCCCCCCCCCGTATAGTATTGCTATTTCTCGCTTTGAAATCGTTGAGTTTGTTAATCAAAAGTGCGTTAAAGTTTTAGAAAATATGAAATAGGTAATAAAACGAATTCCAAATTCCAAATTTGGTCTTGCAAAGGCTCATATTCGAGTGGAGGACTACGTTATTCAAAATTTGATGTCTCTAGGTAACTTTTTTTTCACATTGCGACATACATACATTAAAGCAGATTCTACATTATTTAATTTTTTGGAATATAATGCAGGAATCTAATATTTGGGTGGCAACATTTTGAAAAGTAAAACGCCGTTTTATAGTGGGCGATGCAAAATGCCAGAACGAAATTAATTGCCCTTCTGGGCAAATTGCCCTTTTGGGCTAATAATGTAAAAGTCAATTTAACTGTAGACAGTAAAATGACTTTCGTTTATAAATCCTTTCGTGTATTTGAAAGTTCTTTTTATTTAAAGAAAAAATATTTGATATTTGTATATTTTGAGTTTGCGTTGTTAATCGAAATTCATTCAACACAAATTCAAATTTAAGAATTTCATTACGCAGTTAAATAGGATAGTAGAAAACAAAGTAAACAATTTGTCTGGAAAAAAGAAAAGAAATCTTCAGCTTCTCATCTATAATGTAAAAGCAGTATACGTATATAAAACATTTTACAGTGTATTATTTCTCTAACATTTTAGTAAAATTTCGCCATCCGTTTCACGAAGGAGGCCGCCAGCACACGTAAGTAGCAACACGAAACGGCAGGGGGCGCGGCAGTAGAGGAACTCGCTAAGTGTACACCGCGATACATTATTCACGCTAATGATAGGAAACAATGTGAGTGGACGTTCACTCACAAGGTTTTCTTATTAAACATTTACTTTTTCTCTTCCTTTCCGCTCAGGGCATAATGGAAAATATTTCGAAGGCCTTATCTGATCGTTTAGTCGAACTGTTTGAGCCGTTAATATTGAGAAGCTTTTGGATAATAAATCCTAAATTTAGGAACCGCTGTCATCAATATGCATGAATATTTTAATGCCAGGTTCATTAATTTTAACTACTTTAATAGCGGCCTGAATAGTAACGGACATGAATCCAGATATCATTATTGTTTTTTCATGTTCTCTTTTTAATTTTTGGAACTATTGATTATTTAAATTTTTTATTCATGGCTTTTAATTTTGCTAGCTGATTTTTGATTGATATGCCTTATCATTTTTATTTGATTTTTCCCCACAGCTTCTGAAAATTTGATTTTTTAACAATAGCAGGTGGTTTTAGATTTTAGCTCCTTAATTGTAATAACGCTAATTCATTTGTTGGTTATATCTTTACCTTTTCGAATGAAATTGTACGTTAGGTCTTATTCGCATATAGGAAAGTAATCAAACATTATTTTTTAAATTAAAAATACAGAGCCCGATGCAAAACCGTCAAGAACGCAAGAAAAAATATCACATTCTTTGCACTTAAACCACATAAAATTTAATTCAACAGCAATATGTCAAAATATTTAAAAACAGCATAGCTTTAGAATTTCCGATAGACAGCCTCGCCAGCTACAATGTTTTTTTTTTCCGTAGAGTGTTTCCAGTGCTCGCTTTGAAATCGTTGAGTTTGATTTCTGCTAGACAAATTATCGAAGAAAGTTGGTTTTTGTTCCGGAGGATACGTGTAATAGGAGAGAATGCCAGCTCGCCGTCAACGTAGGCACTTCTAGCAAATAGACGATTTTAGGAGGGGCATGGTGATCGGACTGAGAAGGGCGGGTGGGTCCTTACGTCAAATCACAGCCGATACCCACATGGATGCGAGCTGGGTGTATCGGCTATGGCGAACATGTTTGGAACAAGGGAATGTGGGAAGAAGGAGGGGTGCAGGTGCAGCCAGAGTGACGTCAGCACGCGTGGATCGACGCATCCGCCGACAAGCTGTGGCGATCCCGCAAGTCTCTTGTACCGCGATGCTGCAGCATGTGAAAGATACCCTGGATGTTCCCGTGTCGAAGAGAACTATTTCCCGTCGATTGATTGAACATGGCCTGCACTCCCGGCGTACGTTAAGAAGACTGCTATTAACCCCACAGCATAGACGCCAAAGTTTAGAACGGTGCCGGACTGGAACGATGTGGATGACAGAATGGCGAAACGTCGTGTTCTCAGATGAGTCACGCTTCTGTTTATCCAGTGACAGTTGCCGCATACGTGTGTGGCGTCGACGTGGAGACAGATCTAATCAGGCAGTAACTGTGGAACGCCCCACCGCGCGACAATGTGGCATAATGTTTTTGAGAGCTCTTGCCTACGATTCCAGATCACCTCTAGTTCGTATTCAGGGCACTATGACGGCTCAACGATACTTGGATAATGTACTGCGGCCGGTGGCAATCCCCTACCTTCAGGGGCTGCCTAATTCAATTTTTTAGCAGGATAACGCCCGACCACACAGTGCTCGCTTTTGCCAACATGCTCTGCAAGGTATGCAGATGCTACCCTGCCCACCGTACTCTCCTGACCTGTCACCAATCGAACATGTGTGGGATGTGATTGGACGC